>JADDOH010000001.1:0-10592 GCA_016648135.1 Agrypnia vestita
TTTTGTGACTATGATATTTCAAATACCTTTTGTAAATATGATTTGTTTTTTTTCTATGTGATGTGAATTAGTAATTTAGTGCATTTGGTTATAATAAGTGTATATAAAGTATTATACACTTATTATAACCAAATTTCAAAAACATTACAGGTAGTCGCTTTAGAACAGACAAGTCTAGTTAAGCAACTACCTTTACCTTCTTCAATGTAATAAATAATCTATACTATCTATACCAATATTATAAAGAGGAAAGATTTGATTACGTGTTTGAATTGAATAGGCTCCGAAACTACAAAACCGATTTGAAAAATTCTTTCACATTCAGAATTCTACATTATCCCTGATGAACATAGGCTATAGAATATTTTCAAAAACGTTAGGGATCCGTATGAAAACTTTGATAATGTAACCCAACGTGTGAAAAAATTACGAAAAAAAAACCTTATATTGTGTACGCTGCGGAAATTATTGCCAATAGAGCAAAGTAACGTAGTACAGTTTTATAGAGGACATTAATATCTACAAAAAAGTCTGGGATACCATATATCTAAGTATTACAGTTATGTTACAATAACTTATGTTAACATTATATTTAAACATTGTTTTTTAGAGAACAGCGGACCCTTTGTTTCCCTCACAAACTTATTTTTTACTTAATCCTTAACCCGTGCAACGCCGGGTACGACCAGCTAGTATAGAATAAATAAAAAATATGTGTTTTAGTTTTTTTATTTAATTGAACTAGAAACTTTAAGCAACGTCGATTCCTACCAATTTGAATCCACTTTAAAATTATTTTTCCGTTAGTGAACGAACCTTTAAAGAGAACGTACCTACTTATATAAAACATGATGCACAGATAAGTCTATATTTGCTTACGATTTCTAACATTCATTATATTCAGAATTCTATTGAGATTTACAGACATGTGAAATAAATTATCATGTGCACAATAGTGAGATTTATTATTCCAAATTATATACGCATCGCATCTCAGTTGAACCTTTAATTAATTATTTTGATTTGTTCAGAAATGTTCACAGTCTGGTGGGGTAAATACGGAGTTGCAGACTTATGATTGCACCTAAACGGATCTAGACACATTTATTTTTAACTTCAATATGAGAATTATAAACTATTCAAGGAAGAAGTGTAAAGGTGATTCGTATTATGTCTTGTAAAAATCTAAATCAAATTCATTTATTTTTATTTAAGTACTAGCTGTGCCCGCGCGGCTTCGCACGCGTAGATTTTTAGTACACTGATTGGATCATCATAGAACTTTCGCGAATCTTCTAGAACATTCTCCCTCCAGAACTTTCAAGAAATTTATTGAATGTACAGAAACCTTCTAAACACACCGACACATTCCGCCACTCAGTTTTGAACCTTGTAAAACTTTCGGGAATTTTCTAGAACCTTCTTCTTCCAGAACGTTCTAGAGCAGGTTTTTCCGGAATCTTCTAGACTCACCGACACAGTCGGCGCGCCTATTTTAAAACAATCTGAAGCATTTTCGGCCTTCCCATAACAAAACAATGTGCTAGAAAGCACATACCCACTCCCACCACGCACAGCCACCCCCAACAAACTCGCATATTTTCGATGTTACACCAAGGGCTATCCACCACCATAACCACCGGTGGGTGGTTGTGGCTGGTTGTGGAGAAAACTTGGCGGATAGGGAAACACGGGTTTCTTTATATATATATATATATATATATATATATATATATATATATAATATATATATTGATTTATTTAAACATACTTTGTTAAACACATAAGTATTTATAAATGCTGCTTTATATAATTTTTTATAAATGTAAAAATAATAGTTTTAAAATAATTTAACTGTAAAACTCAAGTATATCAAATATTTGTCAGATACATAAATATGGCAGATTTTTCTCTTCATTGTGTTAAATTTAATGACATATTGTGAATATGTCATGTAATTAATAAAACAGGTTTACAAGTATTATTGAGACCAAATAAATATAATCTGATTTATATATTTTTTAACAAAGTGCGGGATTGCTACTTTGAGCAATCCGACACATAAATACAAAAACATTTTTTGAATTGTTAAATGCGTTTTACAAATTTTTTTAATGCATATTAAAATTATGTATTTTGATTAATTCATATATTTTTTAGACTAACGGGCCTAGCGAAATATTCATAGAGAATTAAGATAATCATATGTAAAATCATGAAACTAAAGACATTTCTTCCGTGATATTGTCGATAAAATAAAATTTCTCCGAGAAATAAATTTCACATTCAAATAAACCTCTTAAATCGCACGGGACATGGCGAAATAAGTAAGATTGATACGTTCTTCGGGACAAAAAAGACTAATCTCGAACGAACCGATGTCCCCCCACTCCCCCGCTCCGCAAGAGCAACATGATTGATGTAGCGAACGATTAAATCGAACTCCATCTTCGATAAAGCATCGGCTAGGAAAAATGATGGACTCTCGACAACATAGGGCCACCGCCGCAAGATGCTGTATTTTGCATGAAAAGTGACCCATCTGGCCATCCGCAATGTTAAATGAATATAGGTAACCTGCCTATACTTAACAACAAGGAGGGTTGGGGTAAAGGGAAAGTCAGAAAATATAGCCAATGTTACCCGGCGGGTCCTAAAAAATAAGTATGCAAAATTTGGGTCAGATCGGTCAAACGGTGTAGATTTGTACAGAAAATATATCAGGGATAGAGGGAGGGGTAAAGGAGGAGGGTAGAAATGTCGCCTTTGTTACCCGCTGGGTCCTTAAGAACATGTGTGCAAAATTTGGCTCAGATCCGACAAACGGTATATATTTGCATGGAAAATATATCAGGGGGAAGGGGGAAACGTCGCTTATGTTTCCCGCCTTTTTTGAAATTTTGCAAAATTTTGGTCGGATCGGACAAACGGTATACATTTGTATAAAGAGCAGACAGATAGACAGACAGACATTGAGTTTTAAAGGTATAGATTAACCTGGACGCAATTTTGATACAACCTACGGCTCTATATGTATATGAAATTTGGTCTCTGATTTCAGCACAAAAATTTTTTTTTCAAGTTTTTGAATATAAAGTTTGGCGCAAAGTTCACGGCCCAATACGAGATGCCCTAACTGTAGAATTGAGAGAAAGACCATGACGGAGATGGGGCAGTTCTGTAAGGGGAAGGAAAGTGCGTAGCAGCCTGGACCACAGATGCGACTGCGGTTACAGACTTGAATTGTTTATTGAGTTGCATGAGGCCGCTAAAGAATTTCTTAAATTGAAAACCATTGATTTCCATTGCAAAATTGTAACTATATGTTTTGCGTAAGAAATAGTTTTTACTCGTCAAAAATGCCGTACTTTTACTATACATTTTAATTAAGGCAGTGACAACGGCGCCACCTAGCGAAGCGTAGCATCTCGGTAATGCTACTGATGGACATAATACATAAAGAATGATACTTTTTTTTAATTGAGATGTGCGTGTCGCCTTAATATTCTTACTATTTGAAAATAAAGTAAACGTTTATGCTATTAAAATAGGACTAAATTGCTGGTGTCCTAAAAAGGGGTTCGAACCATCGACCAACAGATCATTAGGCGAGCATCATGACCAGTACACAAACAAGCTACTCATTTTTTTTTAATACTCCTTTTGTGTATTATACATCATTTTTATAGCTCAATATTATCATTAGTTTCGCCATCTGGTAGCTTTAATGACGGACAATATTACAAGGAAGATTATGTAATTTGATACTTCTTTAAAATACTTTACAAATAAGTACCTAACTATCACAAAAAAGACATAGTAAATGTTCCATAATTTATTTTACTACTCGTTTTACATTACGCTGAAAGCTCTATAAGTAAATAAATCATAAAAAAATGTCACTTGCCAAACCAGATGTAATAAGTAAATACTTGAAATAGTTGTTTTTATTCCCCGAAGATTTATTAAAATTGTCTGAAATATACCTACCCTTGAAAAACATGTTTTTTTACAATACTTCGACTTCAGTAAAAGGTTTCGCGCTGGAAACAATGGGTCGATATTTTATTGCCCGTCTGACAGTTGGCTAGGCTTTGTTTTTCTGAAAACTTTTTGGCAGATATGAATCATTAAATTCGATATTTTATTACACAGGTATAATAAATTTCAATTTATTTCTCACTGCTCATAACCGTTGGTTATTTTGATATCGTTTTAATTTGAATTGTTTTAGTCTAAAAAATATTGATTATATTATTTGTATAAATTTACTTATATTATTTGATAAATTACACCTACATGTTTCGGAAACACCTTTCCATCGTATATAACACGCTGACGTTGGAAAGGTATTTCCGAAACATGTAGGTGTAATTTATCAAATAATATAAGTAGATTTATACAAATAATATAATCAATTTTTTTTTTAAATGTCAATCTACAATGTTGCTGAATCAATTGAATTTTTTTTTTAATCTATTTTATAAATGATAATATTGTCATCCAACACACAATGGAGCTTTACACCAACGCTGATATATAAAAGTGAAGAGAAACGAAAGTAAACTTAAAATACAAATAAGATCACTTTGGCACAAGTGTGGAAAATCCATGAACAAAAAAGAAATTAAAAAGGAATATTGACTGTAGCATAGTAAATAGAATTATAAAAGATGCGTGCAATGAACAAATTGAAGCATGACTTTTGCAAAAACATGAATCAAGAAAAATAATCGAAGTACATGATACATCTCGTTATATTCTTATAAATATCACTATCAAATCACAAACACTTGATTATTTAAAATTGAATATTTAACGCTACATTCAGGACATTAAGCCTAATTTATTTGATAAAATCATAAAAAAAAAAGGTTTTACTTATGTTAACGAAGCCGAAGCGGCCATTTAGACGTCGTTATATTTAAAACACAAAATGATCATTTCCGCTTCAAAATAAAAATAAAAATTAGTATCTTAAAATATTTTTGATTTATTCAATTCTAAAAACATACTGTTCTAATTGAAAAACCTTTCATAAAATGCTCATTTTTATTCCTTTTTATTATAAAACAAACAATATGGCGTCTTGTCTTATTTTTCGAGTTTGATTTGTAATTAATGGAAATTTGAAAGCACCATACCTGATGATAAAATGAAATTTTGAACTGAAAATAGTGGCATTGTTCTAGAAATTTATAATAAACAAGATTTTCCGCTGTATAATTAAGATATTTTTTATATACAGTATTCTATTCTGGCGCGTTTTTTATTACGTTCACCAGATGGCGGTAGTACCTCACAATTACTACGGGGCGCATCACCGTGGACATGAGACCGCAAGTCTCGCGCAAGACTTAATTTACGAAGACCTGTAACGTGCTTTGCTACACCAAGGCGAGAGTCTAAATATCTATAATACTCATACGAATCCCAAAATTACAAATTTAATTATTGTGATTACCAAATTCGTGTAATTAGTACGTAGCTGCCTTCTAATGTTATTAATTATCTATGTGAGTAATAAGTAGACTAATAATTTGAATAATAAATTATCATTCAAAGCATGCGGGTATCTTATAGGGTACATACTACATACGTGGTTGTGCAGCTGCTATCAGCAAACTCTAAAAAATAATGTATTTTTAGAAAGCTATTTTGAATCATTTACTTTCTTTTAAGTTGATTGTCATTTTTGTTCCAAAATTAGTGAAAAAGTCTCCTATAAATGATAAAATGCCAACATATAAGAGTTGTGAACATTTTACATTTAACATCATTCAACAAACAAGGTATTATCTAACATTTTTTATAGAAATTCTGAAAATAATTTTCTCTTTGAAGCTGTGTTTCAAACATATCAAGTTTCCTCGTGGCTTTTTAAGAGATAACAAGACACCAAGTTATATTTTAGTGGCACTTACACTGTTTTTAAAACCACACTTGTTTATTTGAATACAAATAAATTGTGTGAGTTTTGTTTTATTGCGTGTCCGAGAAATGGAATCAGTTTACTTTATTATTCTAAACTGTACAACTTTTTTGTTCAAATTTCTCCGCATTAATATTCAAACTATGAAGCTCAATATATCAGTTTGATTAACAAAAATAAAACAGTCTTACAAAGACCAAGCTATGTATGTGAGAAACCTATACCTATAGAAGTCTTTATGGGATGGCCCAAGGCTTATTATATGAGCTGGATTGAGTGATTACTCTACACAATGCAACGTTCACCGATTCCATCGTATAAAATATAGAGATATCATTACCAGCTGCGAAATCCATGTATACTTACTAGTTCATGAAAAAAGACTACAGATGTTTTTGGTGTAGTTCCTTTAAATAAACGAAAGGTTTTCAGATTTGGATCATATACAGAACTTTAAAAAATTAGTTAATTTGTGGATGTTCTTACGATGGAATCGAGTAGAGTGATTACTTAAGCCAGCTCGTACAGCTCGTAAGCCCTGGTCCATCGTATAAAAAGACTTCCATGTATGTTTCTCATGTAAATCGTTTCGTCTCTGTGAGACTTATATAAGTTTTCTTAATTAATCGATCATCCCTCTGGGGACAAAATCCAGTAACTGTATTCTCCTAATTATATAAAAACCTACATAATCCTACATATAAAAATATGATTAATGGAAGTCTTTATAAGTCTTGCATAAGTGATATATCTACACCATGCAACGTTCAGCAATTTTACCGTATAACATTCACACATTATCAAATTTTTGAAAGTTTTGTATAGGTACGTTCTAAATCAGTGCTCAAGTCCTGTCCACAGATATCTCTTGAAGTAAGAGATGACTAGTCGTGATAATAACTGACGATAAAGTGTGTAAACGAACATACCCAAAATTAACACGTCATAACAATGGAAAAATAAATATTGCTGCGCAGTGACACGGCCGACTGTCGGCAGGCAATTAGATAATGAAAAGATTTTCTCAGTGTGTGTACATATAACGATTCGCTTCAGATATCGACCTAACGAATACAGACTTTATTACGTAGGCTAAATTATAGATCGTGCTCAAACAATCCGAGAAACGAAATCGCGCCACAAGTAAGCAGACCTTCACAAAAAGTTCAAAATCCAATCACACCTTGTTCCCCACCGTCGATATGGCTACTAAATATTCTCGCCTCGTTGCCTTAATTTTTCGTGCCACTTTCGTGACCGCTGTTCCCAGTGGACAGTAGGCTTTACTGCGTGCTTCTTCTCCCCTCTCCTCCCGTTGCCTAATTTTCACGCCTTCTCCTTGAAAGCCTCTGTGACGTCACGCGATGTTCTGGCGTCATCAGTTTTCATGGCGTCTTTCAAATATTCTGCCCGCGAAGCCTACGAGTACCTATTCAGAAATTTATTTTGTTGAACGTTAAGATGAGATTTTACTGGATCGTGTAACGAGCGGGCATACACATTAAATACGTTTTTCAATTACGTTAATGGAATTTTCAAACATATTTACGTAGCATTGAAAAATACGTTTGAAAATATTGATCATAGTCATTTATAAACGGACTTGTTTGAAAGTCAACAATACGAATATTATCTTGTTTTTTTTATATTTTAAATTGTTTTAATTCAAGTATACTCGTGTAATTAATTTTTATTAGGATCTACAAATAAAGTCACGAAACTAGACTAAAAAATAAGTAAATATTCATTTTGAGTTTTGCGGGTGGGGGGGATAAGGAATGTTATGGATCGTACGATTTAGAATCTTTTTACACCAAAACAAAATAAAATCAATATACATATATAAAAAGAAACCCGTGTTTCCCTACCCGCCAACTTCCCTCCACAACTAGCCACAACCACCCACCGGTGGTTGTAGTGGTGGATAGCCCTTGGTGTCACATCGAAAATATGCGAGTTTGGTGGGGGTGGCTGTGCGTGGGTGGGAGTGGGTGATGAAAATTTGCTTTCTAGCACTTTGTTTTGTTATGGGAAGGCCGTACATGCTTCAGATTGTTTCAAAATAAGCGTGCTGACTATGTCGGTGAGTCTAGAAGGTTCCGGAAAAACCTGCTCTAGAAAGTTCTGCAAGGAGAAGGTTCTAGAAAATTCCCGAAAGTTCTATAAGGTTCTCAACTGAGTGGCGGAATGTGTCGATGTGTCTAGAAGGTTCCGGTACATTCGAATTTCTTGAAAGTTCGGGAAGGAGAATGTTCTAGAAAGTTCGCGAAAGTTCTAGGACGATCCAAACAGTGTTCTAAAAATCTACGTGTGATATAGATCACTACAGCTAGATCTATAATCGAGTTAAGGCGGGGCGTACAAAGATGTATTGCATGTATGAAACAAAATCGTTTTTGTATTATTTTGTATTATTTTATTATATATTATATATTATATATTATATATTATATATTATACGCATTATTTTGTACTAAATAATATATAACAACACATATTTCAGAATCTGGAAAAATCCTCTCACAAGATACCGGCATTAGGGATTCTAGAATTTTCCGTAAATTTTTGGGAAAAGAGTTGAAGAATTATCTGACTTACGAAATACAAAGAGAAATATACTTTCACTTATAATTTGAGTGTACACAGAGACATGTTATAAGCATTATTATATTATCAATTAATATAATCCTAATGATTTCTAAAATTTTCTTTAAATCAAATTTATAACTTACGTTATTTACAACTAATTGAATTCATTAAAGTGACCATTTTGAGAAGGCACCATTTCCATTGTAATGGGGATAAAAAATAATCATAAATTAAAAAATCTTTATTTTTTGTTAATAAATTAATACTGAAAATGAATAAAGGACTTAGTTCCAGAATGTTCATTTTAAGATACAAGTTAAAAAGCGAATATACTCTTCTTCGCTCTTTATATACCATTTTTCTTTTCACGAATATTTTTAACATTACTACACGCCGGTAACAATTATTAAATAAATCATCAAACATGATCATTTCTTTGTGTGTCCGTCTGTCCGTCCATCCGTCTGTCTGTCTGTCTAGCCGTCCGTAACTACGTGTAACGTCCGTAAGTTCGTTCAAATTCACGGCTAAAAAAACAAATTATACGGCCGGAGATGGGGCTTGAACCCCGGGCCAGCAAAACCGAACCGGCCGCTCTAAGAATGTTGCTACGGCCGCCTCTCTGTGGACCGCCAAAAAGATACTTTGGATACTAGGGCTTAGCAAAGAATCAAACCAATGTTCCGTCATTTTTTAAGGGTTACAGCTAGTTTTAATACTAAAAAACTATAAAATACACATGTCGTTTAGTGCCTTATTCATAAAAAAATGACGCAAAATTTAATACTTATGCGAAATTCATTTTCATATAACTAGGAATTCAACAGAGTTTAATGAATTAAATTATATTATTTAATGTATTATAGTACCTATCATGGGCATGCAACGAGAACAAAAAGCATGACTTTTATTTAAACATAAGGTATTGGGAAAAAAATATTTATCTGGCAATATATTATGAAATATAAAGGTCTATCATAAAAAGTTAATTAATTTGATTGTAATTTTAGGAGATATATCTCTTATTTCAGTTTCTTTTCAAAATATATGCCTAGGTAAATGTTATGCTTCTCATTCTCACTCCACGCCACTGGTAGGTACCTACTAATCTGTATACTTATCTTAAAAAACATATTTTTGGCACTAAGTGTTTTATTCATTTCCAATATTCAAATGTCAAATTGATTTAAAAAATAATTTTAATGTTTATTATAAGTTTCATTAAATCTGAGAAACTAACATTTTTGTAATAAATATTTAAAATATGTTTTATATTGTCTTAAGAGCTGTGAATATGAGCTGCAAAATTTTCAATGATATTTAATAGAATATTAAATATCATAGATAATTTTTTAAATATTTATTGCTCTACGTAGTACGCATACCACCGCGGTCTACAAAAAAATAAACAAATATACGAATTTCCGAAAAGTACTTTGAAAGTGTAATTCTGTAATTGCGTTTCTGTTTCCTCTTCGGATTTTCTTGTTGGAGCATGGTTAGTTGAAAGGATTCTGAAGAGACTGTTTGATACGTACAAATTCGTAATTCTTACCACTGGTATTCGTGACTGGGGAATTAACTGGAGAATCCTATCTCGGGATCGTCCAATTTACGATCGTCAAACATTCCGGGATTAGTACTTTTGAATCCGGAAATATTATCCCGGCGTAAGTCGGTACATTCGAACTCTAAACTTTTATCCAGGGATTAGAGTGTGACGTCCGAATACACATTTGTCGATTCCGAACAGAATATCGAGTCGATCTGCATAGTGGAACCACCGAACTAATCCTCGCCCACCACGGTTTGTATTCAGAGGTCCTAAAGCATTAAGTCAAAAGAAGTGAGAGGTCAACGTACTTTGCGAAATGTAATCCCCCTTATTTTCAGGATAACAAAATTATTACAATTTCCTAAAACATTTGACTTATGTAGGTATGTACGCTTATGTGCCTATAAGAAATGAAATATGACGAAAATATTAGCTAAATATTTGGACACATTGAAAGAAGAAACTTGTTATGTGTGTGACACAAACTGATACTTTGAAAATAATATTAATATAGGT
>JADDOH010000002.1:0-532575 GCA_016648135.1 Agrypnia vestita
CGTTTCCTGTACAATCATCATCATCTCATTAAGCGGTGTTCCACGTCATTATAGTCAGAGGCGTTCCGATAGTATCATCACCTTCATTAGCCGTGTCCCAGTTGTATATCGTCAGGAGACGTTTCAATAGTATCATCATCATCATCTTCCTTAGCGGTGTTCCAGTCACATACAGTCAGGAGGCGTTCTGATAGTATCATCATCATCACTAGCGGTGTTCCAGATATATATCGTCGGGAGGCGTTGCGATAGTATCATCATCATCATCGTCATCACTAGCGGTGGTTCAGCTTTATATCGTCAGGAGGCGTTTCGATAGTATCATCCACATCATCATCATTAGCAGTGTCCCAGTTATATATTGTCAGGAGACGTTTCAATAGCGTCATCATCATCACCATCATTAGCAGCGTCCCAGTTGTATGTAGTCAGGAGGCGTTGCGATAGTATCTTCATCAACATCATCGTTAGCAGTGTCCCAGTTACATATAGTCAGGAGGTGTTTCAATAGTATCATCATCATCATCATCACTAGCAGAGTCCCAGTTATATATAGTCAGCGGGCGTTTCGATAGCATCATCATCATCATCATCGTCATTAGCGGTGTTTCAGCTATATATCGTCAGGAGTCGTTACGATAGTATCATCACCATCATTAGCGGTGTTTCGGCTATATATAGTCAGGAGACGTTACGATAGTATCATCGTCATCATCATCAACACTAGCGGTGGTTCAGCTATATATCGTCAGGGGGCGTTTCGATAGCATCATCAACGTCATCATTAGCGGTGTCCCAGTTGTATATCGTCAGGAAACGTTACGATAGTATCATCATCATCATCATCATCATTAGCGGCGGTTCAGCTAAATTTCATCAGGTGACGTTTCGATAGTGACATCATCATCTTCATCAGTGATGGCAGGGTTCCAGTTACACATCAGTCGGAGATAATTAGGCAGATCCCATCATCATCGATGGCAGGATTCTAGCTGTACACCATTTGGAGAAAATACACCGACATCCCTGGCCAGGGGCTAGGCATATCCCTACTGTCCAGATCCACCTTTCCATCTACTAATACGAGGGGTCATGGCCTCGTGAAACCACATGGCAACCAACCATTACAAGTATCTATTTATGTATTGTATATGTATGTATATGTATGTATATTATATTTTATTAGTATGTATCCATTCGTACGTAGTGTATGAGGGGGCTCTTCACGGGTGGCACAACACCCGTGCGGATGTCTTCCCTCGTCTGGAATGGATTGAACGTAGTGATGCATATCAGATTATAATAAGTACTACCTGGGAGGGTGGTTGCAGTCACTGTAGTGTCGCGAATGGCCAATGGGCTGCAGTTGCTCACAGGCGAGGGTTGGGGAGCCTAGGAAACTCCCCTTCCCCACTCGCATATTTTTGGCTTGACAGGTGGCCCGGGACCATCTTTACAGTAGCTTCCGTATATATACCGTAGTTTAACTTAGTTTAACCTGGAGGAGTTGGAATTCGGGGGGCAAACTGGCTCTGAGCCCGGACGCCAGACACTGACGCGAGGGATGGTGCGGTACTTTGCACAGAAGAGGCCCAACATGAAAAGGCGCATCCAGGCTCAGGTCAACGTATCCGGAACTCTTGTCGGGAGAAGGAAGATGGGATCAGTCACCGATGAGCCTTTGGGTATGGAGGGGCCGAATTTAAAGCAACCACATTTTCCGCGTACACATACACTTACACATACCTTCTACAAACCCCTTATCCAGTAGAACCCAACGTACTACTAGAATGAGACATAGGGCCAGATACAGGTGACGGAACTTAGGCCGGCTAGTAAATAAACGTAACAATGTAATTGATATAAAGATAATGCAGAGTAAATATAAAAGATCGTAAGGAATAAGCACAGCGAGATAAAGGCGGGAGATAAAATTATTAATCAGCGAGGGCGTCGAAGACGGAATCACCCATAGGAGCGGCTACGAAGGACTTGAGGGCTTTCAGGGGATCTATGTACGCTATATGTGCATGCGCATGTGATAACGGCACGTTACTAACCTTTCCAGTGGATGGCGGTCGATCCCATACAGGTAGGACAATGGGGGATCGAGCGGAGAGGGCGTGGGAGCAGGGGATCGCGCACTCTGGAAGCGCAGCTACACCAGATGCAGTGGTTTCAGTCCGTAGGAATGATAGGTAAATAATATAGGGCCACGGAACATAGTATGTTTAGCAATCGCACCGTAGGGCTTAATTGACGTGCTAGGTAGTTTTGTTTGCGTTTTCCATGAACATTCACGAACTTCATACCCCAGTATTTAATTTAAGAAAAGCTTGCGTTAGGGTTACCACTAAACCAATTCATCCCCTATAGTTCGAAAAAAAAAATTTACACAACGTGAACTGGGGAGGTCTTGAATAAAGCGAGGGTGTTTGGAAATACTACGTTAAAAGCCGTAGAGCCTTCACCCGACGTAGATAGATAGCTTGTTTGCCTCTAACAAGGCGTAAACTCAGTTAGGAGTAGGATCGAGCTGAAAGGCGAAGAAGAGGAGACATCACAAATGGTGCCGTGACCAGGAGCCTGGGCATACAGTATGAAGGGACATGAATGTTGATGGAAAATAGGTGCAATTTACATGTTAGATTAGGTATAAAAGAGAAAAGATTATTACAATTTCAAAGAAAAAAGAGTGTATAGTTAACGGACATTTTAGTATTTAAATTACTACAGTAAATACTATTAGATTAGAAACAGCTAGAAAGTTAGAAGAAATAATAGTGTATCCCAAGTATCTCGCGCGTCGTACGATTCACAACAACGAATGCTCCACGTCTTGCCCACGACGGTGAACGCCATGATTAATGAACGATTCGCCGCGGAAAACAGGTTGCATTACGAACTTTTAGGACTGCGGACGCCTCGTATTGCGCATGACTCGCTACAACGAACTTCTCGGTCAGGGATCATCGGACACTATGCGTTTCGGTTAGCGAACAACTCGCCACAACGAACGATTCGTACAGCGAACCGTTAGGGTCACGGACATCTCGTATTACGTGTGTTTCACTTCAACGAATTCCTCGCGCAACGATCGTCGAGCACTACGCGTCTCGTTTAACGAACAGCTCGCCACAACGAACCGTTCAAATGCGAACGTCTCGTATTACGTACATGTTGCTAAGGCGCAATTTCGTATAACGTTTTGTGCTCATTTCACGTTTCAACCAGCGAACAATCCGTTACAACAAATTATTCTGAACTATGTGTATTCGGTATAACGAACAATTGGTCATCGTGAACACGCCAGGAAATGACCTTTAGTTAATAGAATTACGATTATCGTTTCGAATAACGAGTTATCGCTACGAATACGATTCTGGGCGATTAATAACGATCCATTAGGGGGGGCGTATGATGTTATCGATTAGTATCGGCGAATGTTGAATTTTGGATTAGGGGGGTAATTATACCATTAGGGGGGAGCTATGGAGGACAGAATAGTATTAGTGGATTATTTCAGAATTAGGGGGGAGAGTTGTTAATATGGCTACGGTTCTGAGGGACATTGAGTTTTAAGGGGGAGAAGCATATTTTGGAGGCCGGTAAATGCGGAATAAGAGTCATTGAATCTTAGGCAAGGAACGAGGACTTGCTGGAACGACAGTTGATAAGCATATCTCCGATGACCTGTTTCGACGTGACGCGAACGGCAGAAACTGCTGAATGTTTCGTAAATCAAGAGGACAAGGAGGCCTTGGGGGCGACTATAGTGTTAGGGGGGAGGCATGGACCAGGAAGATATGGAAGAGGGAGGTCCTGTCACACTATGGTAGTGGGCCACCTAAGCACGCGGGCGGGGGCGTGCTCCTTAGGTTAAGATAAATGTATTTCCATTTTGCACCGAGCACCACAGTGGAGGACCTTAAGTTCCCATGCGACAATCTCGCAGGTGTAATTAGAGGCACGCGGAAACATGAAAACGAAGGTGTGGTTGAAGGGCTGTGTACGACGCCGGGCGACGAGCTAAAGGAGTTAGGGGGGTGGCTAGGCGATTAGGGGGGGAGGAGAGACTAAGGAACCTAGGGGGGGGGGGACGTGAGACACAGATAATATCGGAAAAATGGATAGGCTAAAAGCAGTTACCCTAGGCCTATGTGTTGTTCCGCGCCAGGTGACTGATTCCTAGACGTAATAAGACTCCTGACACGGAACAATAGGGGGGCATGTGATGAATCACCTGTTTCTATAGATTTTTTTTTTATTTTATTATTTTTATTTTGAACTCTAAGATGATTTAAATGCTACGCGGGGAAAAATTGAGCTAAACTGGCCGTAGTATTGGCGCTACAAAAATTTGGGGATGATGAAACGCTAGTATTAGGACGGAGTTAGTAGCGATTGATCGGATATAGGTTACGAGCAGTTAATATTCAATTCTTATAAAACATATTAATCTTGTGGTAAAGCCGCGTTTGGTACAAATGGTTGACGATCGGCGCGGTCCGAGCGGTCCACATGTGCTTCCCAAAAAAAATACTGAACACGGCTTTCGTAGATTTGGGTCGCGATTATTGCGTTTAGGGCCGTTAAAAAACCGATTAACGTCTACTCTAAGGTGACGATGATCTTGACAGTTCCACGAGGTTTCTGAATTATTGACTTTTTTGCTCGGGTTTTGAAATCGTTTGAGAGCCGTATATCTTCATCTCGAGTGGATCCCCGTGCAACAGAGAGGCAGAATATGAGCAAAGGCAAGGAAGGCAGGTCTAATCGGGGGATCGCGAGAGGAAAACGCCCATAAATAATTTATAAGAATTGGCCGTGAGGCACGGATAAAACGTACACTATGTACCAGAGGGGTGACCTTAACTGAGCGGATAATGATTTATTTTCGTTTCGCGGGAGTCGAATAACGTAGGCGGGTAGAGAAGTTAACTATAATTCTATTATATTTATCTGTAGACTAACGCTCTTCAGGCTTTTACAACAGATAGGTAATTGTGCAATGACGGTATATACAGTTAGGAAGGAGATAACGATAACGTGTAAGCATATTAATGGCACGACAAGAAAATAATATACTCGAATATAGATACAATATATTAACTATGTAATCACTACAAACCTGTCCGACGTTAGCGTAGTTTCAACAGGACGGGTAACGTGTATACGATTGGCTATTCTAGCTCAGATTTCGCCGGGTTCGGTAGTAATAACCACAAAACATAATTGGAACAAGTGTATCTAGATAAGAATATTGTAAATAAAATAATATGAATTTGCGGCCCATATACACATGAAATAAAAGGATAAAGCGTATGGGGATCTTATAGATGGATGGATAAATGAAACAAATATATATAGGAGTAAATGCAAGTAAAAAGCAAGCATATAAGTACCAAAAACATAGGAGAACATAGTGTGATAGAAATTCGAAGACGGGAGGAACAATAATGTGAAGCGGAACGGATATAGCAAGAGCATGTAATAATGGTAAACGTACAAATACAGACAACTACTTGAGACCGATTCGACAGATACTAGCAATCTTTCAACACACCTCTAAGAACATGGTGAGCGGTATATAGTTATCAGCGGAGGCGTCCAGTGCCTTGGCAATGAATGAGCACTGAATTAATCCGACGCCTTGCCTGCGGCACTGGAGGTTTATTTACTTATTTGTTTTATTTGTTTTCATTTATTGGGTTTCTTACAGCCATATAATTAATCAATCTTTGAAGAAAAGACAATAATTGATGCACAGAGTTTTGGGCCAATTACGCGAAAACACATACATACAATCGATAAAAGAATAATAAAAACATGTCCAATAGTGGGTTGTGTGAGTGTGTATCTGTGTGTTTATTTATTTGTTTATTTATTTTGTTTTGGGAAAAAAATTAAAAGCAAAACGATCTTAAAAATCTTCCACTGAATTTAAAAATTTAATTTAACTTACATTAATAGTTTATTGTGTTATAGCGAATAGTACTCTTCCAGTATTATATTGTTCGAGAATATTCACTGTCTATGTAACATAGTTACTTTGTGGATCAATCTTACTGCCAATAAAAATAATAATAAATGGTTACAAATTATGTTTAAATTCCGCAACGGAGGGAGCTAATACGTCCCTGTGCGCGGAGAGTCGCGGGCAAAATACAGGATTCATTGGATGGTTCACGAGAAAAGATCGCCCAAAATTAATTTAAAATTAGGTATAGTACCTTTGGATGATTGTTATATCTAGGTATGCAGTGTGCACGTGGTGAATATATGGAAATTGATCCCATGATATAGCGGCCAAGAAACGTTAAATTTCCGATAAAGACGAGCGGAAATACGGGAGAACGGGACAGGATAATGGTAGATAATGAAGAAACATCAACTATGATTAGGGGAGTACCCGATAGATTGTGGTTACGGTTGATCAAACGACAATATGGACTGAACTTAGAAATTAAATATTAAAAATTAATTATCGCGCTTGTGAAGCGAGTTCAAACCGTCTGAAGCCACCAAGTCCGTCCCAAACGGGCACAGGGATGGAGATAGAGACGGCAACAGGAGGTGGGATCAACTGACATATCCGAGTGGAGATATGGTTTTTTTTTGCCAAATTGAATCTTAGGAACAAAGAATTTGGTTTCAAGGAAAGTAGGATATTGAAAATCCTGGAAACACACGACTTAGGACCTTTGGCTGCTAGGGGGGGTTTAAAATGTCAAGACACAGCAGAAATCAGGCAGTTGGTGACGGTCTACGAGAGCGCAAAATCTGCGTCGGTTGTTTTTTTTGAGTGATAATTACCGTGAGTGATAATTACCGTCGACTTAGAGTGTCTCAGTGGGTGAAAATTATAGTTTAACTTCAAGTGAAAGTGATATACGGGTAAATATACTCTTCGACATTGCTCACGTTAAAAGAAAAGGGGGGTACGGGTTTGATTTTATTTTATAAAGGGTAATTAATTTGGCATATTAGAACTTCGGAAATTACTGCGCTCTATTAAGTTGATTAGTCCGGCATATATAGAACTGATATTTGCAGATCTCCGGAAACTAGCTGTGCGTTATAAAGATACCTATTTTATGCTAAACACGCGGGAAATTGTTAATAAATCTTGTAAAAATACCTATCTTATGCTAAATACGCGAGGTCCTGTTAAAAAGGGTTTTAACTCAGAGTACGGGATTGATTTTATTTTATAAAGGTAATTAATCTGGCATATCGGAACTTCGGAAATCACTATGTTCTATAAAGTTAATTATTTTTGTCGTCTTACTAGGTTCACAGAATAATATTCGCAGAATTTCAGGAAACGGTAGAGTTCAAATTTAGTTAAATTCTCGTTTTACTAAGTATAGTATTGGCGGATCTCTGGAAACTAGCTGTGCGTTATAAAGATACCTATTTTATGCTAAACACGCGGGAAATTGTTAAAAGATAAAAGGGTTGTTACTAACAGATTCGATTTTAAATAAGTCTTATAAAATTACCTATTTTTTGCTAAAATTTAATTAATTTAAATTGGTCACATTTTAATTTTTACATTTGTAAGGCATATAATATTTCGTTATATGAAATGTTTCGATTAGACCGGGTTTATTTTAGTTATCGAAAGAATATTTAGTTTATTTTAATAATTTCTCTTGTTTATGTTTAATAGTAAGAGTCCGTTAAAATTATAGCGAATAAATTCTGGGATTAAAAATACGTTTAGTGAAAAATATATAGCTGATCTCGCGGGGTATCAGGTTCAGCCCATAATAATCTAGATTTTCATTTCGTTTAAAATTATATAGAGTAATTCCGTGAGAATCGGGGTCTTATTTACAATTTTACAGATGTATGAAATTTCATTATTCTAAAAAAATTATATAAAATAGTCTCGTGGGGGTCGGGGTTTATTTACGGTTTTACAGAAGTACAAGTTTCACTATTTTATAAAGTATATAAAATTGCTTCCGTTCGGCCCGGGTTATCTTATATTATATAGGAAAACATAGGTCCCGCGCTATTAAAACATATAAAAACGTTTCATGTGGCCGGGATTATTACGCGCGTTGGGGAAAGTCTATAAGGTAAAAATATGTTTAATTTGATTCTGGTTATTTTATATTTTATGAAAGATATTTGCCTCGCGGACTTAAACTATGAAAAATGTTTCAATTAGTTCTGGTTATACATTAGGAGTGATGTAAACTTCGCGATTGTATAATTTGGGGTACTTCGTACTGTACGAAGACGTAAATCTCGCGTATAAAAACGTGTATAAAAAAAAAACGTATATCATGTATTCAAACATATAAAAACTTCTAGTACATTGTTTCGTTAGACCGGGGTTGTATTATACTTATAAAGATGTTATAGGACCTCGTTATATTGAAAATATATAAAAACCGCCTGGGGCCGGGTCTTCTTATTTATAAACTATATAAGATTTCGTTACATTTAGTTATATAAAATGCTATCGTTCAGGAATTCGCGTTTCATTTTAAGCATATATAAATATAGGTTCCCGTTTTAAACAATGTTAGTGTTTCGTTTAGAATTCGCGCCTTCATTTAATAAATATGAAACATGTAGATTCCAATTAGAACTATTTTAAAATGATTCGTTTAGGAATTCGCGTCTTGTATTATAACTGTGAAACTTATAATATTCGTGTTGAGCTAAACGTGTGAACATAGAAACACTTCAGTTTTGACCGCTATTTTGTTTACTATGCCTAGGACGTTCTTGCGGTATATTAGACTTGATGGTAAAATTTAAACCCTTACTCTGTTTAAAATATACGTAGTGTCTCCGCCTAGATTGGCTTCACGATATACTTTATGAAATTGTAAGTTCCGTTGTCCTAAAATTGTATAAAATTACCTTCGTTTAGATCGGGTTATATCATATTCCTCGTGGAACGCGTAAACCTCGTTGTCCTGAAACTAAATAAGGATGCCTCATCTAGACCGGGTTCATTTTACATTTTAGGGAGAATATAAGTCCCGCGTCTTTCACTACATAAAATGGATTTGGTAAGATTGGGGTTGTTTATACTCGTAGAAATTACAGAATCCCGTTATTCCTAAACCATATTAAAATGATAAATTATATTAAAATGATTTAAAATATATTAAAATTTTCCGGAGAGTGGATATCAAATATTCGAGATGATAATAAAATTATTTATTTTTTTTTTTTTTTATTTATTTGTTTACGCCCATTAGGCTTTTACATAAAGAGTATAAAATAAATTTCAAAAGCACATACATTAAAAGTTTCAGGAATAGCACCAAATCATGAGTATAAAAATTAAAAATGTAGAGTAGGTAACGAGCAGCAATGCGTATAGGCTTTTACATGAAAAAATATATCATAAAATTAAAAGAACATACATTAAACAATATAAATTACAAGTAGCAAATTATTAAAAGTACCGGAATAGCACCGAAACATGAGTACAGAAATTAAAAATATAAAGTACAAAGCGGCAATGTGTACGAAAAATATATATTACCCACCATTACATATTAACAGCTGAAGTCAGTAACGAAGCAGTATTGCCTCTTTAAGTGTAAACTTTACTTTCTCCAGACTGTCGACGAAGATGTCAATCATGCAACCATATTCATTACATTATATTAAGAATAATATAATTTTGTTATCAATGCACAAACTTGGCAATGAACTACCTACATATGTCGACATTTTAAATCTATCTCTCTCAAAATTTAAAAAACACTATATGATCATTTCTTTTCAAAATATTAAATTTTTATATAATGTCTTAAATCTTTTTATATGTATAGCTGGCTATTCAAATTTAATATTGCTATATTATCGGTGAGTAAAAATTTCTGAGATCACTACTTTACACTTTTTTGCATATATACTTTTTTTACATATATGTCTAACCTCATTATTTTAAACTATGTATATATACTTTTTTTCATTTATACCCTTTATTTTTCTTTTACATTTAATCGTTTGTTGTATTTTAATTATGTATAAACCTGCTACTTTACACTTTTTGCATGTATACCTTTTACATATATTTCTAACCTCGTTATGTTTAAACTATGTATATATATACCTTTCTACATTTATACCCTTTATTTTTCTTTTACATTTAATCGTTTGTTGTATTTTAATTATGTATAAACCTGCTACTTTACACTTTTTGCATATATACTTTTTTTTACATACATGTCTAACCTCATTATTTTAAACTATGTATATATACTTTTTACATTTATACCCTTTATTTTTCTTTTACATTTAATCGTTTGTTGTATTTTAATTATGTATAAACCTGTTGTAAAAGGCTATTAAGCCGTGTAATTAATTAATAATAATAATAATAATAATAATAATAATAATAATAATAATAATAGTAATAATAATAATAATAATAATAATAATAATATTAAGAATAAAACTAAATCGGCGGACCCTAAAGTAATATGTATTGACCTTATAAAGATGTAGACTAGTGGGGTTTTATTATAGAAGCAATCAATTCTTTAACAACAACAAGTGGACAAGTGGTTGCTTCATGGGTTTGTTAAAACTTATAAATGGATGGAATCCTAGATTCAAAGCTTAATCCCGGTATTTCGTATAAATATAAGAATATGTAACATCGGAAAATAACGGGTAACGGGTTTTATGAAAAATATCGGTGCGTATAATCATTAGAGTATGATCATTAGAATTGGAGTATAGTCTCGATGACCCGGGAAGTACGGATACGTAAGACGGAAATAAGGACTATGTTGCAGTATTATTAAGATATATAAATACTTACAATTGTCGAGCTAGAGTCTAATTCCGGGATCCCGAGGAATATAAATTCAAAGAAAGGGAAATAATGTCTAGTTTCGGTTTGGTTAGAGTATATACACCGTATAGTTACAGAGGCTGGATACTAAGCCCCAGCTACGGAAACTTAAAAACGCGTGATGGCAGGATCAAAGGTTAGGTCGCGAACTATAGTTACTTAGGGGCCTGTGAATCGTGTGCGCGTGCGAGGCAAGTGTTCGCAATCCTTAGGTATAAAGTGAGGTACTTAAAGTGAAACTACGAAGCACTGGAATGGATATAATCGGCGGCAGATGGGTAAGTCATGTCATCCTCTTTCCGTTTTGAGATTATAACGATATATAAAGGTGGCGCACGATTAAGAAGAATGGTCTCGGGTTCGACACCCCAGACAGAGACGGAAGAAGCGCCGACAGTGAAAGCTAACCCTTGTACCGTAAACTTTACATATGTTTTCCCCACAGGTGTTCTTTGCATGTTGGATCCGTACGGACCATAATAGGGGCGAATTAATTCGCCAAATAACCCTTCTCTGCATGTGTGTGAACTTCCAGGGATCGCGCGGCCCGTGTGCTCGACGCCGAACTTAATTATTCATTTCTAGTTATTTATTTAATTGATGATTCATTAATACATTAGGTATTTATTTGTCTATTCATATGCCGCGTCCCAGTTATATATAGTCAGGCGGCGTTTCGATAGCGTCATCATCATCATCATCACTAGTAGTGTCCCAGTTACATATAGTCAGGAGGCGTTTCGATAGTACCATCATCATCATCTTCATTAGCGGTGTTCCAGTCATATATAGTCAGGAGGCGTTCCGATAGTATCATCACCATCATTAGCAGTGTCCCAGTTGTATATCGTCAGGAGACGTTTCAATAGTATCATCATCATCATCTTCATTAGCGGTGTTCCAGTCATATATAGTCAGGAGGCGTTCCGATAGTATCATCACCATCATTAGCAGTGTCCCAGTTGTATATCGTCAGGAGACGTTTCAATAGTATCATCATCATCATCTTCATTAGCGGTGTTCCAGTCACATATAGTCAGGAGGCGTTCTGATAGTATCATCATCATCACTAGCGGTGTTCCAGATATATATCGTCGGGAGGCGTCGCGATAGTATCATCATCATCATCGTCATCACTAGCGGTGGTTCAGCTGTATATCGTCAGGAGACGTTTCAATAGTATCATCATCATCATCTTCATTAGCGGTGTCCCAGTTATATATCGTCAGGAGACGTTTCGGCAGTATCATCAACATCATCATCATAGCAGTGTCCCAGTCGTATATCACCAGGAGGTGTTTCAATAGTATCATCATCATCATCATCATTAGCAGTGTCCCAGTTATATATAGTCAGGGGGCGTTTCGGTAGTATCATCAACATCATCATCATAGCAGTGTCCCAGTTATATATCGTCAGGAGGTGTTTCAATAGTATCATCATCATCATCATCATTAGCAGTGTCCCAGTTATATATAGTCAGGGGGCGTTTCGATAGCATCATCATCGTCATCATCATTAGCGGTGTTTCAGCTATATATCGTCAGGAGTCGTTACGATAGTATCATCATCATCATTAGCGGTGTTTCGGCTATATATAGTCAGGAGACGTTTCGATAGTATCATCAACATCATCATCTTTAGCAGCGTCCCAGTTGTATGTAGTCAGGAGGCGTTTCGATAGTATCATCATCAACATCATCGTTAGCAGCGTCCCAGTTGTATATAGTCAGGAGGCGTTGTGATAGTATCTTCATCAACATCATCGTTAGCAGTGTCCCAGTTACATATAGTCAGGAGGTGTTTCGATAGTATCATCGTCATCATCATCACTAGCAGTGTCCCAGTTATATATAGTCAGCGGGCGTTTCGATAGCATCATCATCATCATCATCATCATTAGCGGTGTTTCAGCTATATATCGTCAGGAGTCGTTACGATAGTATCATCACCATCATTAGCGGTGTTTCGGCTATATATAGTCAGGAGACGTTACGATAGTATCATCATCATCATCATCATCACTAGCGGTGGTTCAGCTATATATCGTCAGGAGGCGTTTCGATAGCATCATCAACGTCATCATTAGCGGTGTCCCAGTCGTATATCGTCAGGAAACGTTACGATAGTATAATCATCATCATCATCATCATAAGCGGCGGTTCAGCTAAATGTCATCAGGTGACTTTTCGATAGTGACATCATCATCTTCATCAGTGATGGCAGGGTTCCAGTTACACATCAGTCGGAGATAATTAGGCAGATCCCATCATAATCGATGGCAGGATTCTAGCTGAACACCATTTGGAGAAAATACACCGACATCCCTGGCCAGGGGCTAGGCATATCCCTACTGTCCAGATCCACCTTTCCATCTACTAATACGAGGGGTCATGGCCTCGTGAAACCACATGGCAACCAACCATTACAAGTATTTATTTATGTATTGTATATGTAAGTATATGTATGTATATTATATTTTATTAGTATGTATCTATTCGTACGTAGTGTATGAGGGGGCTCTTCACGGGTGGCACAACACCCGTGCGGATGTCTTCCCTCGTCTGGAATGGATTGAACGTATTGATGCATATCAGATTATAATAAGTACTACCTGGGAGGGTGGTTGCAGTCACTGTAGTGTCGCGAATGGCCAATGGGCTGCAGTTGCTCACAGGCGAGGGTTGGGGAGCCTAGGAAACTCCCCTTCCCCACTCGCATATTTTTGACTTGACAGGTGGCCCGGGACCATCTTTACAGTAGCTTCAGTATATATACCGTAGTTTAACTTAGTTTAACCTGGAGGAGTTGGAATTCGGGGGGCAAACTGGCTCTGAGCCCGGACGCCAGACACTGACGCGAGGGATGGTGCGGTACTTTGCACAGAAGAGGCCCAACATGAAAAGGCGCATCCAGGCTCAGGTCAACGTATCCGGAACTCGTGTCGGGAGAAGGAAGATGGGATCAGTCACCGATGAGCCTTGGGTATGGAGGGGCCGAATTTAAAGCAACCACATTTTCCGCGTACACATACATTTACACATACCTTCTACAAACCCCTTATCCATTAGAACCCAACGTACCACTAGAATGAGACATAGGGCCAGATACAGGTGACGGAACTTAGGCCGGCTAGTAAATAAACGTAACAATGTAATTGATATAAAGATAATGCAGAGTAAATAAAAAAGATCGTAGGGAATAAGCACAGCGAGATAACGGCGGAAGATAAAATTATTAATCAGCGAGGGCGTCGAAGACGGAATCATCCATAGGAACGGCTACGAAGGACTCGAGGGCTTTCGGGGGATCTATGTACTCTATATGTGCATGCGCATGTGATAACGGCACGTCACTAACCTTTCCAGTGGATGGCGGTCGATCCCATACAGGTAGGACAATGGGGGATCGAGCGGAGAGGGCGTGGGAGCAGAGGATCGCGCACTCTGGAAGCGCAGCTACACCAGATGCAGTGGTTTCAGTCCGTAGGAATGATAGGTAAATAATATAGGGCCACGGAACATAGTATGTTTAGCAATTGCACCGTAGGGCTTAATTGACGTGCTAGGTAGTTTTGTTTGCGTTTTCCATGAACATTCACGAACTTCATACCCCAGTATTTAATTTAAGAAAAGCTTGCGTTAGGGTTACCACTAAACCAATTCATCCCCTATAGTTCGAAACAAAAAATTACACAACGTGAACTGGGGAGGTCTTGAATAAAGCGAGGGTGTTTGGAAATACTACGTTAAAAGCCGTAGAGCCTTCACCCGACGTAGATAGATAGCTTGTTTGCCTCTAACAAGGCGTAAACTCAGTTAGGAGTAGGATCGAGCTGAAAGGCGAAGAAGAGGAGACATCACACCCTGTATATGATAGTTTCTTAATTTTTTGAGTAAAGAATATACTTAAAATAAGTTTTTTAAAACCAAATTAATTAATCAATTAGAAAGACCTAATCTAATACACGAAAAAATATTTTGGCTACTACCGGGATTCGAACCCGGGTCACCTCCTTTCGGGGGCCGGTGCTCTGACCACTAAGCTATAGAAGCCTTGTAGATTTCCGTGAATATATCGACCTTTTATGTAGTTCTCATTTTTATAAATTGATTAATTTTTATTTTTGTTCATACAGCAATCCAATTTTTAATACGATACTTAAAATTACTTTGTAATAATAGCTTAGTGGTCAGAGCACCGGCGAGGTGATCCGGGTTCGAATCCTAGTAGTAGCCAAAATATTTTTTCGTGGATTAGATTTTTCTGTGTGTCTTTCTATTTGATTAATTAATTTGGTTTTAAAAAACATCAAATTACTTTGTTCTGAAAAATTACAACTTCACAAATATGAATGTATTCTTGAATTTAAAATAATTTAATGGAAAGCTCTTAGCATAATAAATAGAATTCAATAAGGATGTAATGATCAGGATTCAAATAAGTAGAGAAATATATTAGGTAAGGATAGATAGCACTAGAAATAAAAGACCTCCATGAAAGACTTGACCAGGTAAACTAGGTGGTCCTATTAGAAGCCTCATGACAAGATGTATGGTTGTAAATTAGAAAATCTTGCAAAATTATCTGTTTTAAGATTCTGCACGATTTTAATATTTTCATTTGACTTAGGTATATAAAAGCAAATGAATTAGCGAAGGGAAAAAACTACATTTCAAAATGAAGACTACAACACACACACGTTCACCAGTTTGAAGACTACAAAGTGTACGCTAAATTTGTAGTAAAAACTACACGAAGTGAACTAATTGTAGTACTAGGAAATTGTAGTAATAATGAAGTGAAGTAATTGTAGTATTAATGAAGTGAACTACTGCAGTACTACAAAATTGTAGTACTAGTGAAGTGAACTACTGCAGTATTAAGTACAAAATTGCAGTACTAATGAAGTGAACTAATTGTAGTACTAAAAAGTTGTTATGACCTACAAGAAATGCTTCTTGAAAAGTGTGCTACTAGAAAATTTTCAAAACCATGTGGGGGAGGGGGGGGGGGTTGTTTCGGTTTCCGGAAATTTCTTCACTCAGTCCCTTACTATTTGAAGTGTGTACTCATACTTTCAATAACTTTGAAGTGCGTGTACTTTCTAGTGTTCGCTTTAAAATGAAGTGTACTATTTGAAGTATGTACTTTCAATAACTTCGCAGTGTGTATATTTTGAAGTGTACACTACACTTCAAAAGGTGTGAAGTGTAAACTTCAACGTAATGTAGTACCACATTGTAGTAGATAGTACAAAGCGGACCCATCACTAAAATTAATTGTTAATATTTAATATAAATTACTTTCACGATAGTCTTACACCTCACAAAACATTATTCAAAAAAATTACAAACTTTGATGTCACTTGTGTCCTTTACGGCGCGTAACATACCTAACACTTTTCAATATTTCTAACTTTATGTTTACTTAACTTTGTGTTTTATGGAACATACCGCAATAATCCACACTTAGTGTTTAATAAAATAATAATAAAAGCAAATACGGGAAAATTATTTTATTAATTATTAACTGAACCGCCCCCGCATATAAGTGGTGGAAACACGCGATAATTGATAATGCGCGCCTTATTGTTATCCGATACATTACCACGGATAGTTCGCACAGATAACTGCACATCCCTAGCCGAATACATTTTACCTTGCACAATGCAATACCGGTTTTACACTGACAAAACAGCTGGGGGAATCTAACGGTAAAGTTTATTCGGATACGTAACTGCATAATTCACCTTAGTTAATTTAAATACTTGTTTTAATAATAATAATAATGAATCTAATCTAGAGTAATTAATATCTTAAATACTGTCACAAGTTCGTGGTAGTGAGAACCAAAAGAAACACTCAAAACTAATTAAAAGTTTTATTAATTAAATAACGTTACTGGACACGAATTTAATTGGAGCACTGTTCGTTTTCTTTAATAAACACTAAATATTTCACGAATATTTTACACACTAATTCACTTATTTCAATCTAGAATTTTCGCTGCATTTTTTATGACGCCTTAATAATTTTTCACGTTGCTACATCACTCAGGTTTGCACTAGAAAACTACTCGCTCGCCGGTGGGTACTTTCTTGATTTACTATCGCAGGAATACATACATGCGCTGACCACGCGCCGCACGGTTGTCACTTTGTCAGTAGATTTGAATGTTGCGCTTATCAACACTAATCTGTTCTACGCAGTTTTATAGAATCGTGTTTGTGTCGCTTTCTAGATGTTTCCAGAATTCGATGGACCATCCTGGAATCTTCCAGTAACTTCCAATTTTAGTGAAAAAGTTAATTATGTGTGATTCCTTCTGATTCTATCATCTCGTGACAATATGTTTCCGTTTACCATATCATTTGTCTCTTTCCTCTCCCTATTTATTTCCCCCACGTTCCAGTCACTTATTTCAACACCCAACACTAATTTTATATTATTTTAATTAAAGAGGCACATACAGAGACGTTGATAAAATATATCCCAATAAGATTGTCTATAGCATGACATCCTTTTAAAAAAAAATGTAAATTAAATTAAAATAATTAGAAAAATAATTAAAAACAACACTCAAAATAGACAAAAAAGAATGTTATGAAATGTAGAAAATAATGTCATATTTTATATCAACAATAATGTCAAATAAAGTTATATATATAAATACAAAAACAAGTTGCCAAAAACATAAATATTTAATATTTTTTGATGTTCAGTTTTTAGTTTACGCTGAAGAAGAAACAGTGGTTTCAAAATAAAGTGTCTTCTTCAATAAATACAAAATGACTCTTCGGCAACATTACTTACATTAATAAAAATAAAATGCTTCGTTTAGAATCACTATGCATTGAATTATCGATATTTTTTGGAGCCCGTGATCCCCCACACGATATAAAGTAGGTAGACTAAAAAATTCAAATTCATTACGCACATTAGACATTAGCAAAAACAAAAAAAGTTAATTAAAATAATCAAAAAATCCGATTGCGTAAAAAGTGAACTTTAAATAAAAACTGAAAAAAAAACAAATCCAGTATTCTAGAACATTTAAACAGTTTCATGATTGATACAAACATAAAACAAAAAATAAATTTTAATGCGGAATATAGCGACTTTAAGAGTCGGGACCCATTTAAAATCTAGACCGGCTCAAATCTTTCCAATAATTTTCCTAATCATCAAAATCGACCCGCGTGTTTGGTCTCCAGAGCGCCACAAGGGAACAAACTAGGGATGGGTCGTCCACGTCCGTCCATCGACGATACGATCAACTAGTTGAATTCGTCAACTAGTTGACGCATCAACTTCGTTTCGCGGACGTCACGGACGTTCTATCTAAACATCGGGACGATGGTCAACTGTCTACGGTTCGACGCGACGCTACTCGACGGCTCAACCGTTGGCTATTTTTATTACGTTAATTTTTTAAATTTGAAGAAGTTCGAACTAATATAGTTTCGGGGAAAGTAAAACCGCTACTTGTGCTTATATGTAAAAAGAAATATTTATTTATTTATTTGTTATAGGCTTTTGCATATTGTTTTATATACTTCTTTCTATATATAATAAAGAAAGAAGTAGATATACACAACAATATCAGGTGTAAGCAGTAAAATATAAATATAAACTACATATATAAGCAGTGAAAGTATTGGGTATAAGCATTAAAATATGAGTTTAAAAATTAAAAATATAAATAAGTACAAAGCAGTAATGTGTATATAAAAAAATATATTAGGTACATATCATTACATGTGTACAGGGTTATATGGAAAACATTAATAAACTCGCAGGACTATATTCTTGCCTTCATTATTAATCGAAAGCTATCATGACCTAATATCAATAGTTATGGAGATATGCGACATCAAAGTTTGAATTTTTTCAATATATCTGACTTATTTTTCGGAAAACGTTGGACTATCACTATACTAACTCAAATCGATTACGAAAAATTCATTCGTTTCAATACAAGTTAAATAAAATGATAAAAACTTTACATTTATTTATTATCTATAAATTTATAAATAAATACATAATTTAAAAATACTTTACATTTGAGATGTTATCTAGAAATTTATTGAAGAATAAATCTTTCAAAGTCAGGCTTTCACTTTGTGGTGACATTATTAATAAATAAATATATCTGTATTATTTGTCAACTTTAGTTTAAGGCTCAATCTGAGAAAAGGAACATTGTTCCCGAAACATGTAAAAAATCAATAAAAAGTGGTGTAAACAAAATTATAATAGATTTATTTTTTTATCTATAAAGTTGAAAATAGATCAACTAGTTGACGAATTCAACTAGTTGATCGTCTCGTCGATGGACGGACGTGGACGACCCATCCCTAGAACAAACATACATACTCGTACGTATGTACAGGCTAATAAACACATTACCCTCTTTTGCGTCGCGCAGTCGGTTTAAAATAAGTAAATGATAATTTACATATATTAACGTAGTTTATTTGAATAAGGTCGTTGATTATTAGGGATATAAAAAAACATGACCTGCCTTATGGAAGGTAGGTACGGCATTAAGTCGTTCGACGTAATAGTATAATGCCCACGACGACTTTTATATATTTTACTCATAATATTTTACATTCAAAAGTTTATGAAGGTTTTGGTTTTCAGAATTTGATGTAGTTTTCTTGAAACTCATTTCAAAATGGAAGAATCATAATTAACAAAATTTCAGATTTTACCCAAGAAGAGTATTACTTACAGGTACGACATTACATTTTGTATTCCTAAGAAATTAATTAGAATATTCCATTTCTAATTTTACGGAGTAGTTTTGCATTAATTTGAATAGCTCTAATGTATTTTGAACTCAATTTAAATAAATTTTTGTAAAAGGTTGAATATTTATTTAATCTAAGACTTTTGCAATTAAGTGATAGTAAATTAAAACACTGTTTTAAAAAGTTAAGATGTAACAGTAGTGGTATGCAAACAATTTACTGGAGAGAAATTTGAAAGTGGATTTAGGATGGTTTAATATTAAACAACATAATTTAATAATTTAATGCAATAAATTTAACAAAAACAAAAAAAAATCAAAAAAGATGAAATCCTTGATTTTTTATTGCTTTTGAAGAAAAATAATAAAAAAAAATCAAAAATCACTTTGCGCGCTTTGTGCTTGATAAACTAAAATGCCGCCAAGATGTCGTAAAGTTGTCAAATATATTATTTTGCATTTATTTTTTTTGTAAATTTGCTCCGGTGTTTATCGGTTTCTATAAATGCTTACGTAACCTATCGAATATCTATTTGGCTTGGCATCGACTTTCAAAATATCAGTAGGTACCTAGCACACATTATAATAATATTTTATTTAAATTAAAAGGTAATTAGGTTTACACAAGAATTGTAACATTGTAATTTTCTAAATTAATCATTATAATTTGTAAACATAATAAATTGATTGCCAAGTAAAATAATATTTTATGTAGGTTCATTTAGAATATTATAAATTAAAATTTAGCTATTCATGTCCGGCGTTGCACGGGTTAAGGATTAAGTTTAAAATAAATTTGTGAGGGTAAACAAAGTTTCAATTCGAACCGCATAGATTTGCATCGAAAATATATTAGGGGGTGGGGAAAGGGTAAAAGAATAGGAGGGAAATGTCACATATTAGGTCCTTACATATGAAATTTGCGTTTTGCCGTACTGGCAAATTTGATCTCAAATATCTTCTCTTTGGTTAGGAATTCCAAATCCAAATTTATACAGCTATTTACTCATGTATTTGTGTTTTGAAAATTATAATTCATTCGTTTTTTCCTCAATTGTTTTTTTCTTTGCGTCACTCAGTTTACAAAATGAAAAACTTGAAATATCGCGTTATTTACGAGTACGAGTTCCACCGTGGCACCAGTGCTGCATAAACGGCTCGAAGGATTAATGATGTGTATGGCGACGGTGCCGCAAAAGAAAACACAGTGCGTTTTTGGTTCCAACGTTTTCGTTCTGGAAATTTCGACCTGCAGAACAAGCCCCGTGGACGGCCGGAGACCAAAGTTGATAATGAAGAATTGAAGGCTATTGTGGAAGCGGATCCATCGCAAACCACATCCGAGTTAGCTGCAGGCTGCGGTGTTAGTGATAAAACTGTTTTAATCCACTTGAAGCAAATTGGTAAGGTGAAAAAGCTTGAAAGGTGGGTACCTCACGAATTGAGTGAAGCAAATCAACAAACGCGCGTTGACTGCTGCGTTGCATTACTCAACCGGCACAATAATGAAGGGATTTTAAATCGAATCATTACCTGTGATGAAAAGTGGATCCTGTACGATAATCGGAAGCGCTCATCGCAATGGCTGAACCCTGCCGAACCAGCCAAAACCATGCCCCAAGCGAAAATTGACTCCAAAAAAGTTACTTGTGAGCGTTTGGTGGACTATGCTGGTGTCGTTCACTACAGCTTTCTTAAATCTGGCATACGATTACGGCAGATGTCTATTGTCAGCAACTGCAAACCATGATGGAAAGCTAGCTGCTAAACAACCGAGGCTGGTTAATCGCTCTAGGCCACTGCTGCTTCATGATAACGCTAGACCACACACTGCACAAAAGACGGCTACCAAATTAGAGGAGCTTCAATTGGAATGTCTAAGACATCTACCGTACTCTCCGGACCTTGCCCCAACAGATTACCATTTTTTTCGAAATTTGGATAACTTCTTGCAAAGGAAAAAATTCAACTCCGATGGGGCAGTCAAAACCGCCTTCAAAGATTTTATTGATTCCCGTCCGAATGGTTTTTATAGTAAAGGGATCGATGAACTACCTACGAGATGGCAAAAGTGCATAGATAGCAATGGTACATACTTTGATTAAATAAATATATTATAATAAAAAAAATCGGCTTTATGTTCCTCCCATACTAAACGTCAATTTCATATGTAAGGACCTAATATAAATATGTCTACCAAGGCAAAACTAGTGGTAAATAATGGAATTTTGGTACCAACACTGATGTATGGAAGCGAAGCATGGATCTAGCAAAAGAGGAACGAAAGTAGATTGAATGCAGTGGAGATGAGATCCCTCAGACGTATGTGTGCCAAATCAATTCATGATTGAGTAAAGAATGCAGATATTAGAAATGAATGTAAAGCTGATTTTAGCATAATTAATAGAAATAAAAAAGGGTCGCTCAGATGGTTTGGGCATGTTAAGCGAATGCATGAGGAAAGAATGGTAAGAAAGATATATAACGCAAGAGTTGATGGCGCCAGAAAGAGAGGGCGACCGCGGAAGACGTGGCACGACCAGATTAACCAGATACTGGAAGATGGTCCCATTAGAAGCCTCAACAACCGTCGAGCTTGCATACGAAGGTGTATGAATGTGGATGAGGCGAGAGTTGTATGTCAGGACATACGAGTGTGGCGCTCTATCCTCTCTTCCTACCCCCGTCGGGGATACGGCGTGATGGTAAGTAAGTAATTAATTTTACGATAGACATTGTTTTTTTTTTTCATTTTTTTATTTCGTTCCAAATCGAGTCTATTCAAGTAAAAACTAGACATTTTCGTTAGTTCATGTCTATATATTTTGATGGTCCGTGGGGGTGAAGCAACCCTTTTTAAATTAATATTTAATACCATTTTTTATTTATTTACATATAGCAATGGGGCTTAAATAAAACACTGATCAATAATTACCATTAACTGTAAATAGATAACACTACTATTTTATAATTATATCAGAGATTTCTAGATTGATCACACTTAATAGATCGCTTGCAAAATATCGCTATCTTCTATCGCTTTCAGATAGTGCTCCGTTAATGTTTTCATGTTAATCAGCTTGAACATGAACTGGTCATAGCTATGCTGCTCCCTCCCCACACCCGCGCCCGCTCGCGGACCTGCGTCAGTGTCGAATTGTTCCATACGGCTTCGAAATACTCCTGAATGCTCCAGACGTTTTGCCGACTTCGCACAGACCTGTCAAACACGATAACTACTGCCCGAATGCTTTATACCCGAAAACGTTTATATTTTCGTACTTTCTAGAAGGATCTCGTTACTTCTAGACATTTCTATACGTTTCCCGAAGGTTGTAGGTCACCCTAGGTTATTATAGGCAATATTAAATCTTCAATTGTCTTGTGACGAGCAAAATATTACCAGGGGTTCGGACAGCACGTCAATTCTTTTAAACATCTCGTTACGATATTTTATCTTTTATTAATTATTTTAAATTGTTTTTTAAATAATTTACATTAATGCTTAATGTATTTTTCTGTTGTGATAATTTAAGAGGCAACACGAGCATTGTAACAGATCTGGCGTGATCGTGACATTGGAAGATGACATTACTTGAAGCTTCAGTAATCAATGAGCTTGTTAAAAAGTACTTGTCTGTGAATAAGTGGAGGCGAGAGCATTTACCAAGAGAGCTAGGGAGTAACATTATCTCCGTTACTTCAATAATTCTCATGAAGAAAATTTCGTTAATACAAAAATGTATTAATTAAATTTCTTCGAATTCTGTCGTAATTAAAATCACATTCACGAAATAAATAATTCCTAATTATATATTTGTTTTTAATTTTGAATTAATTTAATTAAAATATTTTTTTAGACGATATAATTAAATAAGTGGACATCTAAAATAATGGAATACTCGGATTTTTTAAAATATTTATGGGGGTCACGCTGAATTCTTAGTAATTTTTACTCCCTTTATATTAACTCGTGGCGTCTGCTTGCTTGCTTGCCGGCTTGCCGTCGAAAAAAACTTTGGATCGATTTTAAAACCCTTTTTCCGTGATTTAATCGAGCTGAAACTTTGCAAGCAGACTCGTGGCGATGATCAAGAAGATCTATCAAATTTTCGTTAAAAAAATTTATAATTATAGTATAATTTTGGATTTTTCAAATTTTTAATGTTTTTTTCATACAAGTTGTATGGATATTTCAACTGGAAATGAGAAAGGGAGTATTGTAAAAACTTGGTTTTTATGGGTTACTTTTTTAAATAATCTTACTTTGTAAGCACAGCTTCAATGTAACGCCCACTATGATTTCATCCCTGGCAATAAGCATGAGGAGTTGACGTGTTTATTGTTTCAGTGTGTAGATATTTGTTTTGTCAGTTCAGACCACCACACAAGTATATAAGTTATTATTTTTATATTTTTTAGTTACAAATCTTATTTAATAACATATTTGATACATAAAAAAAAATTTAGGTACATACATTTTTTATCATTGTACCTCTCCAATAAGAGACTTACCCATCTGGAGAGGGAGTTACACTTTTATACATAGTACATAAATATATATAACGAGAAAAAAGTTACATAATATGAGATAATTAATGCATAAAGTAAAGTAATGTTAATAGTACATAAATGTATATAAGAAGAAAAAAGGTTACATAGTATGCGATAATGAATGCGTTTGTGTGGGAAAAACAATTTAAAAATAAGCTAAAATAAGCAAACAGTTTAAAATGAATATAGTAAAGAGAGAAATTTTAATTAATTACGAGGGTTTATTTTAATGTTTTTTTTAAAGGTCCCATAATTTTTTTCAATTCTTATTTTAAAAGGTAAATCATTAAACCATTTCACACATCTAAATGTATAATGATGCTGGGCAGTTGTGGTACATACTACAGGTACACGCAATTTACAGAGATTTATATTTCTGCTACTTGATACTAGTTGGGTCAGTTCGTTATTATTTTGAAATTTTTTATAAAGTTGTAAAATGCAATTTTGTTTGTAGATAGTATGTAGCGTGGGGACTTGTAATTTATTGAAATTAGAAGTCCCAAAAGAGGTATATGTACCTTTCAATTGTATTTCAATACACAAAATATCTTCGATCAGAAGCCCACCGTTCGCCAATACTTCAATTTACCTGGAAACGTACAGTATTAAGCTTCAGTCTCCATCCTTCGTTATTTCATCTCTATACTTGTACGTTTCACCATAAACACGATGGTTTTCTACGATTCTATATACCATCCACCTTGAGCCAAGTAGGAATATACGTGTAAGCGACCCTATTTACATTGAACCACTTAAATTAACGGTATAATTTGCGAACTCCCGCCTTCAATTTTTAGCATCAATGTTGGTGCTGAATTTAATTTGACATTGCGTGGTAATTCAATTAATTTAATATAGATACTCCCATTACCACATATTTCTGTCATTAAAATACAACCTTATTTTCTAGCAAGTGCTCATAGTATTTATTTCACTCGAACAAACATGAATCCAATTAATTACAACACACTTTATTTCATTTTTCTCTTAACAATTTAAATATCTATAATTTTTAATTTTTATTTTACAGTCATTAATGTACTAAATGTATAAATAAACTGTAGTGAAATTATATTTCAACACAATTTTTCAAATGTGAGTATGTTTTAAAAATATTATTACTGTATTTGGTCCACCAGAGAGATAAACATAAATTAAGATAAATAATTATACACAGAGACGAAGCTATTTATATGGGAAACATGTATGGAAGCCTTTATAGGGTGGCGTTGCACTGTGTAAAGTGATCACTTAAGCTAGCTAATGTATGTCATTAGCCCTATGGCTACTCTTTAAAAACTTTCACATATGTTTCCAATATAGATTTCAATATAGATAGTTTCGTATCTATGAATCTTTCATAATTTATCATAATTGAAAACAATATTTCAAATGAAAATATATTTTCCATTGATTAACATAAATATAAGGTTAGTAAGATAATGATACCTACTTAATATAACTAATTTACTTACACAACTTAATCCACCGAATAGTTAGATAAGTTATCTTGGAAAATATATTTTTACTAGAAGTATACTTTCTCAATCTAGGTATAGGTACGTAATATTTACGTATAGGTACGTAATATTTCGATTTTTCATTGAAATTTTATATATTTTTGAGCTAGGTAATAGCGCGTTATTAAATATTTTATCGATATAGATTTGTTAGCATCGAATAGCGAACAAATTTATTTTCTACCAACTCATTTTTTTAGCAAAAAGCACAAAATATACGGCACATGGTCAGGCAATAATGAAAATTATGTTTTTTAAATATATTTCTCATACTAGAGGTATTCTTGCATACGGAGTGATTTATTTCATATAATATGATGTGTGGGATAAGTAAATATGAATTAAATGGATAAAAATATTAAAAAATAATAATATAACCTTTGTCAACTTTTAAAGCAATAATTGTATGCGTCGTAATCCATAGCCACGCAATTAAATTAAGATAACCTTCGCATTTATTTGCTCCTAGGAAAATAACATCCAAATAGTTATTTATTGACGAGACTAAAAATATTCCCAAGCGCCCTTAAGATGACTCCTCACGAAAATGGCCCTGTATAAATGATCCGATTATTATTATAATTTTTTGAGGATTTTTTTTATTAGAGACACTAACAGAATAATGGGTAGGTATACGATACATAAACGATCATACCTTATTAATTAAAAATCTGCCCGCTAACCCAATTATAAGTGTCAATGACCTGCTCTGGAATAAACATGAATATACCTAAATATTAGGTCCTTACATATGAAATTGGCGTTTAGTATGGGAGGAACATAAAGCCGATTTTTTTTATTATAATATATTTATTTAATCAAAGTATGTACCATTGCTATCTATGCACTTTTGCCATCTCATAGGTAGTTCATCGATCCCTTTACTAAAAAAACCATTCGGACGGGAATCAATAAAATCTTTGAAGGCGGTTTGGACTGCCCCATCGGAGTTGAATTTTTTCCTTTGCAAGAAGTTATCCAAATTTCGAAAAAAATGGTAATCTGTTGGGGCAAGGTCCGGAGAGTACGGTGGATGTCTTAGACATTCCAATTGAAGCTCCTCTAATTTGGTAGCCGTCTGTTGTGCAGTGTGTGGTCTAGCGTTATCATGAAGCAGCAGTGGCCTAGAGCGATTAACCAGCCTCGGTTGTTTAGCAGCTAGCTTTTCCATCATGGTTTGCAGTTGCTGACAATAGACATCTGCCGTAATCGTCTGGCCAGATTTAAGAAAGCTGTAGTGAACGACACCAGCACTAGTCCACCAAACGCTCACAAGTAACTTTTTTGGAGTCAATTTTCGCTTGGGGCATGGTGAGGTACCCACCTTTCAAGCTTTTTCACCTTACCAATTTGCTTCAAGTGGATTAAAACAGTTTTATCACTAACACCGCAGCCTGCAGCTAACTCGGATGTGGTTTGCGATGGATCCGCTTCCACAATAGCCTTCAATTCTTCATTATCAACTTTGGTCTCCGGCCGTCCACGGGGCTTGTTCTGCAGGTCGAAATTTCCAGAACGAAAACGTTGGAACCAAAAACGCACTGTGTTTTCTTTTGCGGCACCGTCGCCATACACATCATTAATCCTTCGAGCCGTTTCTGCAGCACTGGTGCCACGGTGGAACTCGTACTCGTAAATAACGCGATATTTCAAGTTTTTCATTTTGTAAACTGAGTGACGCAAAGAAAAAAACAATTGAGGAAAAAACAAATGAATTATAATTTTCAAAACACAAATACATGAGTAAATAGCTGTATAAATTTGGATTTGGAATTCCTAACAAAAGAAAAGATATTTGAGATCAAATTTGCCAGTACGGCAAAACGCCAATTTCATATGTAAGGACCTAATATTTTAGAGTATTAATGTAAAAATATGTAACGAAATAATTCAGAATATTTTAAGTTTGTTCAAATCTTTCAGAACAGTGCTGGATTTTTGTCACAGAGACATTATTAATCAATTAATGTATACTGTAGATATCTCACAGAGACGAAGCTATATTTTTTTTTTTTTTTTTTTAAAAAATAGAGATGTGAACACGGAATACGTGTCACATCAATATTCTTACTATTTTCAAACTAAGCTAAGCGCTTGTACTATGAAAATAGGACTAACTTGCTAGTCTGCTATTTCTTATGGGAAAGTATGTATAGAGTACCTACAATTTGCAAACGGTCTGTTGTGAAGCGATAATTTTTGGGCGCGAACATTCTAGTGAATTCTGATATAACTAGATGTTGATAAGTGGGTCCAAATAAATGTTAACGTTTACCCAAGAGTTTTTGTCAAAATCAATATTAGTGAATACGTGACAATATTTTTGACTCCACAAATCATTACCGAAACGTGTCCTCGAAATCCGAGGTTGAAGAGAAATGGCGTATTATAGAGAGGAGGGAAAATTGTTGTGTAGGCCAATACTAATCAGGAATTTCAGCGTCAATGGTGATGATCTAATAATAATGATACCTCAAACCGATTCATAATTGGCTGTACATCACGCATCTGCCACGAGCGAATATAAATTTTCTATATGCATTATATATTTTTATGTTTATCGAATACATATTGAATTTCTCTTCATTATAATTAAGCTTTGCAGATTACAGATTTTTCAGTACAAATATCATTACATTCTGAACAAGAATAAGAAAAATATTGCTTTTAAAAATAGACATTTCCAAGGCTCTTTTGTTCTTTCATGTTCTTCCTGAAAACATTGAGATTACAAGTGTCTATAAGAAAATTACTAAGGGTGTTATGATTATACAAAATAACACAGTGAGGACTTCATTGACAGTATTTTCAACTATAAGTGCACAAGTACCCAACTGTAAAATACAGGTTTCAGGTTATTTATGTGCTAACAGAACTGCATTATTTCGTATATGCGAATATGTACACTAATTTTTAATTTTTTTACAAAAAGAATCGTATTATTACATCTGCTATGGTATTAAATGATACGTAGTTACTTATTTTTTGAGCATATCTACAACATAATAAGCAACTTGTTAGTTTTATATAGCGTTATCGCAAGATGATAGAAGCGGAAGAAATTACACGTGATTGAGAAGGACGGCACTCTACATGTTTTACAATGAATTGGAAATTTCTAGAAATGTGGAGAAGTCACGTGATCATTCACTAAATTATCATAACATTATATATTAAGAGATAACGAGCCCGCTGCAATTAGTGTGTGCTGTGACAGAACGCGAGATTATAGAAGTTACCGAATCGTCACCCCGTTTGATTGACCACAAACCAGCGAAAGACAAGAGTAATGCAATAGAAAAAGAAAGAAGTAAAGTATTTGTATAATATTCAGAAGTGAGAACTGCTTAAATAAAATGCTCAGATTAAATTTGTTTCCTGTGATATTAGTCAATTAACAAAACTTTAATTTATTTCAAGTGCCTACTTATTTGCTTCCCACAGCCACGATTCCGGGACAGTATGTAGTCCTCTTTTTGTTGTTGTAAAGCTGCTCATCTAGGCAAAGGTTCATCCTATTGAGATGAGTGGCTCATTTTCTTATATGTATGTATTTAAATTCATGATATAATACTTAAACAAGATTTATAAGGCTGGGAAATGTTTATGTTTATAGTTGGGTTCAGGCCACGTCACGTGACTGGAAAATAATGTATTCCAGAGTTGCTAATGGAGCCACTCCGTACCGCATCCCCGGGGAGCAGAAAATGCAAATTTTTATCTTTAGAATATTACATTATTTTACCTCTCTGTACGACTTTACGATGACAAGGTTTGAAGATAGGCGGGAGTTATCCTAAACCTTTTAAAATAGGTAGCCGACGTGTGAGTTTATCTGGAGATTTCGCAAGACCGCATAACTTGGCGGGCGAACAGGGCTTCGGGCTAAAGTTGTAACAAGCCGAGGGCGAAAAGCTTTTGCTGGTCGGCCGAATGTATGTAAGCTTGCATGTAGATATTTTCTCAACCTCGGTAGAACAAAGACTTGAAAAAAAAAACAATTTTCCGAAAACATTTAAGTTTATTATGTAAAGACAAGCTTTATTTATAACGGGCTTAACCACGCGTAGATTTTTTATTAACTTTTAGTCATATTTAATCAATTTGTGTATTAACCTTAAAATATTGATATATGTGGTCGCAGATTTTTTCATAGAAGTTTTTGAGTTCTACATCTTCTCTATAGAAAGTATTTAAAGATCTCTTACCTTTAAGAAGCGTTCATAAAAAATGCTTCGCTCGACCGAATTTCGTCGATGTCAGTTGTAAAATTGGTCACCACGAAAAGCCCTTTTACTTTAATGGGATAATAAATAGCTTATGTACACCTTTGAAATTTATTCTAAATATTGGTGAAAGAATTTTTAAAATCGGATAAGTAATTTCGGAGATTACCTCCTACACCCAAACTTACAAACTTACAAACTCACAAACTATTATTAGTATGCAAAATTTGTCGAATCTAATACCGTTCAGTTAACGAGTTGAATGCACTTTCAATGCAGTTGTTTATAATTCGTTTCCAATTTACGCTTTTACGCCTAACGACCGCGTTTTGTTTTCGTAGTTGAAATTTGAAGGTCTGCAAGTGACTGCCGCAGAAAGTTCACCGCCGATTGATAGTTTGAAAAATGCACCGAGCTTTGCTTACAGCAAAACTTGGACTTGCAGTTTTTTCATTAACTCTCGCCAAGTATGGAGTACGCGGACAGAATAACAGACGGATCGTTTCACTTAGGTCGGGATTTTTAACTTGAGTTTATTAAACCTCAAGTTTTATTTTGAAAAACCCACAATAGGTAACGAAACATAATCCCGAAATACGCGAAAGAAGTGCAATATATGGTAGCTTAAAGAAAGAGTGGAGTTATTCAATTTAAAAATAACTACAGAAATCAAAAAGATAACTGAGATCAAACAAATAAAAAAGAAGTTACATGAACACTACAAAAAACACAATTAAAAATTAAATAATTTTTTAAACTTATGTATACAAATAAGTAATCACGTAAAAGTGTAAGTTCTTCTCCTAGCATAAGAGTAAGTCTCTTTTTGGAGAGGCACAGCAAATAAAATTTATAAATTAATTATGGTTTATATAGACTAGAATAAAATAAAATGTTATAAACTGTGAGTTATATTTAAAAATAAATAAAATCAGGTAACAAATAAAAGTTCCGTGTTCGATATTTCGACTGTTCCGATGTTCGACTTTAAATATTTGAAGGGATTATGCTTTTACATATAAACAAGCTGTAACCCATCAAACATGACAGTACTTTTACATGTCGGTTCCTAAGGAATATGTATGTATTTATTTTATTTAAAAAATTGTAAAAAAATGTTTTCGTAAAAAACTCGAAAAAAAAATTTTAGAAAAAAAATCCGGGAAAAAAGTAACTGAAATTTTTTTTAACGAAGTTACGCGGACAGACAGACAGAGAGATGGGCGGACGGACAGACTGACAGCGAAATTATTATAACTGGGATAGTTTCGTCTCGCTTAGACTATAATTTATCTTAATTAATGATTATCCCTCTTTGGAAAAAATGAAGTAATTGTGTTTTAAGAACAAACATAAAAATATTGATTTTTTTGTTGCAAAGTTCACTCAATTTTCTGCTCACAATTTTGCTTTGAAAGATATAGGATATGGTATTTTCTGGTCTCGTAGTATGGCAAAATTATTTCAATTTGGGGGTTTTTATTATTTAATGGATATCTTTTTTATTTCGCATCCAGATAATCTTATTATCATTAGTTCACCAATCAATCTAGCTTATTTTTAGATCTTTTGCAGCCTGTAGACCCACATCTAGTTGCTTTAGTATTTTTTTCAGAAAGTGTTCATGACGGGGAACACGAAATATTGTATCCCTCTTACTCGCAATTTAAAATTTGAGTCATGGCTGCACAACAATTTTATCAAGCTGAAAATGCAACTCTGGCTTTTAGTTTCTTTCAAAAGGTCTCCAATTTTTTATTATGCTTCCCAGTTAATATGCCTACAGATATTTTATCTGATATTCTCGGTTTAATACCATACATACTTGAACATCTCACCATTACACATTTTGTTTCATTTGCTATTATATTTTGTCATATTTTAATACCGATGTGCAAAAGGTATCGGTACTTTCGTACTCATCGTATGAAGAGATTCAATATATTCTACATATCAAATATACGAGAGAAGTATTGTACATATCTTAAAGCTATTCACGTGGCCGCAAAAAAATATGTTTTTGTTTTAGTCATAATGTATTTAAAATATTTATTTTGAAAAAATGAGTTTATTTTGCGAAACGCAACAAAAACAACTTCAATGGCATTTATTGCACCCAAAAGTGATATCAATTTTTCTATTCTATAAGAAAATAATTCGAAAAAAGGAACAAAAGAAGACTAAATGCGGAGTAAATGCGATCACTACAGAACTGAGAGTGAAGATGAACAAATTATAAGTGAATGCTGGCTAAGGCGTGATAGATACAATAAAGAAAGGATCCCTAAAATAGTTTGGTCACGTAGAACGTGTGGGCAAGGAAATAATGGTAAAGAAAATATATAAGACGAGTGTTGAAGGCAGCAGGAATAGAGGGCGTCCACGAAAGAACTGGTACGATCAGATACTAGAAAATTGGAGGATGGCCCTGTGAAAAGCCTCAACAACCATAGAGTATGTAATCTAAGTAAAAGTTGTGCGCCAAGATTGAAGAATTTTGCGTTCTATCCTCTCTATCTATCCTTACGGAAAAACTGCGTGCTGGTAAGTCAGTAAGTTAGTTAAGAATTTGAATTTGGGCGCACGAAGAGGAATTATTACCGATCGTATAAGATTTTTTAAAATAAGTTTTTCGATTGGAAATGAGATAATCGAAGAGAAAAATTGGATAGGAGGATATATATTATAAATGCAGTCAAAAATTTATTCATCCCAGAAAACCACAAAATACAAGATATAAGAAATAATGAATCACAAATTGGAAATACAATGTTATACTGGATATCAAAATAAGAATATTAATTAATCCAAAAATCAAAACATTTATTAATCCATTAAAATTTGTTAGTCCAAAATATAGTAGGTATACACGAGTCTCAAAAAATTCCGTTACTAATAACCAGAAATTTTCCACGATTTTTTACAAGTATTTAAAAAAAATCTAATTAAAAATGCACGATGCTTAAAATTGAATTGAAAACTTGGACCCCAGTGTTTGGAAGGAATGAAGTGCCTGATTCTTAAGCCGCAAAAGTCTGCGAGATTATAATACTTAAAGTGGTTATGTTGTTTTGCAAAAGATATTTATAGCTTAGTTTCAAATTTACGTCCCGAGAGATTACTAATTATAATATTTATTTACTTGTGTAAAAAATATATTTTATTTTACATGGGCTCTATCGAAAAAATAGTAAAAATCATAAAATTAATCATGAATGGAATATTGAAATGATTGATGAAAACTACAGATATAATCTCTACAACTTAATAGTTTGTTAATCTGTTGTCTTAGTTGTTAGTAAGTTGTTGCAACATTATATTTTTTTCTTATTCAGCCTTCATCTCTCCATTACTATAAAGGATATACTGGATATAGACCTCTTTCATACCCTTCCATCTTTATCTCTTTTTAGCCTATTGTCGTCATATTTTCCTCCCCACAGCGGCTATCATCGGCCAATCTCTTCTGTCGTCTTTCAATGCCTCTTTTAGTCTTCCAAGGTCTCCATTCCATAACTCTAGGAGTCCTTTCACCTTATGGTATCCAGCCTTGCAACGTGCCCTGCCCATTGGCAAATTTCGTTACATGATCCATGCTATTCACAACTCTAGTTCAGCGCCTAATTTTATCATTTCATATTTTATCTCTTAGAGTTATACCGTTCTTAGATCTTTTCATAGATCATTGCGTGTATTTGAGCTTCTTTACATTTTATTTTGTAAGTGTGATCGTCTCCGCTCCGTAAGTTATCACTGGCACTGTATACGGTTCTAAGGTTTTTTATTTTTAGAGTAGGTAATTGGAATCTCTTTATTTTCAAAATAGTTTAATAGGCAATAGTTATATAACAACGTTCAAATAATTCAACTAATTAAGCGTTAATTTAGGTATACATAATCAAATTTTACATCTTTTCTGTAACGCATACATACATAAATAAGGTTATTAATAAAACGCCGAATGAAAGGATAATATCGGCTATGAACTGTAACTTCTTGCAAAACTTACTTATTCTCAATAATAATAATTTCGTTGTCTATCTGTCCGTCCGTCCATCGGTCCCTGTAACTTCGTGTAACGTCCGTAATTTCGTTCTAATCCACGGATAAAAAAACAAATTAAACGGCCGGAGATGGGCCTTGAATCCCGGGTGAGCGAACTTGAACGCGGAGACCTACGGAAGTTGCCACCATGTGCAGGACCCTTAAAAATAAGACTACATATATATATAGAAGTTAACAAAGACGCAAACCATTTTTACACGAAGCGCTTATAAAAATTTTCTCCGCGACTACTGGCGTCTTCACTTTGGTGAAGTGGCAGAGTATTCGGCTCCCACCCGGGGGACTACGGTTTGATTCTCAGTGCCGAAAATTTTTTCCTATTTTTTTTTTTGATTTTATTTTGATGTCTATTTTATTTATAATATAAATTATTAAATTATCTAGTCGCTTTAGTTTTACGCACGCACAATCGCCAGGGTTTCAAATAATAGGTGCTATTAACTGCCGGGGAAAAGTGCGTTTAAATATTTTGATAAATTTCATGGGTGTCGGCTATAAATAAGTAAATATTTCTTAGGAATCGGCATGCAAAAGTACCAAGTTACAGTTAGTTTCAAATAATAATTCAACGATGCATTTCAATTATTATATTTTTATATATAAAATATTAATGTATAAATTTAAATAAACCTTCTGGGTCCACGAAGTACTGGCAGATCAAATGGGAAACAAATGATACATACAACTATTGAGTTTCACAACCGAAAACCTTTTCGAATATCACTTAAGCTTCGGATTGTTATTTTAAGGTTTTATTTCTGCACCTTTTGAATTGAGAAGATCGTGGGTGGTGTGAGAATACACTTGTTTTGTACCAGTTTTGTCCCATAGCCGTTTGAAAGGATCGGCTAGGTACGCCTGCGGCTATTCATTTTGTGTTCACGTTCTGTGTCTCTGGTACAGATATTATATTCTTTTGAAACATGATTGAGTGTAAGGAAATGATTTATGCGCTCTGTGCATTTTACGCGTACCTACCCGCGACTGAAACAGTCGAGCCTGGGAACTGCGGAATTACGGGATTTGTAGTGAGAGACGTAATTGTTTGCGCGCGCAGTTATCGTGAGAAAATTATTTTAAAGAGTGAGTAATTACTCATTATTTCTCAATTTATTCTAATCGCATTTACTTAATCGAATTACAGGGTAAAAGGTACAACTCTTGCTCGTTCGAATTCATTTGCATATTTAAAGGAAATAATAATGAAAGTGATTTCAAATGTGTGGTTTTGTGGGAGATCGTTTTGTTTGCAACGTATATGAGTAGCTTGTTGGTCTTGTGGTTAGGACACTCGCTTCGTGATCCAAAGGTCGCGGGTTCGAACCTCACTCCAGACTAGCAAGTTAGTCGTATTTTAATAGCACAAGCGTTTAGCTTAGTTTGAAAATAGTAAGAATATTGATGTGACACGTATTCCGTGTTCGCATCTCTATTTAAAAAAAAAATATATGTCAAATGATGTCAGTGCCAATATATTGGCAATAATTTATTGTTTAAGTAAATGTCATTTTCATAGATTTTCGATTAATATTACAAAAAAAATTGTCAAAATTTTAATACCGAATTTACGTTAGCAAGGCTATCAGCCTTTACCTGCCTTACTTATTATATAAATGTACCGTTCTGAGGTTAATATGAATTCTAGATTCTTAAGTTGACTTTCTTACACTTACACTTAATCAAATAATTTTGATGATTTTATTTTATTTTCCGATACAGTGTTAGGTACATTTAGATCTTGGAAAATATGTGATAAAGATAATATCTTATTTTACCAAGAAAACCAGTTACAAAAATATTGTCACGGGATCATGGCCACGAGAGGAAAATAAAACACTAAAAGCAAATAAAATATTTATTTATCACACAAAGTCACTGGACGCGAATTTTATCGGAGCATCGTTCTTTTATTCACACTAATTTTCACTAAAATATTCCACACAGGTTCGCACTAATTTACGCCAATTTCGTAATTTGCACGTAAGTGGTCGCCCTTGTTTCCAAATGCCTGTTAGGCATTCTTCATAATTACAGTCGCTAGGTACATTAACATACTGTCGCACTATTCGCTTTTATCTTTGCACTGCTATGTCGCTCTATCAAACAACAGATTTTAACAAAAAAAATTTGGTTTCTCGATGCAACGAGATCGCTCGAGTAGTTTCTTCATATTTCTAGTGATTATGAGAATAATTTTTTCCCAATTTCTACATTCATGTGAACCATTCTCGCGACTTAGATAATGTGCAGTAAGATTTTCATGACAATATGATTCAAAACGTCATATTTAGTAAATTTTTTTTTATTAAATTAACCAAATATTATGTAATATTACTATTTTCAATTAACAACTTACCTTAATTTAACACCAGGCTGAAAGGAAATAATTATTGAAATAAAAATGTATCACAAATATATACTACTTACCATTTAATATGTTTAAAATATAATGATACTCCTCTCCCACTCACGAGTTATATTACTCATGTAGAAGGGAAATACCGTTGTAAAAACTGTCACTATATTGTAAAAAAATGTATTTATCTATTAAATATATTAAAAAAATAAAAAAGTAGTAATATGTTTATATTGAACCATAAAAAAGTAATATTATAATATCTACATTCAACTTTAGTTAAATTAGCGGCTGGTACTAGAAGAGATTTTTTGTAAGTATAACACGTGTTAACCATTGCAAATATATTAAAGTTCAAACTTAAATTACCCTTGAGGTATTCAACATCGATTATAAACTTTAATTATAAACTATTTTAAAGTGAGAATTTTTAAATCTACACTAATATAAAAAGAGGCAAAGTTTGTAAGTATGTAAGAGGCTATTTCTGAAACTAATCGTCCGAATAAAAAAATTCTTTCACCACTATTTAGAATAGACTTTTAAAATGAGCAAAGGTTGATTATCCCGTTAAAATAAAAGGACTATTCGGGGTGACCTATTTTATAACTAATATCGACGAAAAATGGTCGAGCGATGCGTTTTTACGAATGCTGCATTAACGGTAAGAGATATTAAAAAATTTTCTATACAGTAGTTGTAGAACTTAAAATATAAAGTAGTTTGTTCTTTAAAAAAGTCCGTGACGACTTATTTCAATATGTTAAGGTTAATACACAAATTGATTAAATATGACTTGAAGTTACTAAAAATCTACGCGTGCGAAGCCGCGGGCACAGGTAGTGTATTACAGTTTAATAAGATGAAGAAGAAGAATATCCACTTGGAAGAAATGTTTCTTATTATAATCATTTCAAAATATTTTTTGACTAACGTATCAATTTTTAATGAATTAATTACATATTATAATTTTTTAATTATCTCGATAAAATTTAATTTATTTTAATTTCGATGTATTTTGGGCTGGTAATATTTGATACAAAATATATATATTTGAGTCAATGCCGGTAGAACTCTGTTGTTGTCAAGTTGCCTAGTGTTTACTCACTTCAACTCCTGAAGCGGAGAACGTGTATCCAATATTTGTTATTTCACCGCCGAACAAAGAAAGCCTTAAAATGGTTTTGAAAAGAAAGAGGAAGAGGAAGGTAAAATTACGATGTAAAAGTAAATACAAAGGAGAATTTTGCGTGAAAAATCACTTTTCCTTGATCGAACCTAAGAGGCTCTGAATTTAGGGGCCGAGATAAGAACGGAGGGTGGAAATTTAAAGAAGCCCCAGTTATCATTTCAGAGACACTGATTTACTTTATTTAAGGCCTTTTGTTGGAAAACAGTACCTACGATTTATAGTATATAAATTTTATTCAATAAAACTGCAATCCATTAAGATTTGTAACTTATTTGTGTATATTTTTTATTACTAAAAACAGTCACTCTTCATTGTGTCATTTTGAATTATTTTTTTGTAAATATAATATTTATTTTTTATAAATTTTTTTATAAAATAATTTCGGTCTACTAACTAGCTAACATAATTTTGCTTATTACATCGAGAAGGGTTTTTCATATTCATATTTTAAGTAGGCAAACATTGGCCTTAAAAATATAGGGTTTAGCCACTTGACAAGTCAGCAATTTAAATATATAAATAGGGTGTAAAAGATCTAGTCTATAGCAGATAAGGGTTGTTTTTTCAGAGACAAAAAACATTAAACTGTAATAAAACAGATTTTTTTAACATCCATGAAATTGGCTTTATTTGACACATAATTTTATGGCATTAATACTTGATTAGTAAAACGGGTATGCGGCTGCCATGGCTGGCGCATATATGGCGTAATCTGGAGGTTCAATTCTCACACACTCTTCGCAGTAAATCAGGCTGTATTTTGGCAATATGCGTCGAATTTTGGCTTCCAAGTGCTCAATTGTTTTTGGTTTATTAACGCAGACATGCGACTTTACATATCCTCAGAAAAAATAATCTAATGGCGTCAAATCGCACGAACATGGTGGGCAGTGGTCCATTTCGTGAAATTAACAGTGACTTTTTGGTGTTTCTACAGTAGTTATAGTGTGGACTATCATCGCTCCAAATAAGGCAATACTGTTTATTGACACAAAATCAGACCTCCAGATTATGCTATGTATGCGCCAGCCACGGAAGCTACATGCCAAAATTTATATTTAAATATTAATGACATAAAATTATCTGTTGAACGAAACCAATTTTATAGATATTAAAGCATTTTTCTGTATTTCATTTCAATTTAAAGTTCTCCGTCTCTAAAAAATACCATATACATTACTATGAAAGGGTGGAAGAGAGATGAAGGCTGAAGATGAAGAAGAAGAAGTCTTTAAGATAGATTCCTGCCTAAATTATGGGTTGAAAATGTTCAAGCAGTAATGTTCTTATATCAATAGTTATGACGACCTCAATGTTTTAATTTTTTTTCAATATTTTTGGCTTATTTTCTGTTAGTCGATAGACTTTCATTAGAGTAATTAATATCAAACACAAAAGTTCATTCGCTTTCATATAAATCAAATAAACTTAAGAAATTATTTAAATACGTATTTTTTAATTGCACATTCGGTAAGGTAAATTGTTAGGTTGGTAAAAAAAAACATATTTTAATAAACATAGGAAACTTACGAGCTTCCAAAACTTGCGGCCAGTGCTGGGAGAATCTCTGTGTTCTTCATTTTGTGATTTCAGCTAAAAAAACAAATTTTTAAAACGATTGATATGTAAATGCCCTTTGCATCAATTTTGAAATTTATTTATTCATTTATTTATTTTTTCAGAGTATTCACAAGTGCACAGTACAATAAATCAAAGAAACAATATTGAAATATTCAACTGGAGCTCAACTATTTTAGTAAAAACTAGGTGGGTATGGTGAAATTTTATATCCGTAAATTTAAAAAAAATATATTTTACGCTTACGCTTACGTTTGATCAATCTGACCCAAATTTTGTTTTCTAATTTTTTAGAACCCGGCGGATAACATAAGAAACATTTTCGCTTTGCTTTTACCCAACCCCCTCCCTACCAATATATTATGTATACAAATTTTAATTATGTTTACAAAACCGTTTGACTGATCTGATCCAAATTTTGCATACTTTCTTTAGGACCCGGCGGGAAGCCTGGGTGACATTTCCCCCTCTCCTTTACCCCAGCTCCTCCGCCCAATATATTTTCCATATACCGTTTGTCCGATCTGACCTAAATTTTGCAAACTTATTCTTTAGGACCCAGCGGGTAACATAGACCCAATCTCCCTCCTGGACATGCCATCCATACCCAGCATTGATTAATTGGAAACATTGTTTTTATGAGAGGCTTTGCAAAATAATGATAGTTAGCCTTGTTTTCCCCCACAAACTTATTTTTAACTTAATCCTTAACCCGTGAAACGCCAGGTACGAACAGCTAGTTGATAATAAATTGTGCAAAGAAATTTATGACACGAGTCGCAGCATCGGAAGACAAATGAAAATACTGGAAATTAATTTATTAATTAATTCAAGATTAATTCATTATTAAGTGGACAAAGTCACATAACACAAATAAAATTTAAACACTATTTTTTTAATTCACACTATTTTGCAATTTATCGTTCGACTATGAAATCTTTACTATGGCTGAGTAATACTTTATTGATCACTCGCTAGAATATTCATTCAATTCTCGCACATAGAAATCACACTAATTTAATTCGCCTGTGAGGAACTTCGCTCGATTATTTCGCTTAATATCTGTCGCTCAGAAAAACTGACCAAACTAGAAGGCGTAATTATTAAGATGTGTATACTGGCATACGTATATAAAATCTATTCGTATACCTACGAGTATGTATAGTGGAAAAGGCAACTGTACCCAGGGATTAAATATCACATAGCTCTCTGCGGCCCGGCACGCGGTATCTGATAGTTGGCAAACACCCCATCTACGCGCATTCTCTCTGTTCAAATATTTACTGTCAACAAAAAATATCACCCCTATTTGCCTTACGCCCTGTTTGACAAACGAAAGGACGTAACGCGTAACGTCTACAACACTACGGCAGGCGTACAAAATATATTGTTTCATATTGGATACATTCAACTCTGCGTTCAGACAAGTTGGTGAACTAATGAAGAGGTACCTACATAATTATTTTTATTAGCCTCGTATTCTATACGGCGAATTTATTCAGACTACAGTTTCAGTTTCAGTTTTATATATATATATATATATATATATATGTTATAATGAAGGTTTTCACGGGTGTTAGAAATGGTAGTATTAATTTCTTTGGGGGTAACCCGCGTCAAAATCTGATCCTCAGAAGGACCATTCGTCAAACGACGTTTCGCCTGAATCACAACAGGCATCTTCAGGGTGTCTTGTTAGTAAATTTCCATCACGAGGGGCAGTGCAAGCACGTCCGTTCGTATCGGAAGCTTATTACCAAGTGAGGTCTGGTAAGTCAAAATCTAAATTTAGGTACTGTGGTCATTATTGGTCTTAATGATTTTTGGGAATTCGTAGTAAATATTAAATATATATATATATATGTTATATTTAAGGTTTTCGCGGGTAAAAAATGACGAAATATTTTCTGAGAATGAGCAGTATTACCTATTTGAAACGTTGGGAGTTTAAAAGTCTTTTTCAGGACTGTTTGACACGGATTCCCCCAGAAAGTAGTTCGTCATATATATATATATATATATATAAATATATACATATATATATGACGAATTATTTTCTGGGGGAACCCGCGTCAAATAGTCCTGAAAAGGACTTTTAAACTCCCGACGTTTCGAACAGGTAACACTGCTCATTCTCAAGGATCTCTTATTTTGAGTTCTGCTCAAAACTGGACGAGTAAACCCAACTTTTCGGGGCAAGAGCCAGAACAAAAGTGAATTAAATATCCTAATTGGTGCTAAAAATTATTGATTTATTTATTTGTTTAATTGCCGACTTTGGGAACGGGTAATGACTTTACTAATTTGTTTTTCTATTATTGGTAACTTTTGTCGGTTTATTTTCAAAGTTGGATTTTTTCCGGGAATTGCAGTTGAATGTGTTTGTCTCTAAGATATTAGTGCAGGTATTTGGTATTCTTATGGAAACATTCATAAAAATAACATGAACAGTAGACGAATGTCCGTGCATTTTCCTCTCTTTCATCTTATCTTGGATTACTTCTTGTGTTTCGCTATCACCACGTGCTACGCACGTGCGCGTACAGTGGATTTTATAATTTAAAAAAAAATTGAGATTTCTTATCTTATCATCATACATTTTAACTTATGGCGTACAGCCGTAAGATACTCGCCTAGTAAACAAAAATCTAGACTCATCACAGAGGATTAGAAAGTTATTCCTGTTTTCTCAGAACTAACAAGCTTTAGAAAATATGAAATATTAATGTGACATGTTTTTCGTGTACGCATTTTTTTTAAACGTAGTGTAATTTGAAGTATGAAATATGTATAAAAAGTCCATGAAAAAATACAACCTTGATATGATAGTTTGCATATTAAATCACGGATTTGTACATACAATTTATATGAGATGAATTTCGGCAAAAACAAAAAATACTACATTTGGCAGATTTTACGGTGTTCTCACAACTACGCGCCGATAATTGCGCGCAGGACAACTACGCGCCGATAACTGCGCGCAGGACAACTACGCGCCGAGAGTAAAAATAAAGATGTAAACTAACCTCTTCTTATTTGACATATAAATACAGCTATAATTATTGCAATGTTCTCTCTCTCTCTCTTGTGTCAGAAGAGGAGCCTTGATGCTGTGGGTGTCCAATGAAACACGTAGTTTATTAGGTTAACACTATGCCCCCGCGATAATAAGTCGTTATACGAATAAGGTACAATTTTTACGTGGCAGTGTCTGCAAGGTAAGAAGAGACAGCGAAATGGTAACTCGCGCTTTATACTCGTAAAATTCACGCTCTCTTTCTTCCATGCCGTCTGTCACTCTCGTTCATCGGACAGACCTCACGCAGATACATTACAATTATGTATTCCATTTAATGGATCATTAATAAAGTCTTTAATTCTTAAATTACCTCTTCATTTCAGTTTCGTTTCAGCTTCATTTCATTCAGACATTTGGTATCCTTGATCAGGTCACTTATGATTTTTAAAATATGATTAATACATAAATTATACTCTGATTAGATAGTCTAGATCTTGTCTCCATCTTGTTAGTACTTTTCATTTGTCTTTGCTTTTCTTTTAAATTGATATAACTTTTATTCTCTTGTATTTTATGTTGTTCATGTTATGTAATATATTTTATTGGACTATGTCCATTAATTTCAATAAATAAATAAATTACTAAATACCCATATATAAGTCTTCTTTGTAAATTTAGATGGTTAACATAGAGAATTACTAAGTAAGAGTTCTGGTACGACTAATATTTTCTCGATTGATATCAGTATATCTGTAGGTGTATATCTTTCTATTTGACTCATCTAAATTATTCATAGATTTATGATAGAGTAAGGAATGAATGAATTAGGAATGAATGTAAAGCCTTTCTTGGCTTACATAATTAGCGCGTGCAATACATAATTAAATGATGACGATTAATTTCCATGCACTTAATTTTAGAGAATCTCACACAGCTGAAAAGTAAATAATAATTCATTTATCAGTTTTTTGAATTTAAGGGACATTAAATAAATAAATAAATAAAACTTTATTCCAGTATGGGGGAGGTTTATACCGTTCTACACATTTCATATAAGAATACAAAATGGATTTAATTATCAGCGATATAAGATGAACATAAGATGATTTAAATATATAAATATAAATTTTCACATGCAGGTACATAATAGGTAAGATATAATAAGCAATAGGGTATATAATAAGAATTATTAAAAAAAATAGGGCATACAAAGTAAAAAAGACATGTTGCAAAGCGAAAGAGTAACTATTACCACAATAATTATTAACAAAAAAAAGTAAGCATGAGAAAATAAATAGGATGTTTAAAAGAAAAGATATAATAAGTAGTACAAGTATACCTAATTATCAACATAAAAAAAATAATGAAAAAAAATGTAATGACAGCATTTGCGAGCAGTAGTATGTCGATTATGTGGGTCCAGTATATTTCTCCAATGTGCATCAATGCTGGATGCTGGATTAAAAAAACTATAATTTTATTATTTTAATAATCAAATCAATCATTTTAATATTTATCAGCACAAATAACTTCTTAGGAAAAAACTAACTCCTGATGAAAGAAAGAAATGAAAGACTGAAGGAAAAATAAGCTTTTAAAATTTATCTCCAATATTCGGGATAAACTTTTTCATGGATTGTTTCACAAAATTTCTACCATTATAAGTGGACTTTAGGTAACATTAGGTTCGGTTAGAGATGCTTATTTTTCATTATTTTTATTTTTATAATATTATTCTGCGCGGTATTGGCGGCGTGTAATTGACTTGCGCGTAATTGTCTGCGTGCCGGGGTTGCAAAACGTCGTTAATTCTGTGAGGGCTAACTTTAGTCAAAGGTATGTTTGTTCGATCATGTTTGTGTGTATATATTATTTGATTTCGGTGAAGCGTCACTTCAGATCATCATCATCGCTGATCACGTCAAGTTACTTTTCTTACGTTTGCGTAAAGTCCTCGGATTCGGGCATCAATCAAACTTTACCGTTCCGTAATACGTTTTCTGACACCTCGCGATATGGGGAAGTTTAATCTGAAATTTAACATAATTCCACCGAGGGAAAAAGTTTCCGAAATTGCTATGTTCACATTATGCAGTGGGTTTTTTCAAAATCACAATTATTTTACCTCCAGATTTTTTTTTCTCAAAATGCTCGAAATCTCGCGAATCGGATACGTATTTTACCCTAATAAACATAATCAATGCCTATTTTTAAAGAAAAAATTGGATTTTTTTTAAATTAAACAATAATTTAAACACAGTTACTGGATTTTGTTTCCAGAGGGATGATTAATTAATTAAAGGTAAATTATGGAAGTCTCACAGAGACGACGCTGATATATATATGATAAAAGCGGGTGACAGTCTCTTATATGATGGCTTAGGACTTACAACCTAGCTTGAGCTGGCTTGAGTGATCGCTTTACACCATGAAAGGCTCACCAATTCCATCGTAAATATATATGATGTATGTTATTAGAACATATTTTCATATAAAAATATTATTTAAAAATGTATGCTGGTGCATGATATGAGTTAAAAATTGAAAATATGTATTTTCAGGAGTATTCTAGTAGATATGTAAATAATTCGAAAGAATATTACATAAACATTAAAAGGAGTATTGCTTAAAAAACTCCACTATATGAAATAAAATACAGAAGTATCATTACCAGTTACGAAAGTTGTGTAAACTAACTTGTTAATGTGAAGAAAAATCAACAGATGTCCCTAGCGGAGACCATAATAATATATGAATGAATCTTGATTCGAACATATACCTACGTATATAGAATTTTCAAAAAAAAAATAATGTGTGGATGTTCTTACGATGGAATTGATGAATGTAACATTGTAAAGAGTGGTCACTTAAGCCAGCCCATACAGGTTATAAACTCTAAGCCATCGTAAAAGAGACTTCCATCCACTTTTCTCATATATAAATGAGTTTCGTCTCTGTAAAACTTCTATAATTTTATTTATTTATTCATAAGGCCGCTGGATATTTTTTACCTCTGGTAAGAAACATGTGACGTACCTAGAAAAAGCTTCCCATAAAAATGTTTGAAAATTTTAGGATTGTTTGTGTTCCTAAACACCATACCCCGAAGCTAAGAAAGAGACTTTCCAGGAAAGTATTCTGTTTTTTAAGACAAAGATGATATAATTTTTACATGAAATCCAAAATTGTGTTTTTTTATAAATTGACAAATGTAGAGAGATGTTGAATATTTTCAATTCTACATCCATGTTTACTACCATCTCGAATAAAAACAGGAGATTATTTATTTTCTTTCGCTAACATATTTGTGTTTTTAATTTTTGATTTACCAATTGTTTTCGACCTCTTTCTGATTCGTACGTATAATCAATTAATCAAACTGAATAAAGATTATTTTATATGAAATATTTAATTACAAACCATCTTATCACCATCAGTCTAGAATGATAGTTTTTTCACAATTTGTAATTATCCATCATTCATTCCATATATGATGTCTCTTAGAATTATTATCAACTTATAAATAAATGTATTACAATTCATTATCAATCCGTAAAAAATAATAAACGATACTCTGGTTTCTAAGAACGTAAAGCATCCTTTTTAAAGTGAAAAAAGCTTTTATCTTAATTTTTAAGCAAAAAATCAAAAATTTTCTAATTGTGCAATTGCCGTGGTAAAGGGTGCGCAGATTTTTTTGTGTAAATTTCTAGGTCAACGCAAATATTTACTAGTCAAAACACCTTTTCCATCAAATATGAAATAAACTTTAAAAAAATAAGACACGACACTTCATTATTAGTTACAAATCTTTCAACGACTTAAAAAAAAACACTTGGAGTAAATTATATTTGAAAATATTGAAATAAGCATTGAATAACTAGTTTGAGTGAGGGAAATGTTTAATTTTTTCCTTTTTGTTTTGTCAGAGAACACGAAATCATATACAAGAACCAAACCGGTAATAAAGCTATTTTCATATATTTATAATCTTTATATATCAGTTAAAATATAATTTCTTAAAAAAACCACTTTGAAAGAAAAATTCGATCCCATTTGAAAATGATGACGTTTTCAGGACTCCGTTATGTTAATATGTTAAAATTAATGTGTCTTCCCATTTACTTATTTTTAATATCATATAGTTGATAACCTTCGCTGAATATTCCCTTTACTAGCTAAGGGCGTTTTTTCAGTGTCAGTGATATAGAGTAGGTAGAAAAATTAATTTGAAGTTATCTATGCTTTTATGGAATTCTGGGAATTTCTTTTTGACAGGCGTGTCATTTTTCTTTGAATAAAAATAATTATTTGTTACACAATCATCTTAATATTTTATTTGGGATCTCATACTCTTACACAAGTTTTTTATTGGTACATGATTACTATTTAAGAGAATATCAAAAAATATATTGTGAGATTTTCTGATACTTACCGATTTATTTTACCGTATCGATATATATTAAATCCAATTAATATATATTAACTTTTTTTTAATAAATTAACTAAAACGCTCGGCCAGAAAATTTTTACCCCACTCTCCAAATACAGAATTCTGTTGCTAATGGAGGGAAAGCGCCAGCGCATTTATTTGGAGATCTATTTTTCGGCGGAAAATTTATTTATTACTCTTCATACCTACCTACATTTAAATATAGGTAAGGTATTTAAATTTTTTTTTCATCATTTTTTACTTTTTAGTCTTAATATTACCCAGCGTATAAATCACTTCTTTAGAAAACTTTCCGTAATATCCATTTTTCATTTCGGTGAGTTTATTAACTAATTTCTTATAAAAATCTTTGATAAATTAATTATGTTGGATTAGTTGATTAGTGAATCTAATAATTAATCATGTATTTTCATAGAGAATGTTATATTATCTGTGTGCAAAATTTCAGGATGATTGGACATTGGGACATCGATATAAGATTCCGTCCAGACAAACGGGTGAAGCTAATATAAGCGTAGTAAAGATGACAAATTTACGAATTAAAAATTTCAACTATAGCATAATTTTGTGAATTGTTTCTAATTTTAAATAGATCAAGGCCTATAATATTTCACTTAATTTTATAAAAATTCACTTCATCTTAATTTTATAAAACCTACTTTTTTTCTTATATACGACCTTGTTAGAGTAAGTATTCAATACATTAAAAAGGTCTTTACAATATTCAGAAGTAAACTGATTTTTATAATACCGCATTATATAAAAACGTCAATGTGAAAGTTTTTATAAATAATTTTATTTCGCTGTTTGATAAACAAAAATCTCTAACATTAATATTCAGAAGTCGCATGATTCAAATCTCAGATACACTTTAACTTTATCTTGCCTCATTTAAATTTTAAATGCGTTGGTACAGTATTTTTTTTATTTCATCTCCTATCATAAAGTATTTGAAAATTATCATAGGCGCCCAAGAAACTCTTGGTTTTAAATATAAAAAATACAGCGAATATTTTTTCGAAAGCTTACTTAAGAACAAATAAGAAAATATTGTTTTTAAGATACGTTAAGCATTTTTCAAATTAATTCAAACTATTGAATTTTTCAATAAGGTTAAAATACAAATTATTAATCAGAATTAAGTTATGTTAAATATTTATTCAGTAGGTATTTGGCCTCTGCGTACTTGTTTTTTAAATTTTTTTTTAAGATTTAGAAATAAATTAATATTTATATTAATTTATAGTTTGTATAGTTCGCTACGTGTGTCGTTCTAGTAGCCGCACACGTAAACAAATATACTCGATATTAATTAATATTTTTTGGTATCGTTAGCTTGACTTAATTTATGATTACAATACATATAAAAATAACACAAATAAATTTTTCTAATGAAAACAAATTTAATCGTGAAGTTGTAATTTTTTAAACAGTGTTTAATACGAAGTAGATGTAACAATTAAAATAATATAAGTACTAAACAAACCTATGTAATGAAAAAATATTTCGTTACCACCGAGATACAAATACGGAACTTTTCCTTATCTGGAAATGTGATGCCATTTTTACAATGTAAATATTTACGATTACGAAAAATAACAGAATAAATTTAAAGTATTGCGAAAATTAAACATGTAAAGTTCCACCTACGCAATGAGTCGCAAAATATTTAAGTAATGTTATTACCGATAAAAAATCAATATTAACTGCGTGTAGCTTTTTTTAATAATAAATAACCCCAAAAATATTGAAGAAATTGATTTTTTTTTGTTTTGTTTTAAAATTGTAGTCATTTTAAAAATATTCATCTCTTAAATAAACAGAATTTTTGTCAGATTTCGCCTAAGTATGTAGAGATGAAATAAACCACCGCCGACGGACCCAGATTTTTCCCAGCAGAGAAATCTCAAAATCCACCAAAATAACTTTGGCTACCCCCAATGAATTCAAACACGTCGAAATATATTATATTTTTACTCCAATGATACGAAGAAGGAAGATTTTCACCGGTTTGCGTACCCGTACAATTTACGTAACGCATTCCTCACCTCCCTCCGATATTATAAGTCACTGCAGAGATATCAAACTGTCAGAAAAAAGCGATAGATAGCATATTCAATATTTTTAAGGAACTTAGTCGTTTTTGTCTAGATTAAATCCTGATTAATTTTTGGTAATCTGCATATATTAATTATAAGTGCAAGTCATCCCTCAATAATAACATTTTTTAATAATTATACCTTGTTTATTATCTTAATGAACATTGAACATATATATTTTTATCAACGTATTTTATTTCGTTTACTTTTGTTACTGATAAATGATTGTAGTTATAATCGTTTAAGTACATTTTCTAGATTTTGAATTTTATTCAAACTTGTGAAATGATACAGAAAAAAATATGTTAGTGTAAATTTTATTTGAAATATTGTAAACAAATAAATGTTGCAATGATTTGAAGTGGTTGTAATCGAATTCATATTAAATTAAGAATTATATTGTAACCGAAATGATAGACTAAAATCACCTAAATATTTTGGTACATTTTTTGTAATCTAAGTGACACAAAACTCAACTTGGTTTGAGGAATGCGAGGAATCTGAAGAAGACCGATTAAATTATGTAGTGTAAGGTAACAAAATATTTACGACCACTATATAATAATGTGTATTGTAATATAATTGAAGCATTTGAAAAATCAGAAAACATATCCGTATAGAAGAAGTCTTTACAATATTTATGATAAAGAAGTTAGGTTAAGAATGTTCTTCACGTTTTCACAGCCACTCAGAATCTTCAAGTTTGTATTTACTGGGGTATTATGCCGTGTTGTTACGAACTTTCGGGCAGACGTTTCGGATCCTATTGCAGGGTCCATCATCAGGGCTGATGTGATGATGATGAACATCTGATGAACACATCAGCCCTGATGATGGACCCTGCAATGGGATCCGAAACGTTGGCCCGAAAGGTCGTAACAACACGGCATAATACCCAGTAAACACAAACTTGAAGAATTTAGGTGTATTTGTCGATAAGATGTATATTACCTATGTTGACTCAGAAAGTGATGCAAAAAGTTCTTCCATTATCTTCCATGGTGATACTAAACAGCAATCAGTTATTTAAAAGCAGATTGTCAAAAAAAATATTAACTTCAAAGCAATCCTCATTGTACCGAAAATGTAAACCAACACTTGATGAAGTCATACATTCTCTCACAGATTATATTGACGTTTTAAAGCTTAATGAATTAGATACCTTAGAAATAGAAGCTGAAGATCAAAGCTTATCAAGTGATTTATCATGAATGGTATAATTTCAATTGAATTTACCAAATAATAAATTGTTAAGTGTTTTAATCAAACGGAGTAATGTTAAAGACACTTCAAAATAATCTGAAATTATTAAATTTTTGGAACTGGAGTTGAAACCAATTCCGTTTTAAACAATCTTCTTTAAACCAAAATTCCTTGAAAATTTACTTAAGCTTAGGAACTAACTAAGCTTCAAAAAACTTATTTTAACTATTAACGTTATTAGTTTGTAATTAATTACTTGTTTCCAACACACACACAAACACACATAACAATAACTTATAAAAACGAGGTGAGCTTTCAACCAATTTCTCAGCTTTTTCATGATCATTTTTCAAAAAAAAAATATCAGAGAAATTTCTGAGAACCTTCCCAGCCGAGACACTAAATTCCGCTTATTTATTTAAGAAACGCAGTGGAGAAAGACTTTGAGAATTCGCTCGAACGAACGGGGTTATGAATTCCCTTTTTGTTATTTTTCGTTACATTTACCGAATTTATGGAACGGCCCGAAGAGGAGAGTGGGCGAGCGGGAGGGAGAGGGAAGCTGACGAGGGAGAGGAAATGCTAGAAAAAACCTTCTTTCGATCTACGCAATGCTGGTCGGATGAAAATAAACCGATGCGATGGGTTGCGGAAGATCGGTGTATTTTTCATCACAACTCTACGAAACGATTCGGGCACGTCTTCAATATTAATTGAAAATCTGAACATAACACCATTCTGACACCGCCTTAAATAAAGAGTTATCGTCTACATTTTATATTATAACAAAAAAAATCGACATAAAAAACTAGATAAATTGACAGTGAGATTTTCCAAGCATAATAGATATAATTTTCAGACATAAGATCATTGAGTCACGTAATGGCCGAGCTGAAGAATGATTTGCTTAAAAAAATTACTTTTTTATAGCAATCGTTCAAACTGCCTTAATCAATATCCTTCTTTACGTCCAAATAAATATGAACATAAATTTAAATATTCAAATTATAAATGTTGGTATAAAATCACTAGACAGGATAAAAAATATAATAAAAATCACGTTAAGAAGGTTAGAATAAACATTTGTACACTAAAATAATCCTAAAAGTAAAATAGAAGACATATTAAAAGTAAAAATTAAATAAATAAAAATATTGATTTTCTGGCGTATTTTATTGTATATGTTTAATGATTCGGTAGAATATCGTATATGCATTGAAAGGAATATTGCTCAATAGTCCAAATTAAAAATATACAGCTATCATTACTAGCTGCAAAATCTATGTCTACATTCATGAAAACTACATATATCTCTAACATAGTCCCTTTAAATATATGGAAGATTTTAATTTTGAACAGATATACAACTTCCAAAAATTAAATAATGTGTGGATGTTCTTACGATGTAATTGGTGAACATTGTGTAGAGTGATCACTTTAGTCAGCTCATAAAGGTTGTTAGCCCTGTGCACAACGTGTAAAAGACACGTTTCCCAAATAAGTAGCTTTTTCTCTGCGAGACTTCTATAATTTAAAATATAACACAAACCACTTTGTTTTCACCACTTAATTAGATTATACAATCTACATGTTTCGAGTACAATGTTCTTGCTTCAGGATTGTTTGTGAACTACATCACAACAGTAAACAAACAATCCCGAAGAGAACATTGTTCTCGAAACATGTAGATTCTATAATCTAATAAAGTGGTGAAGAGAAAGTGCTTTGTGTTTTATTTGAATAAAAAATCAATACTGAATAGGAAATGTAAGTGAAATTATGGCATTTGAGAAGGAGAAAAGTAAGATAATGTGGAAAATATAGGTAAGTGTTGAATATTTGTAAAATTTTCATACTTATGAAGTTTTATAATATTATCATTATTTAAGCTTTGACAGGCCAAACAATTTCTGAAGCGAAATATATCACAGAATAGCCAGGCTTGAGTAAATCATATACAAACCAGTATCATACCCACCGGGCTACGAGGGCCGCAAATATCGAAGCAGAAAAGACTGCAAGGAATGAAACGAATGGAACATACATTGAATGCAGCAATTTTCAATGAAATTGAGGTAAATCTGGCGTGGCGCAATGAATCCATGGTACTACTTACATCGGTGTATGCGATTGAATCCTAAAGCTATCACAAGGGTAACGAAAGTAGTCTGAACACATTAAATTAAGGTCACTCATTGTAGATATAGCAAATTAAGTTACGTTTGAGTAAATAATTAATAAATGAAGAGAAAATATAAATCAGATTTATGTTTAGCTAACAGGATAAGATACATAACGCAAATGTTCATAATACCAAATACAAAGGATGGATGACTCAATATAGTCAGATGCAGCCAACAAATAATTAAATGTAAGTAAAAATAAAATTAAATAAAATCAGATTAAATAATTATTGATAGTTTATTATGATAAACAAAGTAAAATGAGATGCAAAAATATAGTTGTAGTATAGTAATAAAAAAATCATGATTTTGCAGAATTAGAGAACTATAATAAAATTATTTGTGAAAAGAAAATTTTTTGCTTTCAATAATACACGGGTATTTAATTTGATGTTTTATGTTTTTGTGTAATAATTTAATGTTTTATTTTTGGAAAGATTAATTATTTTCCATTTTTCATCGATATGTGTTTCTATTTTACTTTGATCTAATATTTAAATATTTACATAAAAATATTTCGATATCACTCAGTAGGTTTATCTCTATACTGCACTATTGCTACTACGCAGTACTGTCTTATAAGCAAATATAGTAAGAACAGAGGGAGGGTTGCATTTGCTGCAAGGAGAAAATCTATGCCAAGGACTAGTAGATGAACATTGATCTAAATTATTAGACTCCCAAGGCTCACTAGAGCCCATGGTTGTACATAACCCACAAGGAGTTGCGTGTGATCTGCCAGATGGATATTGTGGATAAGGATTGCACTGGTCACTGGTACCACATTGAGTGCACAGTCCGCATGGAACACATGCCCCGCATTGCGTGCATGATCCACATGGAACACAACAAGTTCCACATTGATGGCACGGTCCACATGGAATACAACATGTTCCACATTGAGTGCATGTTTTACATGGAAAACATGTTCTACATTGCGTTCTCGGTCCTAATTGTGTACATTTTTCGCAAGGTACATATGTTCCACATTGTGTTTTCAGTCCTAATTGAGTACATTTTGCACATGGAATACACGTTCCAATTTGTGTGACTGGTTCAGAATGAATACATTTTCCATGTTGGCTACATGTTCTACATTGAATACACGGTCCAAATAGATAACTTCGACCACACAGTGTGCATGCTTTGCATTGGGTACATGGTGTACAATGATTACACGATTCGCAATTATCACCACTTGGTCCAAATTGATTACAAGTCTGGCAAACCGGTCCACATTTTTCACAGTATTCATTTATCTCAACCGGACCCAGAGTACAAGGAAAACATTTTCTGCACGTATTGCATTGTGCACATGTTTCGAAATTTGGACATGATGCACATTGCCTACATGAATCACATCGAATGCATTGCCCGCATGAATCACACTGACTGTAGACTCCACATCGAAGGCATGATTCACATTTCTCACATGGTTCATATTTTTTACATGGGATGAATTTTTGTACAATGGGTGTACAACAACAGCTGGGAATGCTCATTTTTGGACAAGAATAAGCACAGAACTTGCAAGGATTGCACAGGTTGCATCGCTGCTTATCAAAGCATAAAGGACACCCACAAACGACCATTGTTGGAGTTTGGCAGCTGATTTTATTGAATTAAATTTAATCTGAAAATAAAAATATAAAAGAGAGTAAATTCCATGTTTAAGTAAAAATATGATATAATAAATATGATTTATAAAATAAACTTAATTTTCACCACTTTTTCATATTGAAAATATCAACATGTTTCAAGGCAATGTTTGAAGAAGATTATATAATAAATATAAAAAATAAGTGCCTGCATGATTAACATCTCTTAATGAGTTAAAGTTTGAGTATATTATTCAAATAATTAAAGTTATGTTTATATCTGTATTTTTATAGAGTGGCTGAAAAAATTAAAAAATGCCGATTAAGATGGCATGGATACCATAGAAACAAAGAAATTATATGAATCTCAAGTCTTAAATCTTACAAGACTCCTCCTCAAATAGAAAGGAAAAAACCTGGAAGATCACTAGGAACGTAACGTAGTCAGTCAAATAAAAAAATAAAATAATCATATACATATTTATTTTACCACCTTTCCTTGTACGTAAATCCTCTAGTATGATAATTAAATATATAGCAGTTAAAATAATTAATGTTATTAATGGTTTTGTTAGAAAAATTAAAACTTTATTTATTAAATTATCTGCTGCACTCCTTTTGTGAACTAACAAAGATTTTACATATTAACAATGTTTTATATATAAGATGTCAGATCTGGTAAAAAACTATACCAAAAATTCGTTTCCACGAAACAAGTTTTCTCGTGGTAAAAGATCGAAAAATACGCTTTTTATTTATTTATCGACTCAACGAGTTTTATATAATTTCGAATAACTTACGTGTGACAGAAATTTTGTGTGCTAATTTTTTTTTTGGTTATAAAAATACACGATGATTTTCAAATGGAATAAACTATAATTTATGAAACGAAAAATGATTACACAAAAAATGAAATTGACAGTTCGAAAATGTTTTATTTAAAAAAAAACAAATACACGAAAAAAGTACCAACGCATTGACGAATGAGCAACCATAAGAATTTCAAATTGTATTGTTCCTACTTAATGGTAATGAACATGCTTACCGGTTAAATATATTGTAAGATGACTTGCACTATTAGAAACATTGATTGATTTGATGTAAAATTTCTTTCTAAGATTCAATTTTCATTTTGAATTTAAGTGTTTAACTTGATTTAAAATTAGTTGGAGGGCTTTTTTTCCTACATTTTGATTCTCAATATTCTGCAATACAGTATGGGGATCAACTGTATGATTTTGCCCGTACTACAAATTTGTTTTTCCAAAAATTTTGTCCGCTTATTGTATTGTGAGCACCGTTACTTTTTCATTGTTTTATTCTTTCATAAATTTTGTTTACTAACGATTATTTGTAAACTAACGTTTACTTTATTTTTCTGTGAATATATTATTTATTTGTAATATTACTTTTAAAGAATTCATGGCCTTGAATGTTAACATAATTAGATAACTTCATTTAACTTGAGTACCGATGGATAATATGATTTACAGATGAATTATCACGTATTGGATCTTTGGTGCCAATGGCTAGGCCGTAATATTATATTTTCATTTATTATACCTTGTTTTTATTCAATATGTCATTTTCATCAAATACGATATGTCATTAAGAGAAATATCAATCTGTTTTGTCAAAATTCATTAAAAATATTTACAAATTATGACCTGATTAATTTGACATTGTTTAGTGATTATAATTTGGCAGTTAAAATCACTCAACTGCTAGAAATTGTGATATATTCATAAAATTATGATATATTTTGTAAAGAAAATATCTTTTTTTTTATAAATTTTATCTACAAAAAATAATATCATCGAATCCATCCTTTATCATATAGCGTAAGATGGATAAGATGTTTCATATAGGACAAAAAAATGACTTTAAACTAGTTTGAAGTCATTTTTTTTGTCTTGCTGTTTGACTTGCAGTTTGGTTTGTTTATTGTATTTAAATAATAATTTAAAGCGGAATAAATATGATATGTTAGAAAATTTTTGAATAAATATCCAGCAAAGGCAATCAATAAACTCAATTTGATCAAGTCAGATAATATTTTATTTATAGCAAAATAAATGAAAAAACCTTTTATTCTTTTGTCCTTGAAGCTTAAATCCTCCTAGAATAATGATTTATTAACAAATTTACTATGTTTGTTTACATTATGAGTTTTATGGTAAAATATATGAATCGTTAATAATTTATTTAAAAATTGTTCCATTTTATATCAATTATAATAAATTGAAATATTTTTCTAAATTTTCTTGATTTATTTTATTCCCTTTGAGAGCACATTTACTAAAATTGTATTAGCTGCTTCAGCCTTGTAATGTGTAACAGCATGAATTAACCTGTAAAAAATTTAATTAGGTCTCATAAATAGTCAAGGAATAAATTTAAATTAAATTTCTGGAATTTTCTGGGCCTGATTTTGTAGTCCAGAACATCTAAAATCATAAAATTAATCTCTTCATTTCAATTTTTATATACTTTCTACAAATGATGTTCACACTTTTTCATCAATAAATTGATCATTTTTATCTTGCTTCCAAATAACTTAAATACTAAAAATATAAGTAATAGTATATTTGTGTATGCGCTACAATTTATCAGTCGCCTTAATATTATTACCATTAAGGTACATGGATTTATGTAGATAGTTAGTTATAACTATATAATCCAAATAACTATTTCGCATCACAAAGTCGAATATCATAATAATGCCAAGAAAAACTTACAAAGTCAATTGCAATTAGATAAAATCATGTCGAAAGAATCGCGTCGTATACCTAAATTGTTAAGAGAAGAGAGTCTATTGAAACGTACAAACATCCAAACCTCAATAGAGACGATTATTACAAATTATCATGTAGGTACATGGCGACCTGTTCTCACAACTATGCTTCCACCTTTAAAATAAGACGGAGAAAAATCGTAAAATATCGTCAGGTATGCATATTTTGACATTTCATAGGCAACATATGAGGTTAGATTAGGTTATTAGGTTTGGTTTGGTTAGGTTATTAGGTTTGGTTAGGTTAGGTTTTTAGATTTGGTTTGTTTAATTTAGATTAAGATTATTTTAGTTAGATTAAATTAACAGAACATTAAATTATATAGTGAAATACCTATTTTCATTGTATGAACAACGGGACCATATTCTTGGATTATTCCATACTTACGATTGTGTACGTGTTGGCTGGCACATAGCTGACAAACGGATTGGTTATATCTAACGGTTTCTTCAGGATCTCCGTGGGTCTGAATGACCGACAGCTGTTGTGCACGATCAGCGGTCTGCAGGGATCATCAAACAGCATCTTGTCGCACGGTCTGAGAGGCCTGCAGTTGGGGTATTTGCACGGGGGGATGAACGGGCACGGCGGCGGAAGGCAGATCCGCCTCTTGCAATCTTTCGGCATCGGAGGACATTTTAGTGGAGGCGGGCAGTCCAGCGGTCCGGGAAAGCAGGCCACGCACGACGGAGGGAAAGGGCAATAGTTGTTGTACAACCTTAAATCATGCATCTCGCAAAGATGTAGAAACTGGTAATGTTGAAGGGTGGTTAATTTTTTGGTTTATTTTGTATTTAATTTTTAGACTTTTAAAAATGGACACTTGTGAATTTTGATTTGTTTAATTTCAAATTTAAATTTTGTTTTGCTTTGACAACGTTCCAAATAATTTTGAAATATTACATATTTATGTTTATGCAGTAGTACCTACCTCTAATTTAAATTCATATCGTCGCTGTATATATAATAAAGCCAATGTGTCGATTAATACATTCTGAGATGAGTGAATCAATTTGATAATTTTTCATACAAATAGTGAAGATATACTAAAAAAAACATTGCCGTTCATCTGGGAAAGTCTGTCTAGTAATTAATTTAAAACATTTCTTTTAAAATCTAATCTGTGCATTTATTTTTTAAAACTGATTCTTACGTTTATCTCAGAATGTACTAAAACGGCACATTGGCTGAATTATATGTACAGCGACGATAAACATATTTCAATTTATCATTAAAATTTTGTCGAAAATTACCTATCATTCTTAAGGCTGGTTGTATCATTTTGGATCATATTTGGCGATTATAGTTTAAATCTTGAAACTCGTTTAAGCGTGCGCTACTACGCTACTCTACGAATGTTTGATGTCTTTCTTCAAAATTATTTTTATTAAATATTTCAACATTTTGGTTTCGAAATGTATAATATTATTTAGGAAGTCACACATTTTTGTGACGATCACCTGATTCTACAGTATATCCTTAACAAAAAAAACTATTTACCTAAATCTCAAAAAATACTCTTTTCTTGGGAAAAAAAAGATTTTGCCATAACTCTAAATGAATATTTCTGTTAGGCACTGTTGATAGTAAATTATTTTTTTGCATCTCATTATACATCAGGTTTTGATGTATTTGTCTATTTATAGAATATATGAAAATGTGGGTAAGTGGTTTATCTGGAGTACTGTTTCGTAAAAAATCGTTTCGAAAGTACAAAATGATTTTGATGACGAATGTCAACATAACCTAGCGTTTTCAAAAATGTTTTCCACTCCTAATAGTCGCTCCGCAAAAACACCTAATTCCTAATATCAGTCTCAAGTGTATTTTTAACCTCAATTTCTAGTGTATAAGCAATAGTAAAGAAGTTTTTTAGCCAGACAGTTGTTTTGTAATATTTTTTTGTGTGAAGCACCCTTAAGGTGAGTAGGTAGGTACTCACGAAAATGTTGCTATATAAATCATCCAATTATTATAATTTTTATCTCAAAAATCGCGTGCAGTGCACACACACACGTTTTCGAGATTCAAACTTGAAGCTGTCGTTGCCAACTATAACCCAAGCTGATACTACCGGCCCTTACTTTGTTCGAATAAGATGACGCACTAACAATTCAATGCAGTTTGTATTATCTGACTGGAGTTACTAGCACATACGATATATTTGAATGATTGGGATGCAGTCTATAAACAATTCAGAACTTTTGATCCGGTGGTCCGTTAGCTATCGAACAGTAATGACGATAATTTTCCAATGAAGTGGTCTGGCCTTGACTGTTTCAATCAAAATGCTAATCGATCTGGTTCAGTAAGAACAGTAGCCGCTGGGGAAAAAAGAGTAAGAAGTAATTTATTACCTTTCGTACCTACTTGCACGAGAGCCGCAATTTGGTAATGTAACAATTCAATTTGTTTCGCTTTTTTAATATCTCAGATTAAATAATATGTGAGCGCGTTTGTACGTCGCGAGCGAGTGTTATAAAATAGTAATCAATTTGATAATGAAAAAAGTTTGAAAAACATTACGGATGCAGTAACGTAGATCTCAACATTTTTTCAAATTTAATTTAAATAATATTTTATTGTTTCACATATCATCAGTATGGTGTACATCGAAGAGAGTAAAATTTAAAAATTGAAATTTTTAAAAATGTAGTAAAAATTATAAAAACTTAAAAATGCGACAAAGGCTGTCAGTGCGAAAACGTTCAAAAAATTATCAATTAAAGACTAAAATTAAATACTAAAATGCGTCCATCCTGACGAAAAACAGTGGTATAAAAACCGGTGGACGTAAAGTTACTCCAAATGGTTAATAAAAAAATTTTATCAATTATTTTGTCCAACCACAAAGTGTACGCTGTAAACAACAAAAATATTTCTAAGACATTATTAATATCAAAGGATTTTTTTTTCGAAAAGAGATTACAGAATTGTTAATTTTTTCCTTAATCCTATCATCAAATATCAAAATGAGTATAATTTTTTTTGCACTCAATTTACAATGAGTAGCTTGTTGGTCTTGTGGTTAGGACACTCGCCTCGTGATCCGAAGGTCGCGGGTTCGAACCTCACTCCAGACCATCAAGTTAGTCCTATTTTCATAGCACAAGCGTTTAGCTTAGTTTGAAAATAGTAAGAATATTGATGCGACACGTATTCCGTGTTCGCATCTCTATTAAAAAAAAAAAATCTAAATAATTTTTATATAAATAAAATAATTGTGTAAGATCATTTTTGAGTTTAAGTTATACAAAGTTAATGCGAAATAAATAATAATATATCTAAATCATGTTTATATGATTCTTCCATTTCAATTACTGGTCTATAAAAACACTCAAGTACTTAACAGAATTCGTCAAATTATTTTGTCACAGATAGAACAAAAGTTTTCACTGTAGCAGATAGGATAATGTATTTTTAAAACTATATTGTTTGGAATACTAGGTAGGTTTAATGAAAAAGGGATGTTTACTGTTTTTTTAGCGTCTAGGGATAATTTATTGCTATGTATTTAATTATTAAATTCAATTAAATTCATTTAATTGCTTTATCAATTTATTTATTAAATTAATAACATAATAAGTTAGTTTGAAAATATTATTATAAAAACCCTTGGCACTGAACTGAACTCAGCCAATTATGATTCCATTACAAAACTAAAAAAAAACTTTGTTAAAAATTCTTGGTGAATGAATAGTTTGAGAAACTCTTTAACCCAGTCACGAAAAACGTGATGGAACCCGCAGTTAAACCATTTTTTGTACATCGAAATTGGATTAATTTATCAAATACATTTAAATATTACACAAATCAAACAGGCTGTCTATAATTATTTTTCTCAAACCTGTTTTTTTCCAACGCAAACTTTATTAATCACTATATTAGATTATTTAATCTGAAGCAAACCGCGATCACCACCGTTACTACTATTGACAAAAAATATGTTTTAATAGCTTGCCATATATCAGTAGTTTAATTAAAAGTTATAGTACTATCTTCAATGTGTACAGTATTGTATATGCGTTATGCGTTCACGTTTTAATGTTTTAAATACTTAATAAGCAGTTAGTTACCGAGGAAATGTTTTTAATAGTATTTAAGTCCATTTGACTGTTCTCGTAAAATTTGCAGACTAATCTTCCGTAAGGAAAGAATATTAGTAATAATAATACACCTTAAATTTGAGTGTGTGTTTGCATTTATGTATTAGTAAATTGAAACAGAAAATTGCGACGCTTGAGTAGTTTTTATTTCATTTAATCATTTTAAACACCTACATAAGAGTGATAATTTTAAAATAAATTTGTAATTTAACGATAGCAATATATTTTTTAATTGCGTTTTTTTAAAAAATACGAATAATTACGACACACGACATTAGAAGCCTATTCGTGTTATGTGACTACGAACATGTTTTAGAGGAATTAATATAAAAAGTATGTTGAATCCAAATTTAATGAAAATGACGTACCGTCTCCAAATGTCGGTCCATCATTCGTGAACAAGTAACTTTATATTCATCTTAATTTGACAATAATTTACCCATTTTTAATGACTTTTTTAACAGTGAAAGAGTTTTTAGTATATAATATGCAATAATAATAGTTATAGAGTATAGTGCAAATATTAAAACATTAAATGTAGACTAATGACTTATATCCACAACGCAGTAAAAAGACAAAATGAAAGCTAAGGCGAAGGACGAGTGGTTAGTACGAAATGGTGTGAATTAAATATTAGGTCCTTACATATGAAATTGGCGTTTTGCCGTACTGGCAAATTTGATCTCAAATATCTTCTCTTTGGTTACGAATTCCAAATCCAAATTTATACAGCTATTTACTCATGTATTTTTGTTTTGAAAATTATAATTCATTTGTTTTTTCCTCAATTGTTTTTTTCTTTGCGTCACTCAGTTTACAAAATGAAAAACTTGAAATATCGCGTTATTTACGAGTACGAGTTCCACCGTGGCACCAGTGCTGCAGAAACGGCTCGAAGGATTAATGATGTGTATGGCGACGGTGCCGCAAAAGAAAACACAGTGCGTTTTTGGTTCCAACGTTTTCGTTCTGGAAATTTCGACCTGCAGAACAAGCCCCGTGGACGGCCGGAGACCAAAGTTGATAATGAAGAATTGAAGGCTATTGTGGAAGCGGATCCATCGCAAACCACATCCGAGTTAGCTGCAGGCTGCGGTGTTAGTGATAAAACTGTTTTAATCCACTTGAAGCAAATTGGTAAGGTGAAAAAGCTTGAAAGGTGGGTACCTCACGAATTGAGTGAAGCAAATCAACAAACGCGCGTTGACTGCTGCGTTGCATTACTCAACCGGCACAATAATGAAGGGATTTTAAATCGAATCATTACCTGTGATGAAAAGTGGATCCTGTACGATAATCGGAAGCGCTCATCGCAATGGCTGAACCCTGCCGAACCAGCCAAACCATGCCCCAAGCGAAAATTGACTCCAAAAAAGTTACTTGTGAGCGTTTGGTGGACTAGTGCTGGTGTCGTTCACTACAGCTTTCTTAAATCTGGCCAGACGATTACGGCAGATGTCTATTGTCAGCAACTGCAAACCATGATGGAAAAGCTAGCTGCTAAACAACCGAGGCTGGTTAATCACTCTAGGCCACTGCTGCTTCATGATAACGCTAGACCACACACTGCACAACAGACGGCTACCAAATTAGAGGAGCTTCAATTGGAATGTCTAAGACATCCACCGTACTCTCCGGACCTTGCCCCAACAGATTACCATTTTTTTCGAAATTTGGATAACTTCTTGCAAAGGAAAAAATTCAACTCCGATGGGGCAGTCCAAACCGCCTTCAAAGATTTTATTGATTCCCGTCCGAATGGTTTTTTTAGTAAAGGGATCGATGAACTACCTATGAGATGGCAAAAGTGCATAGATAGCAATGGTACATACTTTGATTAAATAAATATATTATAATTAAAAAAAATCGGCTTTACGTTCCTCCCATACTAAACGCCAATTTCATATGTAAGGACCTAATAATAGAACTCCAATTAAATTCGTGTCCAGTGACTTTGATGATTAAATAAAAATTTAAACAAGTGTTTCATTTATCTATCACCACCGCAATCCCGTTATACCATTAAATTATACCATATTTCTTTGTGGTATCTCGATTACCCCGCGTTGTAATAGACAATAATGTTTCGGAATGATAAGGAACAAGGTAATAAAGGTAATTTTTGAAATATGCTTAAAGGGTTCCAAAAATGCGTCGTAATGTTTTACCGACGTCACTAATACGTTTAAAGAGGGTAGCACGAGAGACGGAATAAATAATCCATGAAGTAATTAACTCAGCCGTGTAAGCTATTGGAATCCGGCCCTGCGCGGTGGGGGGGCCAAACGGTGGTGATAATAAAAAGCGAAAGGGTTGTTAGGCGCTAACGAACCAATTTTAATGCCATACTCTGGAATCAATGCTCCATTTGCTTATCTATAGACATTAAGTTGTCAGGTTCATGCGCGGAGCCCGCGACACCGCAAGGTCTACACCCCCGAAATTCCAAAGTCACCCTTGCATCTACAGCGCTCCCAAAAACAGAAACGAACCCACCCTGTGTTTACTATATTGCAGGGCTGAAAATGTGTTGTTTATAGCTTGGTAATCTTTAATTTTTTGTTATAAAATGTACCAAATATGTATGAATATATGTGGCGTATAGATGCAAAACTGCCACTATCCATATGGAGCCCATATGGATAGTGGCGGATGTACGCCACGTATTCCTCTCAAAAATATAAACAGAACATTCTAGAGACAATTGTCCTAATGTAGCCTATGGGTTAGAGGGGACCACTAGACTTGAAAAAATATTTTTTCACATATCGTGGCAAGGGAGAAATTAATGAAAACTGAAATTTAATTAGTGATTTATGAATTAATTATCCAATTTATAAAGTCACTTAACACAATTTAAACTAAACACTATTCTTTAATCCACACTATTTGTACTCATTATTATCGTGTGTATGAACTCGTTATTATCGCTGGGTAATAGATATGTATCGCTCGTAATAATATTCAATTCTCGCATATATAAGTTGCTATGATTTATTTTGCCAATTAGTGACTTTTTAATGATGATGAATAATTTCTAAACCCTTGAATGTGAATTTGAAACAAGTGATGTCCGCTAATCGTGAGGTCTTTTCAGAATACTGCCTTTGAAACCATATTTGTAAAATAAAAGTGAAATCTCTATTTCTCCCTTAAATATAATAAATTAATATGCAGAAAATTAAAAATTAGATCACCATTCTAATATTGGGCTACACATTCAAGAAATCTAAAGTATGTACCATTCTTCTACAGAATATATCTATCATTCCATTAATAGTTTTTCCATAAAATATTATACTTATCTCCAATAACAATATCAGAGTGGTTTGTTGGTTTTGTGGTTAGGATATTCGTCTCGTGATCCAAAGTCGCGGGTTCGAACCTCACTCCAGAATAGCAAGCTATTTTCATAGCACAAGCGATTAGCTTCGTTTGAAAATAGGTATGAATATTGATGTGAAAATATTTGAAAACTAATATCACAAAAATTGAAAACATGACCCGCAATCGTTTCGGAAATCGATATTCCGGTTATAACGGATACGTAGATACGTCATTAAAATATTATGTTCTCTCGAGTCTCAAGTTACAAAATTGCAGCCCTGGCTGCGTAAGTACCCACCCGCTTACCCAAACTACCCTTAATTCCTGCTGCCTACCCCATTTCCCTCCCCAAAAATATCCCTGGCGTATAATCAATACGCAGAACTATCTGGCACTCAGTGCAACCATTTGGCTACCTGGGAAAATTGGCTAAGTGGCAAAAAAATATGTCGATCATGATTCGATCATTTCTCACAGACTTTTCGGGGAAAAAAAACACAGTAAAATCGTACAAATTCCACCTTTCGTTACAAAAAAATGTTGCGTTTAGACTTTCGTTTAAACTTGTCCTCTACGATCTTGCAAGCTGTCAATATGAAGACGAATAATAAACTTAAATACGAATAATAAGCTTATTGATATTATTTGGAAATATTTGTTTAAATAGTGACAAAAGATGAAGAGCTTCTTGTACCTTCCCTCCTTCACCGAACCAATCAAATTTACCTAAATTTACCGTGAAAAGACATTCCTTTTAAGTAATTTACTTTTTGCCTTTAGAATTTTTTATCTCGCTAGATTACTGACATCCAGACGTTCTTAAAAATACATAATATTAACACGTATATCTTCATCTTCTCTAAGTTCCCTCATTACCTAGAGTCGTAACCTGTTGTTTTCCTGTACCATTTTCTTCCACCTTTCTTTGCAGCCTGTAGTTTGGATAGTCTTTATAAGATAGTCATTAGCTTCTTTACTCTGGTCAGTCCATCGAATTGGAGATCAGGCATTTTCTTTTTGACCTTTTGCTCTTCCAGTCACCATCAACTACTACAAATCCTCTACATTCTCTCTGTGGACTTGTTTAGATGGATCTGTCTGAATTATTGGAGGTTGTGTCCGATCATGGACTAATCTATCTCAAATCCAAATCCTCCCACTTTTTAAGTAAACCTTTCCACTTTATAAACAGTTGAAGAATTTACTTAATTAATTCATTTAAAATTTAATTAAACACAAATTTACATAAATTAAACCATTTTATTTTTGGTAAAACCAAACAGTTTCGAATTCACTATTCCTTCTTCAGGGTAAGCTACATCTACACATTACAAAATATGAGTAATTATATTTTTTGGTAATAATTAATTAGTAATTAACTTGTTTGTGTGTACCTGTTGTACAATATTATTTTCAACATTCAATATTTTTTTTAGTGTTTTTCTATTATTATTTATATTTTTAAAATTATTTATTTTTCTTTTTTGTTTGTATTATTTACGACTATGTATGAATGTTTTTATTAAAATAAAGTAAAATAAGTGCCAGATCTTATAATGTCATACAGCAAGTACACACACATTATAAAGAAGATGCCAAAAAAAAAATTGTCCATATTTTGAGATGTTAAGTATGAAGTTGATTCTAAAGAAGGAATGGTGCTTCCGAAACTGTTTGGTGTTACCAAAAATAACTGCTAAAACCGAGTCAATTTATGTTTATATAAATTTGCAAAAGATAACCACAAAGTAATAGCTAATTACAATAGAACAATACATTTCAAATTATTTAACGTAATAAATACATATGTAGATATGAACTTATAAGCGAGAACAAATTTATGTATATCGTCTGGCGTAAGTTCACGGCCGGGTTCATTGTTTGCAGGCTTATTGACCCACCCTTACGCTGTGAATTAATATAAATAAAATAGCGTATCTATCTCGCAATGGATACTATTATACTGAATGTGTTTAGATCAAAAGCAGCATAACATTTTTAAAGAAATTCACTTAATTAATGAATCGATTATGTTATCAAATTTTCGGAAGGAAGAAAACACTTGGTGGTGAGACATTTTAATTAAATAAATAATAATAACTGTTTAAATTAAAAATTCATTAAATTCCAGTTAAAATTCTCCCTGAAGAAGCTACGGTCGTAGCGAAACCCGGTTGGATTTGAAAATAAATATAAGTGGTGTTAAACAAAGTTATTTTTATTTATTTGATTGTATTATCAATATAATTTTGAGTATTTATAAATTCGTATTTTCTAAAAATATATGTGTTAATATTTTTGATAAAATTATGAAAATGATGAGAAAAAAATGTTTTACTATCATTGATAGAATGTTTTTCATTAACGCTACTAGATGGTGTAAATATAGATAAGTTTTTAATTAAAATAGCAAAAAACTAACCCGTAAAAACCAAGTTTTTATTATACTCCTTTTCTCATTTGTATTGTTTCCAATTTTATATTCTATCAACATATTCCTCCTGCTTTAAGTTCATGTGGAAAATCTATTCCATGTATATTATTATCCTTAAAACTTAAAGAATATTGAAAACGTAATAATTGGTATATGGGAACATGGCGTCGGCGAAACTGTCTGATCGGACCCATGGCACGAGTCAGACTAGTTGAAATAGGTTTCGCACCTTCTCCACGCGTCGGGTTCCTTTTTCATTTGTATGGTTTCCAATTTGAAAAAACCGTTAAAATTTCGAAAAATCTATAATTTTGTAAGATCATTTTATCGTTGCCACGAGTCTGCCTGCAAAGTTTCAGTTTGATTGGATCACGGAAAAAGGGGTAAAAATCTATCCAAACTTTTTTCGGCAGACAGACGCTACGCGTTAAAAGAAAGGGAGTAAAAAAAGCATAATTTTCCGTGTGACAATATCTATCACCTACACTACCAAGATGTCGTTATTCTCATAGCCTTTATTAGCGGCCTAATGACAATAATAGTAAACATAATGTTTATTCCAGCGTAACCAGAATGTAACTGCAAGACCTGGTTCGCCATACAAATTAAAAGTTATGTATAAGCTATAGTGAAGCATAATATATATAAACAGAAAATATAAAAAAATGCAAATAACTTATTAAAAATAAACATATATACCATAAAAATATGACAGTCAATTCACTAAGGCACACATATGTAAGCAATTTCAAAGTTCTAAAATAATAATAGCAATAAAATTCTAAAATAATAAGAAGAGCTAAAAATAATTATTAAAAAATAATTTATGCCTATTATTATAATAAAACTGTAACTCGTCAAAAATGACGGTATTTTAACATGCAGGTTCCTAAGGAATAAGTATTTACGAGTACTTATTTACAGCCGGCACCCATGAAGTAATAACGACTTTTATCATTTTTTTTTAATATTTCCCCTTGTTGGCGATTGGGCGGAACATGAAATGGTTCGCGTCTTTGCTAAGTTTTAAATGTACCTATTGTATTTTTGACGGGTAATACAGGCTTAGCGATGGCAACAACGCTATCGATGCCGCCTTCGGGTTTGTTGGCCTATCTCCGGCCGTTTAATTTGCTTTTTTTTAGCCGTGAATTCGAACGCAATTACGGACGTTACACGAAGTTACGGGGATATACAGACAGACAGATATATTTATAAATATATGCTTATTAATACCATTTATAATATATAAGTTACGCATTCAAAAAGTATCAACAAAATTAAAGCAATTAAACCATCTTGTGTTGCTCTGAAAACAAAGATTTATTTTATTATGAGAATTAATTATCTATAAGTTCCATTCACAATTTTAATCAAAAATTTTACCATTCAAGTTTATGCTTTAATATGTAATTAATTAAATTATATCACTTTTATTTTATTTGCTAACTTTTTCAACCACAGCTGTCATTACAGTTTTGTTTTTCCCTACCTTCCAAATTCAAATTTAATCTCATCGTACGCTGTTAGGTAGGTATGTAGTATAATAATAAATAAGTACTCACAGGTAAAAACCTACACTTTTTTACCGACAGCACACAGTGCGGCAAACTTGAAAATTAAAGAAATGCATAACATTTTGTTTACTAAATATATTATTATATAGCAAAAATAAGTCATTTTTCATAGGTTATATTGCTATTGTTATCGTGATTTATGATCACTAAGTTAAGTGATCGCATATCGTAGTGATACGTTCTGTTTAGTGATCGTGGACATTTGTCTTACAATGGTTCCCCTTTGCCTACTGTATGCATAAATACAGAAAATAGACATTATTTTTTTCTCAACTTATAAAAAGATACTTGTGTCGGGTATTCCACATCAATAAATCGTCTTACTTGATATTCCAAATCCCCTGTGACATGTTTTCCATTTCAGAATAGTGGGCGACACGCAACATGCAACTGGGGATAGCACGCACGTTCAATGTTCGTATTAATTTGCTCGCGATTTGACAGTATCATTAGTTTGGACGTCAAAATATGTATCTGAACTATTTGGCCTTGTTTCCCCGGGGACCTATGTCGTGCGTTATTTTCGCCGTCCTAATTATTAATTGCAAAGAATGTCGTAATTTTGTATAACTGATTAATAGTGCCTATCTAGTTATGAATAAAGTTTAATTTTCAAATGGTGGTTAAATATTTTGTATAAAAATAAGAATTTATGTGTTGAGGGAGTCTGAAGGGGTTATATACAGACAGGAGGCCCAAAAAAAGCGATTTTTCAAGATTTTTTTCTGAGAAGAATTTTAAATTTATTAATGTGAAAATTTGTACACATATTATGGTTACTTTTAACTGTATTTTAAAATTTTTGTATTTGTAAAATAAATAAATTTTGAAAGCTGCTATAGCTTGGCCTATTCAAATAGACATTGCTGAAAAATTATACGAAAATATCTATCTGCTAAAAGCTCATGATAAGGAGAAGCCCCACAATTCATAAATACTCTATAATTAAATATTTGCCGGATAAGTAGGTGCGGGCCTTTATTATTTCTTACTAGCCTTTATTATTTCTGCACGCGGGCGTGTAAAGCAGGCTTTATGTTATTTTATTTTGACGAAGCGTGCCAATCAAAAAAAACGGTTGTCCGCGGAACGGATTCGGCCAATAAGAGGCGTTCTAAGAGATAGACCTTTACCTTTACATGTCGGTTGGAGTCAAAAATGGCGAGAAATTTTGACTATATAAGCCATACAAATTCGAGAATCGCCCTTCTTTCTTCAGCATCATCGTCGGCCGGAGGCCCTTGTGGAGAGAGGACCGAAATACCATCAATGAGTCACAGAGGCAGCAACACTCGAAGATACAGCTAAGCATTTTCAATATTATTTATTTCTATTGCCTTTTTCGTGTATTCAATTTAGAACTTTCTGGATCGTAACAAATATTGATACATGTTGTGGATTGTTTTGTTACGTATTTTGGGCCTAGGGATAATTATTACTATGCGCGCATCAGATTTAATATACAAGAAATCGTAATATTGCGGCTGTGATAATTCCAGCGGGTGAATTATTGCATAACGCTTATGAAATATTTAATTTCGTCGCTGTCCATATGAAAATCATTTAAATTTGATATTCATATATTACCAAAGATATAAAGGCTTTAAAATGGAATATTTTACTGACGAAGGGTGTTTCGTGTTTGTTTCGTGGGACTTGAAATTCAGAATAATTATGTATATTTAATGTCGCGAGGTTCGGAATGTACGAGAGATTCTTCAGGGCGGATGTATCTTTATGCAAAAGAATGCTATGTTATCTATACTGGCGATTAAATACACGGATTTCTATATGATTTGTATTGTTTTGGGAATGATTGGGATCGGAGTATTTATATGGTTTTGATATCACGATTGTCAGTGTGATATGGGTTCAGATCGTACGAGAAATTTCCTACAAATAATATATTTTAAAAATGCATCTGGATTTTATATTCATTTTATTAAAACACGGATGTGAGGTCATTGGGCGAGGTACATGTTTGTATTGCGTGCCATTGGGCAATCGTTTTAAACACGATTTATTCCTATCAAGTTCTTATAAAAACGTATTTCGAATTGTATATATTGTATAGAAATAATTAATTTAGATACAGCCGGTCTTCAGCTAAGGATCGCGGAAATTTTGTACTAACGAGCAGCATTCTCGATGGAAGGAAAGTGGAGGCTGCACAGGCGATGTCAACTTTGGAGAGGACCCGCTATATTACTTCGGATCAGGATGCCATCTCAGAAGCAGACCAACTACAGAAATAAGATAAGAACCTTTTATATTATTTATTCTTTATTTTCTTATGTGTATCAAATGGAATGTTCGTGCTATATAATTTGTCATTGTCACAAGGTCACTATTCATTTCATTACGTGGGTTCAGAGTTCGACGGTAGCGGTCGCGGTAACAAGTTGGTACTTGTCGGGACGTGACGTCGGAATTATTTCTTAATTATCTTTAGGATACAAGCGAGGTCATTATACGTGCATCCTGCATTTCAATCGTTTTACTAACATATATAAATACATATAATTGCGTTTTACAAATTGAATAGGTTCGCGGAAAATAGGTATTTCGCCCGGTTGTGCAATATTAACTTCCAACGTAGCATAATGAGATCTTATTACCGGCGCTAGACTCTTAAGGTTAGGCACGCGGGGATTATAAATGGGATAATGAACGAGAACCGAATGGGGAAGTTCGTCTCTTCATGGTCGGGAGGCGAGGAGTCGTACGTCTTTCACGCCCCGTGATCTTGGGAGGCTGAATTTCGATTGTGCAAAAAGATGAAGTTAGATTTACTCGCGTGCCATAAGCAACCATACATAAGACAGGGTCGAATGTCGGAGCGTGCGTTCTCGGCTATGGAGTCTGATTAGATTAGAGAGACATCTTAGATTTGGGACTAGGTAAGGCCATCTTAACTGTATCTACCCGGTTAAGACAGGGTTTTAAAGCCAAGAATTACAGGATGGTCTGAAGGTCCTGGAGCGGCGCCCCTTAAAGATCTAAGGGGAAGAACCTCTCACGTCTTTTCGGGCCCCTCGGTGCGACGAGCTCGGGCTCTGTTTATGAATGTTTATGAATGTGTTAGCTCCGTACTCAAGGACGAGATAGGACGTTCCTCATGAACGAGAAATTATTAGATGCAGGTAGCAGTTCGACAATCAATACTGTGCTCGGGACCGCTTTAATGAACGAGATCTGTTAGCAGTTTAACAATCAACTTTTATGATCGGGACCGCATTCAGGAGCGAGATGGCATTACTATCACTAGACGATTACTGGCCAAATTATATGTTAGACTAAACGTAAACTTAATTCACACGTAAATAAATTTTAAACATAGCTTTGAGCTTGCAAAAGCAGATCTCAAATAATATATTAGACTTTTAATAAATGAACTTAAAGTAAAATCGCTTTTAAAACTTTTCTTAAAGCCTTCTCTTTTAAACTTTCGATTTAAACTTCTTTTAAAAAAAAAAAAGCTTCACCCCAAAATACACCCTCCACAGACGCCAAACGTCACAAGCTGATCTTCAGGAGCTCCTCTCAAAAAAGGCATCTTGCGGTGACAACGATATCTCTAGACTGGATCATCGAAAATGAAAAAACCAAACGGATTTCGTCAAAATATTGTATTATCTTGTAACTAATCGAAGAAATAAGCAAAATATTTTTTTTTTGACAAAATGGCTACTTCTCAAAAAAAATCGATTTTTCACCAAAATTTTGGCCTTAAATTGTTTATAAAAAATAATATATTTATCGGCGAGAAAAAACCTTCGATTAATTACTAAAAAATATACTTAAGAAGCTTCTGTTAAAATTTGAGACTGATCGGTTGAGCCGTTTCCGAGAAATCTTTGTCACCGATCTTGAAGAGACAGTTTTGAGAAAAACGGCTTTAATAAATTTAAAATAGTCTAAAAAACATTTTTTTTCAACTTACATCGAGTCGTCTATTCCAGGGTCATACTTTCACTTTAGTCATCTGAATACATTAGAAGGGAACATTTACAATGGGCAGGTAAACAAAAGGTACATCGTTTACAATAGGTAGTTAAAAATAAAAGGGACTGCTCTCTGGGTGAGCGCTGGTTCTCTATAATATGCGCGTAACTTTGAAAATAATCACCAGATTGACTTGAAATTTTCTGTGTGTTTACTTAAATATGTGTACATTACGAAATTTAAATAAAAAAACAATTTTTGGAAAATTCTAACTGTATATAACCCCTGAAATGAATTGAATGGTATAAAAGCAAAGGCAGCAATGTTAAAAAAAAATTCTTCGAATGCAGGCACTGAGGATTACTAATTTTAAATATATTGCGTTGTAGATTTTATATATCTATATCTTCCAAAACCATGTTTTCTATAAATTAATAGGCTATTTTTCCTATAAAATATCGAATCTACTACATTACAAATTAGTAATCCTCGATGACTGCATTGAATTTTTTTTTGGATATATAGCATTTGCTTTTAATTTTAATTTCAATTTTAATTTATTGTATATAATCATCACTTTTCTTTCATATATATCTTAATAAATACTGATATAATATATACTTTAATTTCATATATATTATATTATCATCATTTTTAATTTCAAATAATTTATTATATATTATTATCACCCTGGAGCCTGAATTTTACCTAAGAACTTGGTATATTTTTACAAAGAGGTGAATAATTATTTAAAAAAATCGTTGGCCCTTTTAAAGTATGTAATAAAACATTTTTCTTTTAAATTGTAAATAAATCAAAAACACTGCGCTTTATGTAATGTAATTTTATTTATATATCCAATAAAAAAACACACCATAAGTATAACCGTGCTCATATGGACACGGTTGTTACATATGTGTTTCTAATGAATTTGAAAAATATTTGAATTTAATTTTTATTTATAAGTTCATTGAAAAATAAAGAAGCATTATAAATGTTTTTTTTTATTTATAACAAAAAATGTGTGTGTCCGTATGGACACATGTGCCGAATTTGAGAGCATCGAGTAGAGTTAGGTTCCAGGTCAAAAATCACGACTTCCGCACAAGTAAACAATGACGTCAGTATTATTTTCATTTCACACGCATTGATCACTTTATAAGGAAGGCAACTTTTTTCACTTCGGAACCCGTTATTCTATTATTTATCACTTTGTTGTACTGGCGAGTTTTGCCGGCGGGCCACGTGACTTGATTTGAGCTACGCGCCGCCGATCGGTAGGCCGGTCACGTGCCCGCTTACAGCGATCGCTACTTCGCTTCCAGAGAGCGCGCGGCACGGCTCACCTGCGATTCTTTCCTCTCGGATGTTTGCTGTTTTTGCTCGCCTGCCTAAAATACATGTATGTGTTGGATCGGGAGAATTTTAATTACCACCCCCGCAGTCGGCTCATCATTTGTGTTCAGTATCCTTCAGTATTCATCTTGGTTCGACAGCTATGAATATTAATTTGCTCGGTGATTAATAATAATAATGGTTGAATCATTTGTTGAATCATCATTATTAGGCTTGAATAGCGAAAGACTGCACATATTTTAATAATCTTCTTGTTCATGTGTTGATTAAATTTGAGTAATTAGTTAAAAGTGACATGCAATTTTGACAGGGATATATAAAAGTCAAGTTGACAGTCTAACTAATTCGAGGAAATGAAAATAAATTATCGATTGCTAATGTGACAAATAGGAGAACAAAAAGTATAAAATTGTACAAAGATGAACTAGGCTTTCTTTAGGCGAGGGAAGTATCTCGCGTATATTGAAGACAAATTTCTACTACAGTTAAGTTACTAGGAAATTTAAGTATTTAAGTTTTCTTAAATACTTAAATTTCCTAGTAAACAAAACTTATATTTTATAAAAGACGTTGATTTTTAATTTAAATAAAATATTATTTCATACCTAATCTCTTCAAGTAAAAACGTCATTTTATAATAACGCGCGACTTATTAACTAGGACATTCTACTTTTTATGAGGAATTAGTTTTTGACCTTTTCCGAATTGTTTCAAAATTTGAAAGCTCTTAGTATTTTTAAACATCTGTGAACCAAGAAATTTAGGTAAGTTCAAGTGTATACATTTTGTTGGTGTGTACTAGAAAATAAAAAAAGGATTAACAAATATTTTTTTCACATTGCCTACTGTCACAAAATTCTAAAATCTGGAATAACTACACGTAATAGAAGGTTTCTGAATAGTCTGGATGTATTAGAAAGATCCGGAATCCGCAATACACTAGAAGATTAGGAAAATCGTGTCTTTATAAATTTCTTTGCGGCCGCGCAGATATTCAGTGATGTTTTGACAAGCGATCGAAAGCCATAGATTCGGATAAAGTGATAGAAAAGTGTGAATTCTTGCTATAGAAATGACGCGAGCTATGTTCTACCAGAGATGAGCGGATGTTTCTAACGAACCAAAAATTAGTGCGAAATACAAGATTGTGATCCAGCTAAACTTTGTGTTCAGTGACTTTTTTTTTAATTATTCAGACGAGTATTTCATTTGGATCCACCGCAACGCAGCAAGCCAGTGACAAAACGTTAAATTATTATATATTTGCTCCCTATACTTTTTCTTCGCACTTTTTCTGACGTTGGTTACCATATTGATCATCGTCTGAAAACCGGAATAGCCCTTCAATCGACGTGTCAAACCACTGTCTCAGGTTCTTTAGCCATGTTGTTCTCCCATTTCTAAGGCTACGATTTACAAAAAACTTTCCCCGCAGTTGCAGGAAAATTGCTCCTCTTAAGATACAAGATCTGCTATTTTCTTAATCGTATAAGCGAGGTATTAAGTTAATGTTCCCGAATTGTTATTAATTTAAATAGGTATTTTTCTTTATTCATTATAATTATATGACTTAGTTAGTAACTTTAATAATATTTTTTTCAATAAATCGTACATTTATAAGAAGTCCATACCTCAAATAATTCCAGTCCGAATAAAAAAATACAAAAACTATTAGTATGGTATTTTTCTCATTTTCACTATAATTTTAGATCATGGCTGTATAGCATATTCTTTGTGCAGAGGAGTAAATTATCGTTAATTTGTTGTGAAACATGATTATTTTAATTTAAGCTTAACTAAACTTTGTAATACATACATGTTATTATTATAGTTATTTTGTCTATACTACAGTTTTGAGAGGAGCAATCGGTTTAAATACAGTAATGTCACATATTTTGGTAGAAGAGCGGGTTGTGAGTTGGGGAGGGTTTTTCACATCACTAGCGGAAACAAGACCAATAGTGGGGACGTGTTGCAGAATGTGACTTTATTCATATGTTTTCACAGAATTAAATTATTTTGGATTTCAACGCTTTCCAATTGTTTATTATCAACCCTTTACGAAGTTACGCTAGGCTTCGATTGATCGAGTTTTTAAAGTGGCATTTTTTAATGATATTTTTCAACCTGGTGTTTATCCGGTTTATGGTAAATGTATGTACGGTATTGCTTAGATTTATTGTGACCAATAGTCAAATTTTTTAGTCGACTTTTTACACACGTTTGTCGTATGATGAAATAGATTAACGTAAGATGTAGGTAGGATGGAAAATTTCCATCTCGTCTCATCTTGGGACGTAGACTTCCAGTTGTTTTTCAATATTTTTGGTATTCCTTTGGGAGACTTCAGGACGGGTGTGAAAGGAAAAATAAATGCTTAATGTATTGAAATTCCGGAAATTACTATATTTCATTTAACAACAAAAAAAAATCCGGAAATTTCTATAGTGAGGCGCGAAATAGCGAGCAAGCTTCTCTTAAATAATATGATTGATAGTTTTTCAACCGCATGTATTAGAAGAAGACGAATCATGAATTTAAAATAAATTTGGCTAATATTGATACCTACGTAAAATCATAATATAGGCGGTTGCATGTAGAGATGAAACGAATAAAAATTAAAAATTCAATTGCGAAAAGTTTACGATAAATTACCACACTCGCTTACAAATTGCCCAGACCATATAGATTTTCCAATGAGTACAGTAAATTTATATAAATATTTGATCAAAACTTAACAAATTTTACGGGAAACCCAGGGTTAATTTTAAGATATTAATAGTATAGTGGTAAAAAAATTATTTTATTTTCAAATTGAAGAATATTTAATTATTTTTGTGTTGAAAGCGATCGATGGGAATAGAAGGTATCCGTATTAGACCTGGCTTAATTCGATAATCGAATATTGGTGGGCAACCCTGCAAAAAGCTTCAATTTTTGTGCATATGATGTATGAATGTGCATAACATGTATGAATGTGGACAAGACTGTTAAGTTTGATCCTCTCTGCCTACCACTGCGAGGAAACGGCTTGGTAGTAAATTAGTTAGTTAGTTCCTTTTATACACGTAAATGTAGTAATGTTCTCATATTTCTGCATAACATTTTTAATAGAAAAATGTCAAAATATTTTTTAACGAATTGTTTAAAAAAGTGGTTTACAGAATAATAAATTTAAGAAACAGGAATAGAATAATAATCGCATAAAAGAAAAAAACAATATGCATAAAATTATTGAATATATAGGTATAGGATATACGTGTTAAAAATATGTATGTGATGAAGTACAGTAAAATAAGAAAAATTAAAATAAGATTAATGAATTTAAAAATAAATGTCAAAATTATTGTAAATATGTTATAGTACTAGCCGTGAGCCCGAGAAAAATCACGAGAAGTAATGATACTTAATAACGACCCTTGCGTGTCACCTAAGCCGTGCGCTGATTGACGTATTATACTCGGGCGCCCGGGTATAACACATCTACTTTACTAGCGTCTAGTCATCATCAGTGTTGTTGTTGTAAATCTAGCCTAATTCCAGCGAGTTACGGACAGACAGACGGACATTCGAAATTAAGATTAAATTGATTATATATTATGCGATGTAGATTACAGATTGTTGTTAAAAATAGATTCTAAAAGTGTTGTTGTACAATATATTATGGGACGTTAATGTAAATATGAACTTCTACTTAAAGATACCATTTAGTAATAAAGATAAATATTAATTGAAGAACAAATTAATTTTTAACTTATTTAAGAAAAAGTATTATATATATTTCTCTACAAGTCAAAATGTCGTAATCAAATATAATTTTTGCTTGCTGGTACTTAGGGATATTGTTTGTACTATTTACCCTATAAATAAATAATAAAAGGATTCTTGCTTCGAAAATAGCCCATGTAAAAAAAGATTTATTATAAATAGGTATATTTATCTTCCATGGAATAGACGCGACGATGGGTGACAATTTACCAACTTTTTATTACTAATACTTCACGCAGTTTATATTGTGGCAACGTGCGAAACACGGGATTCGGGATGAAATATACCGTCGCTTGACTGACGCCAGGCGGAATTTTTTTACTCGCGGGCGTATCAGTTTTTTATACGAACAGATAAAAGAAATGTGCGCGGATATCACAGTGTGACGCTCTATTGTGCAGAGTCTCGGGGTATCGGTGAGAGTACGGATTGCTTATGCAAAGATTTCAGATAACTCCCAAAAACGTATGAATTTAGTTCGCATTTTTTATGGCGCAAGTTTATGAGGGCGGTTTCAGATTATTTTATATTATTTATTATCTTCGAGGCAGAAAAGAAAATCGCGAAATATTTTTTCGTTAGAATACAAATATAAGTGGAAGAGTTTTAGGAATGTTTTACGACGTTAAGAATTGTATGGAAGAATATTTAGTTTTTTAAATGATTCATTCACTGTATTTATTAATATATTTTATCAAACTTCCAGTAGAAACCTTTTTTTTAATCTCAATTTTTAATAATATTTAGAATTAAACCCTAAAAGTGTATTTTAGTCGCTTTTCAACGCTTATCGCAGACGGTAATAATCGAGACTTATAAAAAAACAATGGTTAAATTTTTTAAAAACTAACCCATTAATTTTTTTTTACAATACTCCCTTTCGCTTTGAATCATTTTTCGTAGCCATTACGCGTCGGGCTAATTACTCATATAAAATGATTCCAATTTGAAAAAACCATTAAAATTTCTAAAAATCTAAATTATACTATAATTATTAATTTTTTTAAAACGAAAATTTGTTAGATCATTTTTATCGTCGCCACGAGTCTGTTTGCAAAGTTTCAGCTCGATTAGATGACGGGAAAAGGGTTAAAAATCGATCCAAAGTTTTTTCGACAAACAAACAATCAAGCAAACAGACGCTACAAGTTAAAAAAAAGGGAGTAAAAATCAAATCATCTTTGCAGATACACAATTTTAATTAATTTTCAAGCGATGCAAAAAGATTTTTTTTGCACAATACTAAAAAAATAAGTTATCAGAGAAGACTTAAAAAAAGACTACTGTAGTGTCGTAGCTATACTTAAGCCGTGGTTATTTATAATTAATGATAACATTGTCATTTCCTTTCAATAATTGCGGCATATTCAGAATAAATCTCATCTTTAGAAACCTTCAATTGCAATTGTCATAAAATGTACACAAATTTATTACTTATGTTTATATTGTTAATTTCAACGAGTTTTAATGTGGCGCTTTTTTTATTTCAGTTCTCAAAACCAATTAAATTTAAAAAAAATCATAAACCCGAAAGCACACCCTGACGTTTGCACGATATCTGCAAAGCCTCGGTTAATGTACCATATAATTTGACGGCCGCAAAAAAATGTCAACACTGTCCCGTTTTGTACGCGTCTACTTGCCGGGGCGTATTGGCGTGCCCTTATCTGCGCCCGCGTCCAGTCGGGTGTTGTCACTTCCCGGGTAAGTAGGTACCGACCTGCGGAGGGGCGGCCGGGGTAGGTGGTGCAGCGATCTCGTAAAAATGAAAAGCGTAATTTTCCATTTATATCCGCCGGCGATAAAACGTCCATCGCCGCAATAAAAATCATCTGTGGCCGCCGGCGGGGGGCGCGGGCGGGACGTCCACTAGGAAAATAGCCACCGTCGATATATGAAACTGAAAAAATACGGTATTTTACGACACACCTCTGTGTATTCGGTAGGTGGATATTTTAATATTTGTGTTCGTCGGAAAATTCTCCCGTATTGGAAAATTCGCGAAGGTATTTTGTAATTTTGCGAAATTTTTAGTGATTTATTTTATGTTTGCCTTTATTTTATGTTGAATTGTGAAGTGCCAATACAGTGTTCGTTTTGCGTATGCGTTTTTTAGTTTTTATCAAATCAATTGACAAGGTTGATTTTAATATTTTTCACTATTTATAAATTATACTAACGGGACATAATAATTAATAACGACACTTAGCAGCTCGTTAGCAGCTGGTTATTGTCAGTGTTTATTGTTGTAATTCAAGCCTAATCTTAGCAAGTTACGAACAGACAGATATTCGAAGTTAGTATAATTTATTATATATAGCGGACCAGATCATGCAACGCTGGAATTGGATTGGAATGGATAACAAGAGAAATCAAAAATGGTGTCGCTTAGATATATGTTAAGAATGCCAGAGAAATGAGTACTGAGAAGTATCCTTTTGTTCCGGAATTAAGGCTACCGGATTGCTCTAGATTGAGTTAGGAGAAGCAAAGATAAGTGTTTGCAAGCAGAATGGCTTTTTACTAGTTAACACATACGGAAGCAGCATAAGACACAGGAATTTGGAAGCATCTTGTTGAGTCTTGGGTTTCCGAACCTACCAGGACAAGAAAATGAAGAAGATGATGAATTTTTGCGTTTATGTGCCAAAAAGAGAAAAAAATGATTGTCACGAAGACAGCGTAAAGACACGTCTGACTCGCCCAGCATATCTCCTTATATCTCCTAGGATATCTCCTTCTTAAAGTGCCATTTCGTATCAGAGATTGGCTTTATTTTTCAGTGCATGGTAGTGATTGTGATGTTATTTTAACCGGTGACAAACTTAACGTTTTTTGAGATTTGTATCTGATTGCATACATGATTGGAAACTAATTTTTCGCAGTTCGACGGACAACCATTAGCACTAGATACCAGTTATATATTAGTTACCAATGATCGCTACAATCAAATACAAATCCCAAATAACTGTACCGAAAATAATCGGTAAAAATAACGCTTTGATTATCACTATCACATGGAGCAACTGAATCAGGTTACGCAACCATGAGACGCGGAGTCTTCCTACGCTTTTTTTACCACACAGTTGCTTTACTACTTAAGCCTCCTCATAACACGTTTGAGATACTCAAGCTTTCTTATCTTGATAGCAGCACTTCTCGGCCTTTTTTAAAACGCCTGAGGACTTTAACATTCGTCACTATATTCGCCCAGGAAACTTTCAGTGTGTGTGTGTAGAGCCATATCGCAAAATCTTTGACTTTTCGGATTACTTATTGGTTCGGTATCCATGCAATGTCCATGTCCAACACAGATATACAAGATGAATATTTTATAATACTTGTAAAATAAAACATTCCATGTCGCCCGGTCGTGTGTGCCCCAAGTGCACGAAAGCGCAGTTAAGAACGAATACGCGGTCCCGGCACATTTTTTCCACGTTTTAATTTTCATTTTTTTCCGAATAATTTCCAGACTAGGCGAACAAAATTTTGAGCGGACATGCAAGGGCATTAATTACGGCGGATTATGTAAGGGGATCGGTCCACATAATGTCAGCTTATTCGGGACCGTTTATAGTGTTTCCGTTTCCTACGCGAGTGCAGGCTGCAGCGCCTTTTTACACGAGTTATTTTTGAATACGTACAGAAGTGGAATGGGTTTTCCCAGTCCAATAAAAGTGACAAACGATATTGATTCCTAACACGCGAGCTGCAAATTCGACAATCGCATGACCGGCTGCATTTATTGCCGGCGCGCAGGTATACAGATACTCGCGTAATGCAAAATACATTATTGTATAAAAAAATAATAATCGACAACGCTGTAACGCTCATTATCATCGTTTTGCGAAAAATAAAGGCAAACATTTTAATTTAAATGATTTACAATATAAAATATTGGGTTTACGCAAAAGTTTTGGCGTTTTTTTTATGACAAATAAAATTTAATTTTTTGCATTTTTTTTATTGTTTAGTCATTAATGTAATATCCATCGATTTTTATCCTAGAATCTCACTTTTTTACTGGATGTATTCTAAAAAAATTAAATCTCTGTGAGTTTGTTGAAAGAAATTAGTAAAGGGATGTTTATATTGGCGCTATTGTACAATTATTTTTGTCATTTAATTTTTTTTATAGTGACCTGAATTTGCCGAAGTCGACTGGAGTAAGATCTGGAGAATAAAGTGGGTGCTTAGTAACCTTCCAATCAGCCAAATAGTTTGTTGGTATTGTGGTTAGGATTCTCGCCTCGTGATCCAAAGGTCGCGGGTTCGAACCTCACTCCAGACTAGCAAGTTAGTCCTATTTTCATAGCACAAGCTTTTAGTTTAGTTTGAAAATACATAATAAGAATATTGATGTAAAGTATTCCGTGTTTGCACCACTATTTAAAAAAAAATTACTTAAGTTTACATTGAGTCGTCCTCGCCATATTTGGTTGTGCGTTGTCCCGGTGAAAAATTAGCACCTTTCTGTTTGTAAAATGAGGTCTTTCTTTTTTATGGACACTATTTATTTCTCCCTTTCTTTTAACTTGTAGCGTCTGCTTGCTTGCTTGTTTGTGTGATGAAAAAACTTTGGATCGATTTTTAACCCTTTTCTCGTGATAAAATCGAGCAGAATTTGCAGGCAGACTTGTGGCGATGATATAAATGATCTAACAAATTTTCGTTTTAAAGAAAAATATATAGTGTAATTTTGGATTTTTAGAAATTTTATTGGTATTTTCAATTTGGAATCATTCTGTATGAGTAATTAGGCCGACGCGTGTACAGCAATGAAACCTGATTCAAAGCAAAAGGGAATATTGTAAAAACTTGGTTTTTATGGGTTAGTTTTTATTTTTATCGATTTTTCACAATTCCATTCAGCTTGGTTTTGGTTAAAAAGCTTATTACTAAATAAAAGGTACGCTGGCAATCCTATTTTTTATGCATTTGGGATTTCGAATCAGGCTGGTCAAATTAAACTAAGTACCCATTTTTCATCTCTTGTCACTACTAAATGCAAAGAATATTCGTTTGTTTGTCTAACAATCAATTAAAGAGAAAGAAATGTGATCCAATAACTTTTATTTTGACGTAGTTTGGCGTTGGCATTTATGACCATAATATATCAACATCAGACCTCGAAGGAAGTCCGCAAATGAAAAATCATCAGATCGGTATTTTGAAAACCACCCCTGTGTCGGTCGAACTTTAGTGGCGTTATTTACCATGACCATCCCAAAGGTTTTTGGTTGCCACAACGGAGAAGTTTCATGATGTTAATAATGCTATATTAAATTTGATGGAATCATAATATAGATAAAAAGTAACTAATTAGTGATAAATTGTTGAAATCCGACAGTAAATAACAGAGGGAAATAATATTAACTCGCCTATGACGTCACACGTCCGCATAGCCAGGTATCGGAGCATGAGGTTGCGATGACGTCAAGCTACTCCACCGGACGGAACAAATTTATTCAAGCAAAACGCAAATTTAAAATTCTATAACTTTGTTGGTTTTTGAGATATCTCAATTTTACTTTCAGACTTTTGTAGAATTTTACTCAAATTTTAATTTCTACTCATTCAATAATATATGAAACATCTCCTTTGTGGTATTGCCTTTATGAAATTCGTAAACAGGGATTTAATATTTTATTAATAATCTGATTAATTAATAGCTTAAATAAAACTGCAGACTTCAAATGATTACACCATAAGATTATAGAGGACCAGTTACCGTAATTGAGTGCGCTTGTCCACAAAAATAAATTAGATCTAGATCATCATTATTGTTAATATGCATTATTCTCTATAAAAATCTACACCATTTGTCAGATTCAATTCAAATTTTGCATACTTATGCTTAAGAACCCGGCGGGTAAAAAAGGCGACATTTTCCCCGTATTCTTCAATCCCTTCCCCTCCCCTGATATATTTTCGATGCAAATCAGTACCGTTCTACCGATGGGACTCAAAATTTGGAAACTTATTCTTTAGGACTCGGGGGGTAACATAGGTGACATTTACCCCCTATTATTTCACCCCTTCCCCACCCCCTGATATATTTTCGATGGAAATCTATACCGTTCGAATCGAATCTTCGTTTCCCTTCACGAATTTATTTTCAACTTAATCCTGTATTATATATTCAAAAAGCACCTGAATATTGCATACTATGTATGCACTATTCTATGTTGAGAAAACAAATAAAGAAAGTTTGTAACGTATCTACCTGTACACCTAAGCTAAATACCTATCTATAAAGTTCAATAATATAAGTTTTACGAAAAGCCCAAAGCTTGAGACTTTAAGCTACCGCATCGAGCTTTATTACAACTTCTGTGACCTTAAGCACACACTTTATGCTTTAAGCTACTAGATAAAAACTTAAGTCGAACTTAGAACTTCGGAAGTATATTTACATGAAAGCTAATATTATTTTTTTTTTGTTAAGAATTTATATTTTCAAAATTGGCCAGTCGTGATCTATCTAGTGGTTAGGAAAATTCCCCCTCCGTTGTGTCCGTAGCTATCCAAAATTCTTTTGATATGTGGTGAGATTGTATTCTTAGTAACGCGACGAGACTAATATCGATCGAAATTCTTACCTAACTATGGAAATAACAAACGCACGTAACTAATCCGTACTCGTCCTTCTAGAAACCGCTCTAGAATTCTACAGTTTCGCCTATATGAGAGATAGCCGATATCGTCCACGTCCGGAGTCGGCCTAAAAGCCAATTATATGCGGCGTAGCCTAGGAATAAACGCTAGTAGCAAAACTCCCTTACATTGAACCGCCATAACTATAATACCATCGGGGTTAAAATACTGTAATATAAAACAATACAATCGTTGCCAAGTTAACGGCATACGCTAAAGATTCCGCCCGCATTGATTATCAACATCTCATAATAGCAGCTTAGAACAGTGTCAGCACAACCACATGCGGCACCCATTTATGACAGATTTACAAGATATAATAGCATACGTTATATTCAAAACACAAGTAAGAAACCTACCGATAGCGCGTCTCACGTTGTCCAATCTGCTCAATCTGTTCATAGTACATAGTAGGGGAAGACAAACATATATATATTCACAACAACTAGGCGCAACAGAGGCTCAGGGCAAGCTTTGTCTGACATTATCGCAGCCCGAGATTCTAAGGGAATGGAAGATACAGATTTGTAAGTGAAATTTAAGAAGTGTCTAACCACTTCTGTTCAAACGTGGATTCTAGATGCCCCCCCCCCCCCTGTAGGGGGGAGGGGGATGCGGCCCCAGAGCATCGCCGCATCCGGTGGTTAACTCCTGTTTAGACATAACCTCCCACACTAAGCTGCAGACCAAGATCAAGCCGAGACTCTATTGCTCCTGCTGGAATCCCCCGAAGTCCTCGCTTCCCGGCGACAAACATATCAGGAAGAAATCCCGCGTCTGATATTAAGGTTTGTATATTGTCCCGCGGGGCAGTCAAATTGACTGGTGTATATGATGAGGATCCCACGTTGCGGCTACATGAGCCGGATTATTATGATGTTTACTGCTGATTAAAGGGCTGAATGAACTAACTGGGTGACTGGAAAAGACTCTCCCTTGAGCGCGTCAGTCAGAGCCATGTTAGCATCGCCAAATATAGTTGATGTGATTGATCCCACGGTGTAGTCTTATTGACTAGAGATATTAAATGATGGTAAAACAGCATGATTATTACAGTTGATTGTGTAGTTCCTGATATGTTTCTCGCTGGCCGGGAAGGGAGAACCCCGAAGGTCTCTGTATACAGCAAGTTAGAAAAGGTGGTGACTGATGAGAATGATGGTGTTAGTAATGCCATCGCGCTCCTGAATGCGGTCCCGGTCATAAAAGTTGATTGTTAAACTGCTAACAGATCTCGTTCATTAAAGCGGTCCCGAGCATAAGTGTTGATCGTCGAACTGCTACCTGCCTCTTATAATTTCTCGTTCATGAGGAAAGTCCTATCTCGTCCTTGAGTACGGAGTTATTACATTCACATACATTCATAACCAGAGCCCGAGCTCGTCGCACCAAGGGGACTGAAAAGACGTGAGAGGTTCTTCCCCTTAGATGTTAAAGGGGTAACCGCATCAAGACCTTCAGACCATCCTGTAATTCTTGGCTTTAAAACCCAGTCACAACCGGGTAGATACAGTTAAGATGGCCCTACCTAGTCCCTGACCTAAGGTGTCTCCCCAATCTAATCAGACTCCATAGCCGAGAACGCGCGCTCCGACATTCGACCCTGTCTTGCCACGCGAGTAGATCCAACTTCATCTTTTCCACAATCGAAATCCTGCCTCCCAAGATCACGGGGCGTGAAAGACGTACGACTCCTCGCCTCCCGACCATGAAGAGACGAACTTCCCCATTCGGTTCTCGTTCATTATCCCATTTATAATCCCCGCGTGCCTAACCTTAAGAGTCTAGCGCCGGTAATAAGATCTCATTATGCTACGTTGGAAGTTAATATTGCACAACCGGGCGAAATACCTATTTTCCGCGAACCTATTCAATTTGTAAAACGCAATAATATGTATTTATATATGTTAGTAATACGTTTGAAATGCAGAATGCACGTATGATGACCTCGCTTCTATCCTAAAGATAATTAAGATATAATCCCGACGTTACGTCCCGACATCAGTACTAATTTGTTTCCGCGTCCGTTACCGTCGAACTCTGAACCCACGTAATGAAATGAATAGTGACCATGAGACAATGACAAATTATATAGCACGAACATTCCATTTGATACACATAAGAAAACATCAGGAATAAATAATATCAAAGGTTCTTATCTTAGTTCTGTAGTTGGTCTGCTTCTGAGATGGCATCCTGATCCGAAGTAATATAACTCTCCAAAATTGAGCAATTACCAGCGCCTGTGTAGCCCTTCATTTCCCTTGTATATATATTTTAATATCAGCGCCTGTAAAACTGTATTAGATCCTAGAAACAAGAAAACTATTCCCTCTACGCCGAGCACATACAGAACATAAACCCCTTCAATCTAGTTCATCCACGGTTATGCAAAAAGGCGAAAGAATAGTAATAGTAAAAGGTCCTTAACTGACAGAAGTTGAAGTTCTCTGCAAACTGCCCATATCTTCTAGTGGCGCCTGTGTATTCCAATAACAACTTTCCAGTCATGTATTTAACATAACGTCCTCCTTGTGTGTATGTGTGCTGCAATATCTGTCATCCAGTTAGTGATTCCCAAAATAGTGTTTTCCTTGTATATATATATATATTTCAATATCAGCACCTGTAAAACTGTATTAGATCCTAGAAACAAGAAAACTATTCCCTCTACGCCGAGCACATACAGGACATAAACCCCTTAAAACTAGTTCATCTACGCCGTACAATGATATCACATGCAGACATGACCAATATAATTACAAATATGCTTGCGTCCCGCCGACTGGACGCCTGTGTTTTCCAATAACAACTTTCCAGTCATGTATTTAACATAACGTCCTCCTTGTGTGTATGTGTGCTTCAATATCTTCCATCCAATTAATGGTTCCCAAAATAGTGTTTTCCTTGTATATATATTTCAATATCAGCACCTGTAAACCTGTATAGAATCCTAGAAACGAGAAGACTATTCCCACTACGCCAAGCACATACAGGACATAAGCCCTTTCAAACTAGTTCATCTACGCCGTATAGTGATATCACAAGCAGACATAAACAATACAATTACAAGTATGCTTGCGTTCTCCCCCCACATTGGTGGAAATATTCGCATTCGTATTCACCGAATAGTAGGCCCGATATTCGTATTCATGAAGGTAGTATTCGTTGCATCAAGGTTATTATATTTACAAGTATGTTCAAGTTCCCCCACCTTGGTGGAAATATTCGCATTCGTATTCACCGAATAGTAGGCCTGATATTCGTATTCGTGGAAGTAGTATTCGTTGCATCAAGGTTATTATATTTACAAGTATGTTCGAGTTCCCCCACCTTGGTGGAAATATTCGCATTCGTATTCACCGAATAGTAAGCCTGATATTCGTATTCGTGAAGATAGTATTCGTTGCATCACTCTCAATAATAAAATCATATAGATAAATAATTACGGTAACTCATAAAAATACGATATTTCTTATATTAAACGAACAAAACAAAACAATCTGTCATATTAGTAAATAACGTGATCACGGAAGACCGAAGGTTAACTACCCCTGAACAGACCGTGAACTGCCCACAATAATGGAAAATGTTGTAGAAAACATTTCAAATATCTAATATTGAATGAATAAAAACAATGTCATATGAATAACCATCGCAATTAAGGAATATATACAATTCGAAACACGTCTTTATAAGGACTTGATAGGAACAAATCGTGTTTTCAACGATTGCCTAATGATACGCAATACAAACATGTAACGAGTTCAAATAAACCACACATTCATGCTTCAATAAAATAAATATAAAATCCAGATGCATTTTTAAAATATATTGTTTGTAGGAAATTCCTCGTACGATTTGAACCTATATCACGCCTACAATCGTGATATCAAAACACATAATTAAATTCTCGTACTAGTTGAAACAAGTTCAGACAGCATTCGCGACATTGGCTACGCACAGCTCCTTCGCATACAGGCCGATAGTAAAATAATTAACCGCAATAGAAAACATAAATGTGTTCCCCAGCTGAAGACCGGCCGTATCTAAATTAACTATCTCTATACAACATGTACAATTCGAAATACGTTTTATAAGAATTTGTTAGGAACAAATTGTGTTTAGAACGGTTGCCCAATGACGCAATAAAAACATGTAACGAGTTCAAATAAACCACACAATCATGTTTTAATAAAACAAATATAAAATCCAGATGCATTTTTAAAATATATTATTTGTAAGAAACTCCTCGCACGATCTACACAAATCATATAGAAATCCGTGTATTCAATCGCCAGTATAGATAACAAAGCATTCGTTAGCATAAGAATACATCCGCCCTGAAGAACCTCTCGCACATTCCGAACCTCGCGACATTGAATATACATAATTATACTGAATTTTAAAACCCACGAACAAACACGAAACACCCTTCGTCAGTAAAGTATTCCATTTTAAAGCCTTTATATCTTTGGTAATATATGAATATCGAATTTAAATGATTTTTCATATGAACAGCGACAGAATTATATATTTCATAAGCGTTATGCAATAATTCACAGTCGCCACATTACGATTTCTTGTACATTAAATCCGAAGCGCGTATAGTAATAATTATCCCTAGGCCCAAAATACGTAACAAAACAATCCACAACATGTATCAATAATTGTTACGATCCAGAAAGTTCTAAATTGAATACACGAAAAAGGCAATAGAAATAAATAATATTGAAAATGCTTAGCTGTATCTTCGAGTGTTGCTGCCTCTGCGACTCTCTGATGGTATTTCCGTCCTCTCTCCACAAGAGCCTCCGGCCAACGTTGATGCTGAAGAAAGAAGGGCGATCCTCGAATTTGTATGGCTTATATAGTCTATATTTCTCGCCATTTTTGACTCCAACCAACGTGTAAAGGTCAAGTCTCACTCAGAAAGCCTCTGATTCGCCGAATTCGTTCCGCGGATCCACGTTCCTGACTGGCCAGATTCGGTGCTCACGGCCCGCGTCTGTGATTGGACAATCTCGTTAAACAAAATAACATAAAGCCTGCTTTACACGCCCGCGTGCAGAAATAATTAAGCTCGTCCGCACCTACCTATCCGGCAAATATTTAATTATAGAGTATTTAACGGTTTGTGAAGCTTCTCTTTATTATAAACTTTAGCAGATAGATATTTTCGTATAATTTTTCAGCAATGTCTATTTGAATAGGCCAATATCGTTACAATTTGCACACTCGAGGAACTAGCGTCCGGGCAGGCCTGGATGCTCCACAAAGGTATAAGAGATATTTCTAGTTTAATATAAAAAACTATTGTGCATAAGTCTGGTGCATAAGTCAAATAATTTTGAGAGTCATTGCGTATTATAATAAAGTTGATTTGTTCGTGATGAAATTATTTGAAAATATATCATTTGTACAAGACCATGCATACAAATCTCAGATTTTTCATAATCTTAAATGGTTAACATTGGTTATCGTGGTTCCCTAGACAGGATTTTGATGTTTATAGTGTTAAGTTTGTGGTTGATCCGAATTGAAATTTTTAATTAAATAACTTTGTATAAACCACTTAAATAATGACTCTACATCTACCGGTTTTGATACAACCGCGAATTCGCGAATCAACTTTTAGAAACAGGCCACACCTTTAAAAAGGAAATAGGCATCGAAATTCTACATATAAATAATAGAGGCCTTAGATTAGATAACTAAGAGATAATAGAAATAAAAAAGAGCCTCAACACTAAAGCCAACATTATCAATAATCAGATAAATTTCATGAATAGCCCGCTACTAGATATATTTCCCATTTCGGCCTCCACTCTTCAATTACCTCCACCATGGCTGATTTGTTTACTAGTATAGGTAATGAATAGTCAGTTGTACGTCAGTCCTGATGAAGATACGGTGGTATCGAAACCGGTAGACGTATTCATTATTTAAGTGATTTATACAAAATTATTTAATTAAAGTTTATAAATATTTTTTCCGTATATTATTCAAATTGAATTTTGTGTTTCAATACCTAACGATAATTCGCATAAATAATACATTTTAAATTGTAATAAAACCAAGCCAACAAATAATTTTCTGGGTTATCAAGCTACAGGAATTAATATCATAACAGAAGTTTTATTCCATTCCGAACTTTTTTATTTTTTTCATTTTATCCTTTTTTCCTGACCGCAGATCCAGGCCGCACAAGGAAAAATTTAATAAAAATGTCCACCCTTCACATTACGTCGGTTCGGATATCTAAAATATTAAAACTAATATTATTGGAAGCGAAACCAAAAAAAGCTTCTACAAACATTGAATATCCAGGATATCGTTTACACGTGGCATCCAACCAAATCGTGGAATCTGGTTTTACATAAACATCTGGGAACCAACATATCCGGCAGACACAATTAACTAAAAACTTTTTTAATAAACTCACTAACACACTAAACGTAGAAAACATCTTCACAAAATTAAACAATTCATTTAGAATCACTGCCATCTCCTGCATTAATTTACCGTTACAGCAAAGGAAACTTGCATCAAATGCTAATGATATTGCCCTCGTAAAAAGAGAATCTTGTAACGATTAAGTTCAAAACACAAAATCCGTTATCAATCTGCTAATAACATAGTTAGACGAGGCCGCTACAGCGTAATAGGTTAACGCGCCTACCCCGGAAGGGAGGAGATCCGTGGTTCGAATACCGGTAGCAGCCAAATATTATTTTTTTTATTTGATTTTTCTATATGTATGTTTCTATATGTTGATTTATTAAATTTTCTCTCTTTAAATACGGATAAAACTGTATATCTCATTGTTATCAACCCAAAAGGATTATTCCAATAATATCAATTGAAAACAATGTAATAAAAATGGAAAATGTGAAAATATTAAAAAATTTCTCAGGTTTTCACGGCCGTTCAGGATCTTCTGTGTATAGTTTTCGGGGATATTCTGCCGTGTATATGTGACCTCTCTGCCCGACGTTTCGGTTCCCATTGCAGGGTCCACAGGGCTGATGTGTTGAGTGTGTCAGTTAAGTATTGCCTTGCAATACCGTACCGTAGTCAGGGTGTGTCCAAGTTTGTGTTAGGTACCTGATTGCAGTACAGTGTCGTTGTCTGATAAGTATCAAGTAATTGAGAGTCGAAAATAGCAGATAAATTGTGGTTACGAGCCTGAGAAAGCTGATATCGCTCTTTGTAAGACATAGAAATATCCAAACAATAAAGATGTTCAAGACTATGAAATATGAAATAGTTGTGATAAATAAAGAGACAAAACGCAATACCGTTTGATTTGACAGCGACATTCGACGTGTACGCACAAACATTACCTAAAACCAAAAAATCTATAATCAATCGAAAATTAAATTCATTAAATAATATTTATTCCAATAAGATTCAAAAAAATATGTACACATTTTAAATATTTGCAAGGTTTTTTATTTTATTCGACTTGTATTGCTACGAATGAATTTTTAATATTCGGTATAAGTTACTTTAATGGCCGTTCACGGAATACATGTCGCATCAATATTCTTGCTCCTTTCAAACTGAGCCAAACGCTTGTGCTATGAAAATAGGACTTGCTAACAAGCCAATTAAAAGTGGTTCGTACGTAAGCCTCTAAGCGACTACCATTAGTGCCATGCAGACTAAACACTACTCGTATCGTAGGCCAAAGAGTTGGAAATAAATACGAGGCTAAGATATCAATCAGCACTAGAAAATTTTAGCGCTTTCGTTTTTTCATATATAATACAAATATCAAAATCCATGGTTTTAAATAAAAGTGTGCAAAAAATAAGAACTAGAGTGAAAAAGAACGTAGAAGGAGTATCGTTTAGAAAATCCATTCGTCAGCTGTATTTGAAGCATTCTTCTCTCGAGGGACCACCGAATATATTTCAAGTTATTGTGTACCTGTGTCATGTAGGTATATTCTCAAATACGAATTCCGCAAAATTTTACATATGTCATATTCTGTTTCAATATCAAATGTATACAAAAGTTTCAGAATGAAGAGATGGCCTACACAGCATTTACGAGTATGTAAATCTTTAATCTAATGGTGTTCAAATAAGCAGGTAGTAGTCGATTTGTTTTTGTAATATTTTTATTGATTTGCGTTAATCTGAATATTATTTACCTTCACTTTATTGTTATTTATTATTTTTTAATTATTATTTATTATTTTTTAATTTATTATTTATTAACATTTAGAGAAAATTTAAGAACAGTGCTCTAATTAAATTCATGTTCAGTGACTTTGTGTAGTAAATACAAATTTAAATAAATAAAATTAAGAAATCTGCGTTTTTATAATTTTGAATTTATAACGTTAGAGTGTGATTCCGAACATTACCTTGTTTTATTAAACTTACTTTTGTCTATTTGTTGTTTTTTGTTGTGGCGGAATCTTGTAATTGATTTTTCACCAATTTCCTGACTAGCTAGAAACTGTACATTGCATAGATGACTACATAATTAAATCACTAGCTGTAGCACATCAAAAATTACGGTATTTTTACATGTCGGAACATATAAAATTTTGATAAAAAAATAATTTGGGAAAAAAAATTTTTGGGAAAAAAATTTTTTTCGAAAAACAAAAAAAATCTAAAAAAGTTACGGACGTTACATGAATTTACCAGGACAGACAGACAGACAGACAGACAGACGGACGGACGGACGGACGGACGGACATAATATAGACAACGAAATTATTGTATGTTCTAAGGTTTTCACGGCCACTCAGAATCGTCTAGTTTGTGTCTTCTAGGGTATTACGCCGTGTTTTTACGAACTTTCGGGCTGACGTTTCGGATCTCATTGCAGGGTCCATCATCAGCCCTGATGGTGGACACGGCATAATACCCCAGAAGACACAAACCAGAAGAAATTATTGTAATTGGATTTTCGACATAATTTGATCGTTATTTAGATTAAAATGAATAATAACATCACAAGCAAGAGCCGCAGAGCTTAAAAACATGCCGTTCGAAATTTTGTTTAAAACTTTAAAACAACCGTGTTTAATATTTGAATACTGCATGGGTGGTGTAAAATCGTTTACGAATATATTCAGCGTATAAAAGCGTGTCTTCAAAAAAATTTTGATTTACTTGTTGGAGCTATTTTTCAAAAAATACGAGAACGTTTAAAAATATTACATGTAAAAGAATTCAGCCATGTGTAAATGAATCAATGTTCTGTGAAAATATATGATTCATTGCTGGGAATTCCGGTAATCAATCGTGTTCATTGTCTCGAGGTCTTGAACACCTCTTAGATTTGATGTATTAATACTCCATCAGCACGTTTCATCGCTTTCATTAAAAAAATAAACCACTGTAAATAAGTCAAGGTAAGGCAGAGGCATATGTAAGAAAAGATTAGTCTGATTCATATGACAATAATGACTATTCTTCTTTAGTTCTTCATTCGTAGTTACCTGTTTATATCACTAGTCATTTTTACATTAAATTGGCATATATATCGCGATACATCTTAAAACTCGGAAGAAGCCGTATGATGGAGGGAGACTTCTTCAACAACCTCTTTAAAATTGTTGAACATATACTACAAGTCTCTCTACAAGCAGTTATAAAACCGCTTAGGTTTGACAACCTTTACCAGAAAATGGAGGGGAGAACCTGGAACGGTATACTGACTCAGATATCCCGGGGAATGTGAAAGCAAGGAAGTTATATTTTTCACCGATAACTCTGTTCTTCAATTCCGAGATGATACATGGTTATCAGTTTTAGAAAAGCTGAGATTGAGTGACAATGAGTGCACTCACTCAATTATTGTAACTTAGAAAATAGTTAAAAAATTATATATTAATGACGCTTAAAGTATTGAGTTGTAAAAATCTACACTAATCATTGTCGATTATTTTAATGAGTTGCGTGAAAAGAATCATTCTTACAGAAATGAAACCTCAAATAATTAGAATAATTGGAACAAATAAAAACGTTCTTAAAGAAAATAATCTGACAGCTGACAAAAATTTAATATGGCTTCATTATTGAGACGTTATTCCTTTTGAAAAAACGTGTGCATTTTCAAAAAAGAACATATCCACTTACACATTTCATTGATTTTCGGCCTAAAACGGTTCCGTATTCAAAAGTTTCTAAACTATACAACTTTGATAGCCGTATTGAGTGTCGAATGAAGAATGTTTTTTTTATTCTGAAAACGAATATCTGAAAATGACGTCGTTTTTGCGATGAATAATTTCTCGAATATAACTTTTAATCGTTTTTTGGCATGGTGATAAACAAAAACTTTATATGGCGTCGTTAGTTTTGGTATCGCATTTCCGCTACATGCTGCGTGCACAACTTCCGTTACGGTAAAAAATGTACTCTGAAAGCGCCACAAGATGTATGATTTCAACATCTTAACAATCTTAAACGCATTCTTTATTGGACGAATAAACAGCACAGTATGGCGACCAATAATTGACTTATATTCTTACAGACTACGAAGTTATTATCTGTACAGATTATTTATGTCTAGAAGTGATTACATTATTATACTGTTCTTAATATGAAATCTATTGTCTGCATGAAATTCCGTAGGGACTCTAAAAATGAAAAGAGTTATTTGTTAGCATCACTCCCGAGGCTTACCACATATATTTTACTAATGTCAGTCCTTGGTAATGTTTTCCATTTGAAGACATTGAAACCACACCGTCAAACAATCCCACAAACACACATATAGATAGATGTAATAACACATCTCCACCCATTACGGTCGTAATCGAGCTCAGTCAATCGTCGACACAGCGGTGATTTACGAACGCCCGGCTCGATTCAGAATTGCCAAACCCAAGGCGCTTTAAATAGTTAAAACGAAACCAAAAATAAATAATACATGTTTCTAGTGTTATGTTTGTTGTTGTTGTAAGACATGTTTTCCTCTGAAAACATTAAATTTGATTATAAGTGAATTATTGATTTGACATCAAAAATTTTGTATCATGAACATAAAGTACAGTGCTTTCCTTATTTATCAATACCCTAAAAAAAAAATCGTTAAAAAATAAAAATTATTTTATTATTGTGGGTGCTTATTTAATGAATATTTAAGAACGATAAAATAAATTGTTAACTTTTTTGAGGTAATTTTGCGGTGATGGCCGTGATGTGGATTAAAAAATTAAATTTAAAAAAACTATAGCACTTAGAGCTTGGACGGTTTTAGCACATAAAAATATCGTAGTGAGCTGTATAAAACTCATTTGTAGCGATTTGTGGGTTGGACGCTTTCTGCATAACTACATCAATATAAAGAGACAGGTGACTCTGCGCGGCATAGTTTTGAGTTTGACCGCCGCCAGAGACCGTAGAAACAGCAACATCATCCGCGAATCCGAACGAAAATAGACAACAAGTGTTCCACAGATGGGCGAATATTCTAGCAGACAAATATAAAGTGTTTCACAGATGGGCGAATATTCTTGCAGACAAATATAAAATGTTTCTTTCACAGACAAGTTACTAGTGCGAAATTAGTGAGAATTGAAGTGCTCCAGTTAAATTTATGCCTAGTGAATTTTGTGATATATATAAAAATTATTTAATTAAAGTATTTCACTTCCGCTGTCCCATGACACTATATTGGATTGGGTGGCTGACATTATTATGAAAGCAATAACGGAATATATTATTGCAAATACAAAGAATTTCTTGGGAGGAAAAGGAAGTTGACACTTGAGTTCTCGGTTTCCGGCAATATCTCGAATAAATAAACTGACTACTGATGGAATATCGTGGAATCTTGTGTTCATTGGTTACATAAAACTCCACGGAATGATATTTTTACAAAATAAAGGTTGAAGTGTACCTACCATCTCTTCTAAATATTAAAGACTTTTTTACTCAGTAAAGTAAATTAGAAGGTTAGATAAAAAAACACGAAGAAACCTGTTTCTCTTTCTCGTTAAATTTAAAATCGTACATACAACATATCATTAAATTCTAAGAATAATTTTATTATCTATAAGGCTTTATCTAAAGGCTTAGCGATACAATAGGAGATTGCCTTGTCTCCTTTAGGTAGATTCTAAAATTATAAATATTATTTTTCGAAGAAAACAACCAATTTCCACAAAAATATGTCTGGAATAATGATCTGGTTAATTACTAGATGAAAACTCATCAAAAGTAACTACAATTTTTTGAATTTCAATCCGAAAAAGTGAGTAGGGGCACCCTCAGACGTTTTCTACTATTTGCGACCCACTTTATTTCCAAGGAACTTTCTTTTGACTCAGTTAGCACTGTTATCTTTCTTATCGTTTTAATTCAGATAAGTTATTGTTATATTCGCTAACTTAAGATAATTTTGTGCATCTGGGTTCATTAAGTTACATTATTGTGTAGAATGATTTAACATATTTTGAACATCTTCTGGGGTATTTTGCCGTGTTATTACTACCTTTCTGGCCGACGTTTCGTATCTCAGTTCAGGGTCCATCATCAGGGTTGATATGTTATTGTTAAGTGTCACTGTTGTGGTTAAATATTGGCTTGCAACGCCGTATCGAAAGCTGGGTGAGAACGTCGTCAGTGTTGTGTTAAGAATTGGCTAGCAATACCGAAAGCTTGGTGTTTCTGTATTCATGTGTTACATGGCAATACCGTGTCGGAGTCATATGTGTCATGTCTTGTGTTTTGTGTATGTTTCATCTGCAATAGGATCCGAAACGTCGGCCAGAAAGGTCGTAATAACACGGCATAATACCCCAGAAGACGCAAATCAGAAGATTCTGAGTGGCCGTGAAAACCATATTTTAAACAGTTTAAAAATGCATCAACAACGAAATAAAAGGTGTTTTTATCTAAAATTCCATTTTTTATATCAATAATTACTCTCATTAGCAGCGGGCAAACAAAAGGAAAAATCCTAGATAATTTTATACGAAAACTTTTTGGTTTTTAATTTTTTAAATTTTATTCCAAACCGAATCTTTTCAATTAAAAATGTATTTTTGAAATAAAGCGTGTGATGGTCGACATAGAGATAGATTTAATAAATTTAGAAAATCTTAAAATAATAATATTCAAAAAAGTCAAGTATGGACATCAAAAAATATATTTCTTCTGTTTGGAATCGTTTAAAAGTAAAAGCCTGATATATTTCTTCTTAAGATTCTATGTATTACAAGAGGCTAACAAAATATTGAATATTCAGCTATACAAGTAATATTTCTTAGATCTTTATTATACCATAGATATAATTCTGTGTTAAATTAATATTGTTTGCCAATCCTAATAGACTCGACCTTGTGTGTAGGTGCGAACGAGCCTTTATTATTTATGAATCGGAACAGCAAGTCTCGCGTGTAGCGAGTGCTTTACTCTTATTTTAACGAACGGACCAATCACAGGCACGCGTTACCTTTCGACGGGTTGAGCCGGAGGCGACCGTCCTGTTGACTGAATCCGGCCAATGGCGAGCGCCGGCGGTGAGGTCATCGCTCATAGGATGAGTCACTGCACTAGCGTGGATTTCGAAGATATGGTGCAATCGAGAGTATAAAAGGAGCGAACACGAAATACTCAGCCCTTCAGTTCGAGACCAGACTTGCGAGCGGGAGCGCTGCCCAACAGACTACCGACGGAGCCCTGAGTTCCAGAACAGCATTTGCGGACGGAGTTGCTGCCCGGACTTATGGAGGAATCTACCATTCATCAGTAGCAGAGAGGATCATACCGCCACTGTGTAACAGCTAAGGAACACATTTATATTATCTATCGATTAATTATTTTCACTATTGAAATGTATTTATTTTGGGAAGATTTAAAATCGGAGCAATAATGTATAATTAATATCACGATTTCTTGTGTGATCTTGGCTCAATTCGTACGGGAATATCTCCCAAACGAATATATTTTGATGCTTGGGGATTTTCATACCATTTGTATTAACAATTGATTTTACGGAGCTCTATAAGCAGTGCGTAATAGATTCATAATATTGTCGACGCGTTATGTATTGCATAACCAGATATCAATCCAAATCGTACGAGAAATTCTTCCGAACGAATATATTTTAAAGTATGGGGATTTTCAAACTATTTTTACTAATAATTGAATACACGTAATTCTATAAGAAATGCTTAGTAGCCTTATAATAATTGTGTTGCATAAGTATTGCGCAATCCGGTCTTCAGCCAAGTCTTTATGATTTGAGTACCTCGGTACATCTGGCTTAACAAGTAGCTTCAGAATGACGAGTAAAGGACAGAATGGGGAGATCTAACTAAAGATTGGGGATATCTGGTTTGTGTTAGCCTAGCTGGCTGAGGGGTGGATGATTGCCGGCACTTGGGCGTGGAACCCGCACAAGCCCCTGCAGGGCCCCTTAAAGGCGGGGTCCTCCTTGTTGCTCGGGGTCGTCAATAAACCGACCACCTAACCTCATCTGGCGCAAACTACTTAAACCAACAAAAAGGTTCCCTATGTCTTTGGAAGGATTTCCATGCTTGAATGCTGTAAAACCTTGATAGAAAACGTTAACTTCTATTTCGTCCTCTGTAAGAAAGACAGGGCCAGAATAAATATAAAAATCATTCACTCATATGGAATAGCTGGGATATTATAAATATGTTACTAACACTCTAACATTTGTCCAAAGTAAATGTTGCAAGATGCAGAATCGTGGGACGCCGCTCTGAAAAGGCATAATGAGATTGCACAATAATTTGTAACATCGCTGACTATGCCCGCAAAGGAGGCTAATGTCGTCATCAATTCGTACCAAAAGAGTACATGATTCTTCAAACACCGGCCTAAAAGAAAGGCGCCTCAAGACAACACACATCATCAGAAACTCGTACCAAAAGAGTACGGCCTTCTCAATTATAAGCCTAAAAGAGGGCGTCACAGGATCACATCTCGTAAAGAAGAGATAGAGTCTCGGGATGCAGTAAGTTCCGGAGGAACAAGGGGGGCCGTTTAGTCACTTAGGAAGTCGGCCACCGGGTTTAGGCGGGCGCGGAGCCTCTACCCCTCTCAGCAGAGATGCTGAGGGTTTAAAAAACCAAAATTTAGCATTCAAAGAAACTATTATTTCATATAAACTCACGGGCTGTTGTAGAATCCTTTCGAACAAACCATCCCCGAGACCTTATCTACTTATTTATAAAGAAGTTTCGCTTCAAAAATGTCGTATTTCGTAAATAGCAAATATATGTATTATTTTCTCACGCAATTAATATGAACAGGTTCATGCACGTCTAGGACGAAACCATTCAAGGTAAGAATTTGCTAATACAAAGTGTTTATAATTATTAATTTCAGTGTTATTTAATATGTGTGAATTTTTCCCTTTGCAACGTTCGAACAATTCTACTGGTTTGTCCCCAAACGGAAATGTTTTATTTCTAATACACGAATTCTTCTGGTGAACGTATTTTATTGTAACATAAATGTATAGATTATTAGGTTCGTTAGATGTTTTTATTACGTAATATTATGCAATTGTTTCCACACTGCTCCTATAAAAGAATTTGAAGTTATTACGATACACAACGGGGTCCTTCATCCATTAGACGAATCATGTGCCAATTCAACGACGTATTACGAATAGTATATATTGTATTTATCGAGATTTAGTCGCATTTATTATTTCTAGTGAGGTTTTTAGTATTGGTTCCAGGCGCCATTATGAGGCGGAAATAGTTCATATTCATAGCCCGACTGCAATAGGTATTTTTGTCGCGTAAGAGGTAGCACTTTTAGGAATATAACTGTGTTTTATGTTTCGTTCCTGACGGACAGGATGGTATAGCTGTGGCTATTTAGGTAATATACTTAGTAAATGCAAAGGGCATTAGGTATTATCGATTTCGTCTGCGAGCCCAAGATGTTAGTTAATATTTTTAGTTAATATTGCATTCAAAAGCGCAATTTTCACACAATAATTATGTTAGTTAATAATTCATATTTTTAGTTAATTTACCGTATAAAGTATTTCTGTATAGAATACATTATTGTTAATATTTCATAGAAGAATATAATTTTTCTCACGATCATTATGTAGTTACAACGCAATTTGCAGTCGTTATGCAGAGCGTCGCGCGCTCGCATATAAGAAAAATGTTTTATTTAATATTGAGATTTATATTATATTATTCTTCGCCTTATACGTTTGGACCACCCCCTCATACATCACTCTGGTGCCGGACCAAGAGATAGATTGGATTTCTACATTTAACAAAGCCACACCTTTTGACGAGGAGCTATACTAAATTATTATTAAATGTTTCAAGACCCGGTGCCCTACTATCTATCAGGATCATCACAGTGGTGCCGGTGACCAGACAGGAGCGTATTCGTTGGACTCATTTGCATAGTAATAAAATCATTTTGGTTTAGTTAATATTATAAATGAAAGAAAATATTTGATTATAAAAGCGGTTTTATTTAAACAATTGCGGACCACGGTCCGTGACATCAAAGAAAAAAGATTAAGCATTTATGTGAACCACGTACTGAGATTTGTAGACAAACGTGATACTAGGTATTAGAAATTTCTTTAGGTTGTTTGTCATATAGACAGTTGGCATTTTTATTATTTAATATTTTGTGAACGAAAATTATTGTAGTAATTTTGGTCCTTGTGATATATTAGTTCGATTTTGGAATGCCTGTTTCTTTGTAAAAGTATTGCTCCATTTTATAGAATATGTGATTTATTTCATATCTCATTCATTTTATGTGGTTTGAATTCAAATGATTCACATTTGAAAAATATTTTAATAATTGTTTGAATGCGATCTCACAAGTAAGCCACCGTCACAATCTAAAAAAGACCATCGGGATTTGCGGATCGCAGTATAACAAATATGTAGTTAGGATTCAAACGATTCACGTTTGAAAGGTTTTAATTATTGCATTTGTTTTCTCGCAAGTATGCCACTGTCACGGCCTAGGCCATCGGGATTTGCGAATCGCAGTGTAACAAATATGTAGTTGAGATTCAAACGATTCACATTTGAATGGTTTTAATTATTGCGTTTGTGTTTGTGTTTCGCAAATGTACCACCGAACACGGCCAAAGCCGCCGGGTTTGCGAGCGCTGTGTAATGGGAGAACGCGCGACGACACGGCTCCCCATACAGTACCCTCCGGGTCATGTTTCGCCCGACCGCGTGAGTTCGTGAATAGACCCGAGACGTTTGAGGGTTTAAGGTTTAACAAGTTCGACCTTCGCGTTCGGGCTAGTACGAAAAGACAGTTAGCTACGCCGAACGGATTCGCACGGCGCCCGAAATGCAAAAATATACACCTGTATTACGGGCAGATCACCGCGACAGATTTCAGCGCGCGCCACGGAGGGTTTATGATAGCTTAAAATTCGGTTTTAATTTAATTTCTTATATTAATATAAACTAATAATTAACCAACGCTAGATAAAATCTGTTCAGTGGCAAATATTTTCGCTTACGAGTTATGCAATAGTAATTAATATTAATAGCGGAAAAAAATAAAAGTAAAAATAAATATAAAAACCGGATAACAATTTAGTAGAAAATATAAACACGAGAATATATGAATCTAAAAGAAAAGAAGATATAAAAACGAAAACTTTTATGATATTAAAAAGGGTTTCTATATTTGAAAAAAAAAGATCTTTAAATTCAGCTAAATTTTTACAGATAATAATTACACAAAAAATTAATTGATTATAGTATTCTTACAAATCTACTTATATTATTTGATAACTTTCACGTGTATGTTTCGGAGATACCTTTTTATCGTCAAATTGTCCTTAAAAAATAAAATGTCAATCTACAATGTTGCTGAATTAATTGAAAAAAAATAATAATTTCCTTCATTGATTTATTATGGTCCATAATTATTTTAATTATCTAAATATGTTCTTAATTGTTATACACAGTTATATACGGTTCTGGTTATTCAAACTAATTATAATTTCTTTGTTGTATGCAGGATTGATAGACTTGTTCGTAATATAAACACAGACGCGTATTGTTGCACGAAATAATTATTTGAGTTTCTTGTTTTGATCTAAAATTATTTTGATTTGAATTACAAGAATAAAATTGCTTCCATTTTTATTTACAAGACGGCCTGGCATATGAATTAAAATGGTCATACTACCGCCATCTAGCGGAAATCAGAGAAAGTTTTGAGCCTTCGCTAGTATTAGTCTATAGGAAGCGGTAATAGAGAGCGCAATATATATATTCTCTTAGTAACGAATAATTAAAAATTGGACTTCATTGTTTTTTTTATATATTCCTTTGTTTCGCTTCATTGCAACGTTAATTGAAATTGTTTTATCTTCATTAATATATATTATATTATAATATACGTTGATATAGCGTATTTATAGTAGAGTAGAAATAAACAACAGCTTATTTGACTACAGAGATGAGATATGGTAGAAGGACAGTTGGCTTCTTTAATGATCATAAGGTTCACATACAGGGTTGATAATTGTTAAATGTTTACATCTCACTACTTCAAATTTCGTACGTATCTATATTGGGGTTGTTTTGGTTTTGGGCGCAATCTTCTTGGAAATAATACAAAAGTAAATCCGGAATTAACGATATGTGAGTTTCTTCAAGTTTTGAGAAGTCGTAACGCTATGATTGATTAAGCATTTATTGTTTTTACTATACATTGGGTGTATGTAGAAATCCTGTTGAATAGTGATAAAATAAAATAAAAAGGCAATTTTTCAGGAGAGCTTTTGAATTCTTCTGGAATATTTTGGAAAAAAAAAAAATTTTTGAAAATAGATTTTTAGTAGATTAAATAGTAGTAGCATAACGAAATCATTAGCTTCATTCACCTTCATGCGTCGTCGTGACCATTACTTTTAGATTAGGGTAGGAAGATTAGGATCTTGAATAGATTCCAGTCGTATAGCAAACCGAATTATACGTTAGGAATTCTTGATTCAGTTACACACATACATCTTCTGTGGATATCAGTGTTGGTGATGACTACTACAGCTAGTACAGATATTAGGGTTTACCTCTTCTGATTTGTAACAGTGTACTTCGTTAAACATGTTCGCGTTGTTAAAGGAAAACTTTAAAATTTTATAATGTTGAATATACTTGAGATTCTTTCATCAGCGGGGGGAAATATGGGGATGAATACATATAAGTAGAAGTTGTTTTAGGTTTTCAATAAGTTTTGGGAGGAACGATATTACAGTTATACGGAGGAGTCGCGCCTGATTATTTGACAAACGCTTAACAATTTGGGGGAAGACAGGTTAGTAAGGAATAGTTATGGGAAACTTTTCTTGACATCTGGATCCACTTCTTCTACAAACATGCGTCGTCTTTAGATATCACTCTTGAGGGTTGGCTGGAAAGTTAATTGAGACGGATAATAGTTATATATACTCTTACGTTCTACAATTATCGAAGAGGTTGTTCCTATCCTTTTCTTCCTCTTCTTCTTCTTCTTCTTCTTCTTATTCGTATATGCTAACGGTTATATATATATATTTTCTTTCCCCTTTTTTATTTATATTGACTTCAACAGCGTCTTCTTCTTCTTCGGTACGAAGGTTTTTTTTTATTGGTTATGTTCACTCTAGTCTTCTTCTTCTTTGAATACATACCGTTTATGCTTTACTTTTCAAATACCTTCTCTTCTATAAATAGCAATTATTACAATACTTTGCAACTACTTTTTCGTCTGATGGTATATCTTTCGACTGCTTCTCTACTTTCTTCTTCTTCTTCTTTTTCTATTACTACATTCATTTCGTCTTCTTCCATTTATCTTATACTTTTCGACTGTTTTTCTACGTCTTTTCTTCGTCTTCTCTTCTTCTTTACCTTTTCTTCTTCTTCTTCTTTTCCTTTTACTACATTCTTTTCTTCTTCTTCTTCTTTTCTTCTTCTTTCTTCTCTCTTCTTTCTTCTTCTTCTTTTTCCTATTCTCTTATTTCTTCTTTACTATTCGCTTCTCCACTTTCTTCTTCTTCTTTTTTTCCTATAACTACATTCATTTCGTCTTCTTCCGTTTATCTTATACTTATCAACTGTTTTACTTCGTCTTCTCTTCATCTTCTTCTTCTTCTTTTCCTATAACTACATTCATGACTTCTTCTTCCGTTTATCTTATAATTTTCGAATGTTTTTCTACGTCTTTTCTTCATCTTCTTTTGTCCTTTACCTACTACTACATTCGCGTCTTCTTCTAATTTTATAACTTTCGACTTCTTCTTCTTCGTCTTTATCTATTACTACACTCGATTGTGACTTTTCTTCTTTATCTTATGCCTTTCAATGGATTCATTTTCTTCTTCTTCTGTTGTCATCCACTACCTTTGCGGCTTCTTCTTCTTCTTCTTCTTCTTCATCATATTACACCAATAATAAATTATGGCAGTCATTACAGTATACGTGGAATATTGAGGACAATTGGCTGATTCTACATAATAGGAAATGTACTGCGCATATGTATAAGGTTCACAGGTGGGGTACTAGAGTTCATTTTGTCGCGGTTTGCAATCATAGTAGGAATATGCGGTTGACCATTCACTCGGCTAAAACAGGACTATACGAGTTTCAGATAGAAGAGGTTGTATAGTTTGGGGGAAGGGGGAATAAGAATTGTATTACAAGATGGTGAACACTTGTCGGGGTGCACCATGGTAGGATAGCAAGGAATAGTTATTGGAAACCTTCTTGACAACTGGGTTATGGTTGAAGCTCTACTTCTTTAACAAATATGCGTCGTCTTTGGGCATCTCTTTTGAGGGTTAGCTGGACAGTTAGTTGAAACGACGTCCAACGGTTATTGAAGGGACTTGTCCATTTGCGACTAGTCATTAGAAAATTTGGAGGCGGACTGCATTTTTTCTTTTTAGAGTGGATAGCAAGTATCATCGTCATCATGTTTACTCGCGTACAGGAGATATTGAGATCGAAGGGTTTGCTCTATATATTAGGAAGCTGGTTGTTAAGTTTATATGAATAGGTTGTACATTAATTCATAGGTTAACATAATTCTGAAACTTCAAATGTATCGTAGCCCACATTTCATAGGAGAAATATACAGTTAATATTTACTCGGTTGAGTTGGTTTGTAAAGCTTGAAGATGAAGTGGGGAGTATCCGGGGAAGTATATGCTGGGGAAAGTAGTACAGAGTTGCGAGGTGGTGAACTCTAGGAGTGTACCATTGTAAGGGAAGCAAGGAGCATAACAAAGTGGGGGAAGGGGCGTCTTATGGATTATTGATAACAGACTGGCGCTTGAGTGGTTAGCAGACACAATGATGAGATTACTGAGGCATTCAATCGATTATGGAGAATCGAACCTTTCCAATCAATTGAATAAAATAGATACAGTCCAATTTTGCTTGCAATTCTTATATTCATGTTAGTTGTACACTTTTCATTTGAATGATAGGCAGATGGTTTACAGTAGCTTTAAATACACAAAAAGGATTCCATTGCAAAGGAATTCTACCCTAATAGAAATATAGTACGCGGGGAAAGGAAAGAACAACGATTTATTTTAAAAGGAATTTTAGAAACTCTTGATAAGTATCATGAGATATACTATCCTGTTGGGTTATTTAGCAGATAGGCTTGGTCTGATAGATCATTCCTCTCTCTAAATAAGGGGGAAGCTGTGATGGTCGACATAGAGATAGATTTAATAAATTTAGAAAATCTTAAAATAATAATATTCAAAAAAGTCAAGTATGGACATCAAAAATATATTTCTTCTGTTTGGAATCGTTTAAAAGTAAAAGCCTGATATATTTCTTCTTAAGATTCTATGTATTACAAGAGGCTAACAAAATATTGAATATTCAGCTATACAAGTAATATTTCTTAGATCTTTATTATACCATAGATATAATTCTGTGTTAAATTAATATCGTTTGCCAATCCTAATAGACTCGACCTTGTGAGTAGGTGCGAACGAGCCTTTATTATTTATGAATCGGAACAGCAAGTCTCGCGTGTAGCGGGTGCTTTACTGTTATTTTAACGAAACGGACCAATCACAGGCGCGCTTTGCCTTCGACGGGTTGAGCCGGAGGCGACCGTCCTGATGACTGAATCCGGCCAATGGCGAGCGCCGGCGGTGAGGTCATCGCGCATAGGATGAGTCACTGCACTAGCGTGGATTTCAGAGGTATGGTGAAATCGTTGCTATAAAAGGAGCGAACACGATATACTCAGCCCCTTCAGTTCGAGACCAGACTTGCGAGCGGGAGCGCTGCCCAACAGACTACCGACGGAGCCCTGAGTTCCAGAACAGCATTTGCGGACGGAGTTGCTGCCCGGACTTATGGAGGAATCTACCATTCATCAGTACCAGAGAGGATCATACCGCCACTGTGTAACAGCTAAGGAACACATTTATATTATCTATCGATTAATTATTTTCACTATTGAAATGTATTTATTTTGGGAAGATTTAAAATCGGAGCAATAATGTATAATTAATATCACGATTTCTTGTGTGATCTTGGCTCAATTCGTACGGGAATATCTCCCAAACGAATATATTTTGATGCATGGGGATTTTCATACCATTTGTATTAACAATTGATTTTACGGAGCTCTATAAGCAGTGCTTAATAGATTCATAATAATTGTCGACGCGTTATGTATTGCATAACCAGATATCAATCCAAATCGTACGAGAAATTCTTCCGAACGAATATATTTTAAAGTATGGGGATTTTCATACTATTTTTACTAATAATTGAATACATGTAATTCTATAAGAAACGCTTAGTAGCCTTATAATAATTGTGTTGCATAAGTATTGCGCAATCCGGTCTTCAGCTAACTCTTTATGATTTGAGTACCTCGGTATATCCGGCTTAACAAGTAGCTTCAGAACGACGAGTAAAGGACAGAATGGGGAGATCTAACTGAAATTTGAGTTTTCTGGTTTATGAACGTTGAGCTAGGTGAGGTTGTGGATGACGCTCGTGTCATAAGCCTGGAATCCGCGCAAGCCCCTGTGAGGTACTCTTAAAAGCGGGACCTCCCTTGTTGATCGGAGTGGCCACTAGACTCGACCTTCGCGCCTCATCCTGCTCAAAAACAGCGTGAACCAACGTCGTGAATTCTCTGACTTTGGAAGGATTTTCATGCCTGAATGCTGTAAAACCTTGATAGAAAACGTTAACTTCTATTTCGTCCTCTGTAAGAAAGACAGGGCCAGAATAAATATAAAAATCATTCACTCATATGGAATAGCTGGGATATTATAAATATGTTACTAACACTCTAACATTTGTCCAAAGTAAATGTTGCAAGATGCAGAATCGTGGGACGCCATTCTGAAAAGGCATAATGAGATTGCACAATAATTTGTAACATCGCTGACTATGCCCGCAAAGGAGGCTAATGTCGTCATCAATTCGTACCAAAAGAGTACATGATTCTTCAAACACCGGCCTAAAAGAAAGGCGCCTCAAGACAACACACATCATCAGAAACTCGTACCAAAAGAGTACGGCCTTCTCAATTATAAGCCTAAAAGAAGGGCGTCACGGGATCACATCTCGTAAAGAAGAGATAGAGTCTCGGGATGCAGTAAGTTCCGGAGGAACAAGGGGGGCCGTTTAGTCACTTAGGAAGTCGGTCACCGGGTTTAGGCGGGCGCGGAGCCTCAACCCCCCTCGGCAGAGATGCTGAGGGTTTAAAAAAAAACAAAATTTAGCATTCAAAGAAACTATTATTTTATATAAACTCACGGGCTGTTATAAAATTCCTACGAACAAACCATCCCCGAGACCTTATCTACTTATTTATAAAGAAGTTTCGCTTCAAAAATGTCGTATTTCGTAGATAGCAAATATATGTATTATTTTCCCACGGAATTAATATGAACAGGTTCATGCACGTCTAGGACGAAACCATTCAAGGTAAGAATTTGCTAATACAAAGTGTTTATAATTATTAATTTCAGTGTTATTTAATATGTGTGAATTTTTCCCTTTGCACCGTTCGAACAATTCTACTGGTTTGTCCCCAAACGGAAATGTTTTATTTCTAATACACGAATTCTTCTGGTGAACGTATTTTATTGTAACATAAATGTATAGATTATTAGGTTCGTTAGATGTTTTTATTACGTAATATTATGCAATTGTTTCCACACTGCTCCTATAAAAGAATTTGAAGTTATTACGATACACAACGGGGTCCTTCATCCATTAGACGAATCATGTGCCAATTCAACGATGTATTACGAATAGTATATATTGTATTTATCGAGATTTAGTCGCATTTATTATTTCTAGTGAGGTTTTTAGTATTGGTTCCAGGCGCCATTATGAGGCGGAAATAGTTCATATTCATAGCCCGACTGCAATAGGTATTTTTGTCGCGTAAGAGGTAGCACTTTTAGGAATATAACTGTGTTTTATGTTTCGTCCCTGACGGACAGGATGGTATAGCTGTGGCTATTTAGGTAATATACTTAGTAAATGCAAAGGGCATTAGGTATTTTCAATATAGTATGCGAACCCAAGATGTTAGAAATATTTTAGTTAATATTTTTAGTTAATTTTGCATTCAAAAGCGCACTTTTCAGTTAATAATTATTTTCAGTAAATGTATAGTTAGCACTTGCAGAGCATTAATATTGTATAGAATACATTATTTTTAATATTTCGTAGAAGGTATAATATTTTATTCCGCGATCCTTTTATAGTTACAGCGTATCTGTCGACTACAGCCGTTGCCACCCGCGCCATACAACTATTTTCGCTAACATCATACGGCAAATGACTTTATTCATTGCAATGAAATTTATATTATTTAATATTATTTTCTACGACGTATTTTTGACGGGTCACCCCATAGGATTCGTCACATTGCTTAGCCGCGGCCAGGAGTTGGCAAATTAATTGAATATAATAGCTAAAATTAAATATCAACTCGCGGTGATTAAGCAACGGCCTTTTAAATAAATTATTAATACAAAATTCATCGTTAATACGTTAGGAAGACCCCACTATCTACCTGGATCATCACAGTGCTTACCGTGACCAGGAGAACGATTTATATTGAAATACAATAAAATGCTTTATAATATTACTTGAACATCATTTCGACATTAAATACAGTCTGCTCGATTTGATTAGGATACCCTCTATCTATCAGGATCACCACAAACTCTCATAAAAAACATTGTGTTTTTTTAATTTTTATATTACTGATTCTGTCCCTTCTGGTAACTTGGACTATTAAATAATAATTTCTTTGCCTGACATTTTTTTTCTTTTTTATAATTAAATAAATAATTATTCTTTAGGAACCGACATGCAATTTTATAACGATTATACTTATTATATACAAGCTATAACCGTCATTTTTGACGTATATTTATTTTCTAGTAAATATTTGAAGTATTTGATTTGCTATTAAATAAATAAAATCATAACTTTAATCAAAAATTATCACTAAGTAATAATTAATTTAAATTATATTCATAATTTCCATAAAACATTTTTTTAATTTCTTATGATTGATATTTCACTCTCATAAAAAGGTCGAATCGAATGAAAACCCAAAGAGGTGTATTTAACCACTTCCAGAAAAAACAACTCAAGGAAGCGGCGGTGATAAAAAAGTAAACATTTCAAAGAAGCGTTTGTATTTGAGTTATTTCTTGAGAATTTCTTCGTCTCCTGAGATTTTTTTATTAAATCCCAAGAACAATATGTGTCAGCAATTTTGTCGTGTTTCAATCACAGTTCAGTTTATTCGCAGAAAATCATAGCACCTGGTTTCATCAAAGAATAGTTTTAATCCTAGTTTTATAAGCTTTTTCATTTTAATTATATTATTTATGCTTTTTAAGACCATTTATTTTTATCACATAAAAGAATTCAGTATATTATTTTTTAAGAAAAATATTAATACAAGAAAATGTAGAATATCTAATTACTCACTCTTAGTATGCACTTAAGTATACTGTAAGGATCAAATACTTCATTTTAATAGCTTCATATAATTATTTTTTGAAAACGTGAATTTCGTGAATTGCGCGAATATTGATTAAGTTTTTTAAACATGAATAAAAATCTAAGAAAATCTGTTGTTTTACGAAAAAAAGTTTAGTAAATAAAGAGTATTCAACTTATTGACTTATATCCTAGCATATTTCAGAAAGACAATAATTTTGAAAAATGCGTAATAATAATAAAAGTAATTAAAAATAAATAAAAGATACTAGTAGTGAATAAAACAGAATAAAATAAATAATAACATAAAATATAACGTATTAAGATAGGTTTGACTTTATTTATATCTTGCATCGCAACATAGAATCAATATTTAATTATTATTAATTCAATATTGCGACGCAGAATAATATTCACGTGCAATCTTAGATATTATAGAAATACAAGAACGATGTCGGTGAACAAATCGTTGTACACATCGTACAACGATTTGTTTGGCACATTCCCACTATGGGTAAGCGTAATTCGGAGTTGGTGCGAGCAACAGGAATGCAGAAGAGGCAGTGTGTCCTAGTAGCCCTTGCTGGAACGTGGATGTTTCTAAGTTTACTTGATACTAGGGGTGGACAATTAAATTGGTTTCGACAGATCTTACGCAAGTTGAAAATTTTAAAAGTAAAAAAATATTTCAATGAATGTGCATAGTGCAGCCGTGGAATGTGTAACCTAAAGCTAAGCGTTCTTATGTATTTTGTTAGTATTTTTTGAAGTTTTTCAATATGTTTATTATAGTAGGGATATCAAATGCTGGATGCATATTCGAGATGCGGTCGAATAAGAGTTTGTAGCACAATACTACAACACAAAAACAGCCAAGCGTGATAAAATCATGGTAGCAAAAACTTCAGCGGAGTCTTATTCATTCATTTTGAATAGAAAATATTGTTGAATAGAAAATATAGGAATACCGGACATATGGAGACAGAAATACGGAAACAACCGACATCTATGTTTGCTTTTTTTCAATATTTCTGACTCATTTTCTGAAAAATGTTGGACTTTCACTACAGTGGCTTATATGTAATATTAAAAATTCATTCACTTTAATACAAGCCAAAAAAACTTCAAATTTCTTCCAGGTTTTTATCATTTTGTTTTACTTAGTGTAATGATAGTCTAATTTTTAACCCAAAATAAATCAGAAATATTGAAAAAAAATGCAAACTTCGATGTCGCTTACCTTGGTAACTGTCGACATTAATCCCAAAATTTTGAATCAACCCAGAAGTTTTTGCACTAGCTACGGGACATCCTGTATATCATGACCTCACTGGGAATCGAACCTGGAACCCCAAGTGTGAGAATTAAGCTCATACCCACTGGACTACGAGGAGGCGATAAGGAACTTTTTACCAATAGACAACAAATAAAATGATGTCATTATCGCTGGGAAATTATTACGCTTGGTTCATGAAAAAACAAAAAAATTATATTCAATAAAATTGGTCATAACGAATTATATTTCTGCGTATTAACACTATTCTGCAATCCTCGCCTGACCCCCAAATACAAACTTTTTGTTACGAAAAGAAAAATTTACGAAAAGAGATTTAGCGATTTTGTGAACTCCGGTAACGAGAATTTTGAAGGCGAGTTTGAAAAATATTTTTATAACGGCATACATAAATATAAAAAAAGTTTTTCTAGAATAGAAAAAAAATGTAATTTTGTAACTACCCCTTCACACTGAGAATTTATCAAAGCTCCTAACTTTTTTGCATAAAACCACTTTAAATATGCTTTGTTTTTCGAAATCTTTAGATCGTAAATCAAAAATTGATTCTTAATAGTTTTCTAGTAAAAAAATTATTTTTTCAGTGAAACTGAAAATATTTAAAAGATTTGGTTGGTTTATTGAACATTTTATCATATATAATATATCGTATCATATTATCATATATATCATATATATCAAATATATCAATACAAGTATATTACACTCGGTAGATACACCAAAACCTCAATTTACACCCGAGTTACATACATATACTCCGAAAATGTTGTTCATAAAGCGAAAGGCTATAAAATGAACCATTCATTTTTAAACAAAACCCTGCAACTTTCATTGGATACGTTCCAGTTTTATAGAATTATTTTGATTTAAGTTAATTTTTTCAACATCAAACACATCACTGTCATTAAAAATCAATAAAAACGAAAATCGGAAATAAAGTAACCATTTAAGCCACCTTGTAATTTTAATACATTTTTTGGCTTTTTCTCTTTACTTGAAGTTTAGAAGAAATCTAGTCATCACCCATTCAAAAATTTGGCTGAGTTAGAGCAATTTGAAACGTGGTAGAAGAATTTGAATTTCATAAATTTTTCCCATTTACCTCGAAACTGCTTTTTTCAGACTGGTAGATTAAATACCTCAAAAAATCGCTTCATTTAGGATAAAATTATTTTATAACCCATTTTTTTGTCAGAATAAATAAAATATTGTTGTACATATCATTTAATCGAACAGTTTTTTCCTAAACCAGAGTTATCATGAGTCGCGTCGCGACAAACGTCGCGAAATAGGTGATTTGATGTACCTACTAAAAATTGTATCACGCAACATCGACTGTCTTGAACTATTAAATAGACTAAAATTCCATGTTCCCTGTAGATCTCGTAGACACAACCCAGTCTTTCACATTGATTTTACCTCATCCAACTATCGTCGTAATTCATATTTCTTGAGGGTATGCGATGCATTCAATAAACTGATAAAATTATTGCATATTGATCTGTTCGAATGCAGCCAAGATTAAGAAAAATTTTGAGTGCTGAATTTTTTTCCACGTAATAATTAAGTTTCTTTTTCTTTTGTTTAAATTTTTTATTCTTTCTTTCTATATAATTTTTAATATGCCTTAGTTTAATTCATAAATATTTATCATTACTGACATATTTCTAAATGTGGAGACTTGTAATTGGCCATCTATATTGTATCAATGTTTTCTATGCTTCTTTTTTTTGTGCTGTTGGTCTTCCATGAACATTAAATAAATATATTATAAATCTGAAATCAACATGTTGTAGCCGGGCCTCGTGATCGGGGATCCCTTCGCCATTCTGACTTAATTGTTGTTGCTGCGCCTCTCACTAGCTTTGCGATGGGAAAATAGCCCTATTCGAGAGGCGCACTCTCTCCCGCATTTTTCACACAGGAAGGGGTCAGGTTGCATTGGTCGATCTCGTTGACGCATGATTGCGGCTCGCTGCTCATTTTTTATCGTCTGGCCGCCGCAACACCATCAGCCCGAGAGCAAACCCTCCTCCAGCCACACGATCTTGTGCCAGCTGCCCCCAGTTCTCAGGCGCTCCACATAGGCTCAGCGATTCTCGGAGACAGTCTTTATACCTTTTCTTTTGTCCTCTGGCCTTTCGCCTGCCCACTATCTCCCCATATAAGACCCGCTTCGGAAGTCTGTGATCGCCCATGCGTAACACATGATTTTTTAACTGTGATATTAGATATACGGTCGCTACAGTGGATCTGTAGAATGCAGCAAAGGAATCGTTGGTGGAACATATCCAGACTCCTAACGTATCTTCTGTAGGGTATCCAAGCCTCCATTCCATACAGAAGTATGGGAAGCACAATAGCTTTGTAGACCGATATCATTGTTTGCTGGGAAATATCTCTGCTATTGAAGACTCCGTCATTTAGTTTGGCGACAGCCGCTAAAGTATTTTTTAGACGGTTCTTCAGTTCATCGTCAAGTATTTGATGTTAGGATGCTGGCTAGATAGGTAACTCTTATTTATCGGATTTTACATTTCCTTCCGACGCTTAATGTCAAAAGTTGAATCACATTAATAAATTCTAAATTGCTACATTTTTTCATTCCTTCTTCATGTGACGCATTTCCATTGTCGCTTTCACGAAATTACTCCCTTAAAAATTTCACACATCAAAAAACGAAAATCATTTTATAACTGCTCTCATTTCATAAAAAAAATTGTTTCGATGTACTATATCATAGACACTACTTTATTTAACAATAAAATTATTAACTTATTTTACTTAAACCCAGGCGACATCTATATCGGCGAAACAATTTTTTTTTTAAATGTACAAAGAGCTGCCGTATTGCGAGGAATGAATGTACTTTGTTCAAATCAATAGTAAAGACTCGGTGTCAGGGGGCTACTTAATCTCTTTGTCCGAAATACATTATCTTCGGGAATGTTAGGCGCTTAATTTAGCCCCATGATAAAACTTAACACCGAGTTAGCTGGAAGCTTTCACAACTTAGTTTTGTGAGTGTTTTTCCCAACACACTAACTCGGCAAACTTTCGGTACAAGACTCAGTGTCAGCCTCTTATGGCAGAATCACAAGACAGCGCTCGACGTGCTCTGACGGTATCTTCCTTTAGAGTAAAGATTTGGTGGAGTGATCAATTATTTGTATATACGTCAAGATCTGGGAATGTTTGGAGTTCTCTTCTGTTTAGCAGTGTATCTTATTGTGAGGGCCATCCGGTAGGTTTTCAAATATTGCTTCAAATATCCCCGAGTATGACTTTCTTAATTATTGGATATATAATAAATGGATATAATTATTCAGTAACGCGAAGACCTATTTCCTACATGTCATAGAAGAAAGGAAAATAATTGTTTTTGAAATTAAAAATTTGATTTTTAGCTCACTTAAAGCATTAAATAAACTCACTGAGGGCAGGTTGGATTAAAATAAAAGTTGGATTAAAATAAAAGTTCGCATAAAGTATAGATTTTTACGAAAACGTTTGATTGGTGAAGAACGCAAAAACCTATGCTTTAAACGAACTTTTACTTTCATCCAATTTGAATTAATAGTTTATTTAATACTTTTAAGTGATATATACAGAGTTATTTGGAAAACATTAATAACATCGCAGAAGTATATTCCTGCGTTGATTATGAGTCGAAAATGTTCAAGCAACCATATCCCCAAATAATAATAATTTCGAATGTCCGTCCGTACCTTTGTATCCAGCTGATCTCATTCCGGTTTTAAAAGTAATGTAATTAAAAAAAATTTATTAAAATCCAAAATTTTGGTTAGCTTGCTTTCCTACATGGTTCCTGAAAAAAGTCCTCATCATACGTTACCATCACATCTTGAAGGCTTCGAGTACATTTTTTTATGTCCTTCTAAATGTATGTATTTCAACTGCTATGGATTACAGAAGGAATATATCTAATGGCACCAATATGATCTTAATTTAGAATAATTTTTCAAAATAGTTCCAGCATTGTGTGTACTAAGCCATGAAAATTCCCAGACTCAGACTGCAGTCATACCCATTACCAAAGGGTGGAAAAAATAAGTCTTTCACACACGCGCGTCAGAATCTCTCTTCCAGAATCTATTGTTTTCGCACATGTCTGGTCTTTTGTAATCGCTCTCCACTCTTTTTGCATATCCACATTCGCCTACGTTATCTCTTTGATTATTTTTTTCTAGTCCCATATGCCTGAAGCATGCACACATCTAAACTATTTTACGTTATATCTATTATACTCACTGTATCATATTATTATATTTATTTATTTTATTTTTTAACGCGCCGATTATCAAAAGATCATTAATGACCGTTTAAAACTCATAAAATGACGTTTAATATTGAAAAATAGTTTATTGTAAGTGGGGTAACAACGTCTTACAGAATACGCTTTTTATGTGTTAAGATCGACGGAGTCTATCACGTGACGTATTTATTAAATAAGTATTGCGAGTATTTCAAATCGTCACTGTATATATACTATGTGCCGTTTTAGTACATTCTGAGATAAACTAATGAAACGTTTTAAAAAATAATTGCACAGACTAGATTTTTAAAAAATATTTTAAATAATTACCAGGCAGACTTTCCATATGAACAGCAATGTTTTTTTTAGTATATCTCCATTATGTATATGAAAAATTGACAAATTTATTCGTTCATCTCAGAATGTATTAAACGGCACATTGGCTTTATTATATATACAGCGACGAAATATTGTTTATCTTAAGCAAGAATCAAACTTCCGATTGACTACCCATATACTTTCCCTTACTGGGTTAAAATAAAAACCCGCATTCCGGTGCTACAAACTCAGTGTACCAGTACACTTTTGCGATTTTTAAGATGGATAAATATGAATATTTATTTTTTTCAAAAACAGCAACATAATTTAGTGGTGACATTATTAATATAATTAATAAAAATGAACTTTGTTATCAACACTTTTGTATTGAAAAATCAACAAGATTTAAGTATTATTTATTTATTTATACATAATAGCCATTATTTATTCATAAAAAGTCTAATGTTAAAATAAATCGTTCGCGTCTTGGATAATCCGCGTGTTGTATATATAGTATATTTTTGACGGGCCACGGAGAAGCAATGGTGGTTATGTCTAGTCGCCGCACTGCCGTCCGTGTGGCGAGTCTTTCTACTGTGTAATTTCGTTTTTTACCCAGGAACTTACGGACTTACAGACAGACAACGAAATTAATATATTTAGATTATAACTATTATATTAATATTTTATGGAAGATTACCTTAAATACAAACTCAGTGTTTAGAAATGTTTTAAAGAGTTATTCAGACAATTAGAGGCAATGTCAACTTGGTTTACTTCATCGGAAAAAAATGCTTAAATTTATTATATTTTAGTTTGCTATATTTATTTTCATTTGTTTGTCAATTAATAATCAAGTACTTTTAAAATATTTGTTTTTAATAATTAATTATATTGTGCGTTATAATGTATTAAGTATTTATCATTAGGACCAGAGAGCGGAGTCCTTTCAATTTTGGGACAGGTTCTGTAATACCGCCCCAATTCCCTGTGTTATAAACCTTCGGAGCACGTAGTCAAGGCGTTTTCTGTCACAACTATTTCCACTGGATTCCGTAGAATTACGTCGGAAGTCGGGAAGGTATTCAGATTTTGTTTGCCTGATTAATTTATGCTCTTCAAACTTTGCTTTGAATATTCCCCGAGATATTTTATTTGGTTAGAAAGTTTCGTCGTTAAACTGTAAACAAAAGTTGAATAAAGATTTTGCCAACTCGTATCTATTCTCAAAACTTGCGGCAATTTTTCAACCACAAAGAGATAAACGACAAATGCTGAAAGTATTCGGTCTTTTATTTAAATATTTCGTCGACTAACCTCAAAGGCTTTCAGTTTAAAAAAATATGGGTGGGCTTTATGGTAAAAGTTAATACCATAGCGCACTAAGGAATCAGAATATATATCGCGAGTGACTCTGTTTATGAAAAACCTCAAAGGGAAACCTCCTTGTCGCTTAAGTGCTAACATTAAAAAAACGCACGTATAAAAAATATTACTAAAAAGTAAGTAAATATTACTAAGTAACGATCACTGTATATGTCAATAAAATGAAAAGCCTTGGGCGCTTTCTTCTTATTCACATGAAGAAAAAATAATAAATTAACAGAAAGATTATTTATAAAACTCCGTGTTTTAGGTATTACTTAAGTACGCATTATTATCTTTTTAGTATTTTCTATAAAAGCGTATTTTATATTTTTAATATCGTACAATTTTTCTACTTTTTAGTCTTCGCCACGTTAAATCTTATCCACGAAATCTTAACCTCAAAACTCATACGTCACTTTTAAAATATCTTTTTGAATATTGAAATTGATATTGAAAAAGTAATGAATGATTATTGTATTGTCATCAAATTTCAAATGTGTATTGTTGCCAATAGAGAGAAAGATTAATAGTTATAAATTTATTATTAGACATAAATTTGATATTTGTCATCCAATTAGAATGAAAAAGGCGCATAAAATCATTGTTTAAAAAATATATATAAACCCGTGAAAACCTTTAGGCTTTTTTGTTATTTAATTTATCCTGAATTTAATACATATTAGAAAAAAGAGCCACTCATCTCACTAGGATTAACTTGTGCCGAGAACAGCAGCTTACAACTATAATAGAATGAGAACAAAACATGATATGTAAAATGAATCAATTAATATTGTACATATAAATATAAAATATGGATATAAAAATGCCATATAAAATATGCCATTTTAAATTTAACAAATTAAACACGAGTAACAACAGGTATTCAGAATTGTCAAAACGAAAATGTAACAAGTTTTGAATTTGTGTGACTCAACTAAATTAATATTCCTTTTTAAAAACGAAAGCATTCAAACCAACAAAAATCCAGCCTATTAACAATATTCAAGAAGTTTTATTCATCATATTTCTATTCATCTTAGTATTCATCATATTTCTAATGTCTATAGTTTTTGTGATGTAGGTAGTCTATAAATGAAATTATTGTCGTGTAAATCCTGAATCTTGTCTATGATTTACGCAGTTTTCCTTAGATATTGTCTATGAAATATACTGTATAATTTTCGAAATCTTAAATTGTAATATTTTATTTAATACTTATTTTTGCATCAATTCTCTTTAATTTTGTAATCAGGACATTCAATTATATCAAAGATACCCTCGTAACAATCTGTTATATGGATCATTTTTGGATTTAGTATTTTTCACTACTTACATTTCAAGAGAAACGGAATCTCTCATAGACAGGTGAAATATCATAATATAAAAGTTATTGATCTCTGGTCATAGTTTTCCCGAATTTTGTAGACAACCCTAGATTGCTATAGGCCGTTCTCGATCCTTCCGTAGTAATGTGACATTACAAAGGATTCGGATACTGCGCAATTCCTTCTGCTTGCCATTTCGTTACAATATTAACATTTTCGATATAATTATATTCAAGGTAATAAATAATCCACATGTTAAGTATTGTGGACTCGCCCCGTATAGTAATGCCCTCTAAAACATCACGGAGATAGTGATTTTACATGTAATCTAATATGTCTAATGGCGAAGTCTGTTCACCTCTGTGTATCCTTGAGCTGACCGTTTACATTCTAAAGCCTGGCTTTAGACGTCCTCTGGCGATGCATCAACTATTCACAACAATTCCTCCCCGTCGGCCCCGCCATTTGGGTCAGGTTTCATAGTGGATTTATTACGGCGGACTTTCTCTAAGTACTGGAACTTATTCATTGCGGTGAATCACAGCCCTGTAACTCCAGATTCCAACCGCCCTCTTGAGTTAGGCCCACAAACCACCAACATACGTAGACATGAACTTACGTAAATTTCTTGGTGCACGGTTTGGTTCCGCGGTTAGTTCCAATTCGCTTGACTTGTTTAAAACAATTACTACGAGCTTAAAAAATTCGAAACAATTATTAAAAAGTAAACCATAAAAAGTGTAATGCCCTAAGTGTGTCATGCTTTTACGTTTTAGACGTTTTTACTTAAAAAATATTAAAAATAAATAAATAAAAAGTATTCAAATCTTTCAAGAACGCAGTACTGGATTTTATTCCAAGGGGACATTATCAGTGAAGATATATAAGATGTCTCATAGATAGAGACTAACGTATTTTTTATATGGGAAAATAAGTCTTTTGAGTATTTATAAGCTTATAACTACGGCTGGCTAAAGTACTCACTTTACTCAATTCCACCCATGATAGGCTATTCCTATCACATCTATCAACATTTTAGGAAGATGACTATTTGTTAACATTGCACAACTTGTTTCATATGTGGGTTGTATTTTACTACACCTATCTGTGGATGAAATTCGTCATATCCATAAACCAGTATAGACGTCACGGTTGGTAATGAGATACGTATTTATTTATTACAGTTTTTAATAAAGAGGTTAAGTTCGTTAGTTTGTAAGTTTGGATGTAGGAGGTAATCTCCGAAAATACTCATACGATTTCACCAATATTTAGTATGTACTTTCACTGTACACATGTGTATATTATTTCGTTAAAATAAAAGGGATTTTCGTGATGACCTATTTTACAACTAAAGTCGACGAAAAAATGTTCAAGCGATGCGTTTTTTACAAACGCTGCCTTAACGATAAGAGATATTTTAATAAGATAAGTTTTAAAAAGTTCCATAAAAATTCCGCGATGACATGTTAATATTAATACATAAATTGATGAAATATGACTAATAATTACTTAAAATCTATGAATGCGAAGCCGCATGGGTAAGCTAGTATTCTATAAACGCACAAAAAGATTTTTATACCTACATCCTACGTTGCCATATAAAAAATAGCTTCGTCTCTATGAGGTGTGTATAATATTATATATGTTGATTAAAAAGTGAATTGTAAACAATACGTTTTGTTTACTAGAAAACATACATTAACTGCATTATAAATGTTCCTTAAACATACGGGAGGGGGAACATATTTCCGCTGCAATCCAATCCCCTCGTTTATAAACGGGGTTTAGTTCATCTCTGTACAATGGTTAAGCCCTAGACCGGACACACTTCCATTTGTAACTTTTTTAAGAGTGTATTTTTATTATTTTTTCGTGAACATTATCAAAATTGACGTTGGTTGTTGATTCCCTTATAACCATAAAAAATATGTCATGAGAGAACACGTTTCTTGCAATCGAAACAAATTAAAGTTTCCACTGGTCGATATGCGATACGAAAGACGTACGGCAATGGAATACTTAGTATATCTTATTGATGGATTTGGCATTTACGTTGTAGAGATTAATATTAATAAATTTTGATCTCGGGTTAATTTACTTAACAATTTTACCTTCATTAACTCTTCCCCTCTTCTCTCAACATTCCCTTTACAACCACACTTACATCAGTTACTTCGGCTCATTTGTTCAGTACCTAACCATTATTTACATTTGAACTTAATTAACCAACGCAAGCAGTCCAAGACAAAAAGTTTATTTTGGGGGTTGTGTTTCGCTGTGTCGAAATGCTACCTCTAATCAGGTACATCCTTATGTTCTTGAATATTGCGATATATGTATATCCTGGTTATGAGAGTTTAGGCTCACAATAAGGACTATAAAGGTAAATTAAATAGAAACGCGCAATTATAGTTAATTAAACTGAATTAATTCACGTTACAAAGGTTACAGAGGGTTGGTTAAAACTGTTTTAAATTATTCGGCGGCCGTGGCGTGCGCTGACGTCTCCTAATGAAAGTTGCTCAGTATTCTGCTGGGTTCGTTCGAAATTAGTGATGAGCTAAACTTTTATTGTGTATACGATTTTGCGACTGGTATTCGATTGTAACGATGTTTGGTAAATGTTATCTAATGTACCAATGGTTGCCCGTCGAAATTCAAAAAATCTGTTACCAATCAGATACAAATCTCAAGCAACAATTACACAATCGTAGTATCTATAAATATTACAAAAATCATATTTTGTAAACTGAAATTAATGAATTTATTGATAAAATCATAACCGAATATTATAAAGTTCGGCTATGAAATGCAATATTGTGGAAGTTAAATAAAGAATGATATTTATCAGTGGAAGCAGTAGAAGAAAATTACATTGAATGGGTCTCAGTTCTCTAAATTACAAAAGTGATTGGAAATAAAGAATAGATCTAGGCTTAAGGGGGGGGTAAGGTTAATTCGTACAAAAAAAGGCATGTTTTTGTGAATTTTTTGTGACGACGTAGTTAAAATCTCTTTATTAAAACTAATGATACATTAAAGTATGACATTTGAAAAATATTGTGTAAAATTTTCAAGAAGAAATATTAAAAAATACGGCAATGGCAGCAATTATTCGGACGTGTCTCGGAAAAAAGTAGAATTGCGGTGTCCATCATAACTTGGTGCTGTGTCATCTGAAATCAAAATATCAAAGTTCATTCGTTAGATAATAGGTTTTCCCAGTAGTATCCCAATAGAGTAATGCTAGGAGGCTTTTTTGAAATTTCAATTTTTCAATTTTTTGGAACACATTGAAGGGAAAAACGCGATTTTTTGCGAAAAATATCGACTAATTTATTATTAAAAAATAAAAATTAATAACATATTTGAAAAAAAAATTCCAGCGTTACCTCATAAATTATGTACAGAAATAGTGTTCAAAATTTCAAAAGAATCGGTGCAGTAGTTTTGAAGTTATGATGGATACCGACTTTGAAAACGTGAGATGTGGGGAAAACGCTTTAAAGTTTTGCACACTGTAAAATTCAAAATAAAACTCAACACTTATTTTATACTTACACATAATCGTCGATGCCATGTTCACACAGCAAAGAGCTTTCATTATCAGCATATTTTTGTCCTTGTCTACGCAAAACTCTTCAAATACAACAGCACGTCCGGTAGTCCTCAGGTGAGCGCGTCTCTTAGCTGCCCGAGCAGGTATAGAAAATCAGTCTGAGTATCGCTCAAATGTTCATAATTTCGTCAATTTTGCTCCGATTTACCTGAAATTTTGACACAATGTTCTTGCGATGTTATATATTAATTTAAAAAATTAAAAATAAAATGCAAAAAAAAAGTCAAAAACCTTACCCCCCCCTTAAGGGCACGGCTAAATCTACAGACACATCCATAAAACACCGACACAATACACGTACATATTCAACATATAAATTATAGCACATTACATGTACGAGGTCTGCCAATTTAATTCAGGGAATGTACCTTAAAAATATGACATTAACTATTGTCCCATTTAAAGTACACCCTTTGTGCATCTATACTCTGACTTAGACAATTTTCTCATTTCTGGAAGCATTTGAAACTAATTTTATAAAATACTTTCCAGAGTACCCGTCTAACATTATGTTAGATGTGACTTACCTTTGGTAACTTTAGCGTAGCTTTCAATTGATAAAATAACCCATAATCAGGTAAATTAACAGGATGATCTATTTGGGTAATCACTTAATAATAATAATATTTGGATAATTTATATAGCGTGGTTTTCGCGAATACTCACCTCAAGGGCGCTTTACACAGAAAAATTTTCTTACAAAACAACTTACTGCTAAAACTAGGTGGCATGCAAGAAATGGAATTAAAATTTAATACTATAATAGTTGGGAGTGCTTGAAAGAATTAGGTATTTTCGCGGATTGCACAATAGGAGTGGAAACATTAGCTAGTGTTGTTGTGGTCAGATTCTATAGGTTTTTATAGGATGTCTAAATAAATGCGTCTTAAGTTGTTTAATGCTGTCTGTTTGTCTCAGTTTATTAGGTAATTTGTTCCATAACTTGATTGCTATTTTGCCAAATGCGTATGCAGATAACTGTTATTTTCTCAATACTATAGCTCATTAACGGATATCTCTATTAGCTTGGAAGTTATGTATTTATTAATTCAAATACAGTTAAACTCGAATACTAAACACAACATAATTTTAAAACAATTACATCACGGGTGACACATACATTATTTCGGGAACTAAATAATCACACCTCGTACAGAAAGCATTTAATAAACGGTATGTAAATGTATGTTTTCTTGGGCGCCCGAAGGGTTTTACTAATAATCTTTGTTAAATGTGTTAATTACGCATTTGTGTAAAATGGTTTTTCTACCCTGGCCCAGACGGAGCACAGTATCGGGATAAATTATACCGGACAAACAGAATAAATTGGGTCTCCCTCGCTAATTAAGCCAGTTCGTCTTCTGAAGGAGCAGCGGAACATATACTTTACGACCGGATACTTACAGTAGGTATAGGCGTGCACTCATCTAGAACGGTACTAAACGGCTCCATTTGCTTTTGCGATCGAAATGGGAAATAAATTTGCGCCGTCTCAGAATCCATTTGTACTGATCGGTGGAGCGGAATGTTCCAACCGAACTGCATCGATCGAATAATAAAATGTTTTATTATGTTTCTTTATGAATCGATGGAGAAGTATCAGAATCTTCAAATTTATGGTGATCATGGGACCGTAGTCGAGATGGGTCTTAATTTAAACAGGCCGACCACTCGAAAACCAGGATTGCGAAATTTTTTCCCATCATCTACCCTTGGCCTTTCGACCGTATTTTACTTGCAACCTCAATCAGTTCACAATAAATTCAGGGTGTACTGACTTTGACATGAATTTATCGTGACCTAAGCCTGCAACTATGAATATGTATGGTTCAATGTTATATTATATATTATAATCTTGTGAGTGTATTTTACTTGCAACCTCAATCAGTTCACAATAAATTCAGAGTGTATAGACTTTGAAATGAATGTATCGTGACCTAAGCCTGCAACTATGAATATGTATGGTTCAATGTTATATTATATATTGTTACGTGGCGTGGCTCGCTCGAAAAATGAAATGGCACAACTCGTAAAATAAATCTTTTATTATCGCTTGTACATTATCTCTCACATTTTACAATCGCTCGCAACGCAATACTCCTCTATTTTTTATTCAAACACAAAAGAACAGCTCTCTTTTGTTTTTCTATTCGGGTAAGAACCCTCCCATTTCTTTGCTATTTATTAATCATGTTAGTTCTTATTTCAACCACTGGGCATACCGGCCCGCCGTTCTGCGCATGTGACACTTTTCTATGGAACTGTCAAATGTCAACGAACAGCTCGTTACAATATTATAATCTTGTGAGTGTATTTTACTTGCAACCTCAATCAGTTCACAATAAATTCAGAGTGTATAGTCTTTGAAATGAATGTATCGTGACCTAAGCCTGCAACTATGAATATGTATGGTTCAATGTTATATTATATATTATAATCTTGTGAGTGTATTTTACTTGCAACCTCAATCAGTTCACAATAAATTCAGGGTGTATAGACTTTGACAGGAATTTATCGTGACCTAAGTCTGCAACTATGAATATGTATGGTTCAATGTTAGATTTTCGCAAATTTCTTATATGGGGTAGAGGCATGGACTCTTAACCAAGAGTAAATCCGTGAATTCGAGGCCTTTCAATATTTCCTGGGCGGAGAGAGCTACGAAAGTTGAAGTCCTCCGGCTTAGGGAAAAAGCCCGAGAAGTGCTACGGACCATCAAGAAGAGGAAGCCCTGTATCTCGAATGTATTATGAGAGAACCAAAAAACAGCTCAGGGAAAAATAATTGGAAAAAGAACTGTAGGAAGACACCGCATCTCATGGCTGCGTAACTTAAGGGACTGGCACCAACTAACTCGACTTAGTTGTTCCGTGCGGCGATATAGGTATATCGTCATTGTTGCCAACATGATTGCCGATCTCCAATAGGAGATGGCACTACAAGAAGAAGAAAGTAGACTGTGAGAATTATTCTTATTTCTTTATACCTGTTTTACATGCTTTACCATACATCACGCGGTACATTACAAACACCGAAAGATTCCGTAGGTAGATAAGGTCAGGATTCTTTCAATCTACCAATACCTAAGTTATCTACTCTACAAAATGTGTAAACTCATTTACAGGTAATATCAGTGACTTAACTAACAACAATAACGATCACTTCGACACCTGTAACACGACCGTAACATCATAACTGCTGAAAGCATGCAGATACATGGTCAAATTCACGCCATGATAAAATTTATCCAGAGAAAATGGTCAAATTATCAGTACATTTTTTATATAGATTTATAAATATTAAATAATATAATTGGATCATAATTTTAAAATGTAAATGTAGACTTTTTGACCTATTTCTGTTTCCATTTATATTTAAGTACTTTTGTCCACATTGAGGAATATGTTAATGCATAATTTATAAGGTCTTGCAGACTTAATCAATAAATTGATTGAATATCTTCCCAAATACGCGACCTCTCACGAGTCTAAAAATATTCAACCTGTGTGATAAACTTTTTTTTTGTAGAAATATTTGGGTATCATTCATGATACAATATAATTCCATCAAAAGATTATTAAATTGCTACTGAAATCAGCCAAACAAATTCGTTCTTAATAAAAAGTTTATTGTTTCATTTATAAATTGTCAAGATCTAAAATCCAAACATGCATATTATGCAAGTTCATCTTCACAAGTTATTAATAAAAATATGTGCAAGCTTCAAGACACAGAAAAATAAGAAAAAATTCAATTTTAATAACTCTACTTTTTTTTAAATTTAAAAAATAATAGCCTATATGTACCTTTATAAGTCACTATATATATTTTTTTAATTAATCAACTTCTTGTAAAAAATCACAAATTTTTACGTAAATTTCAGGCTGTCAGGGTGTAACCCCTTAATTGAATTCTATAAAAATAATATACATTTATATTTGTGTGCGGCTGTCATAGAATCTATAATAAATACAGGTGTCCCATAGCTAGTAGCATACCTTTACAGATGGATTCCTGCCTTGAGAATGAATCGAAAAGCTTATTACGAAATTTTATTTTTATGGGAAAGTAGGTATGGAAGTCTTTGGGTGTACATAGGGCTAACGACCTATCGTACGGCTGGCTTCAGTGATCACTTTGCACAGTGTAACGTTCGCCATTTCCACCAATGATAGAATACCATGTCTACTAAATTTTGGAAGTTGTATATACTTAAATTATACGGCATGTTTCATATAAGTGTCGCAACAATCCTCAGCGCGGAGTTATGGATGTACGCAATATAACAACTTTTTTACAAAAAAGAAGTCAGAATTATTTTTAAAAATGCAAACTTTGATATTGCAAACCTTCATAACTATTGATATTAGGTCATGATTGCTTGAATATTTTCGACTCGTGACTCGTGATCCACCTATAAAGTTTTTATTACTGGCTATGAGACACCCAGTGTATAGTCTAATACTGCCTTAAGTATAAAATTCATCATAACCTTATTTTACTAATACAATTTTAAAACGTAACATGCGCTGGCTAGGGGTTGGTATTCTACCAAAACAGGATAAATTATTTATTAATCACCTGAACGGAATTTCGTGTTGCACTAGTATCGCCAACTGCAAATTAACTATTCAGACAGTTGCAGTATCCCGTGTAATCCCCGGGAGACATTTCATACAGTGGCGACATCTTGTGGTCAGGCATGAAACATTCGCCACAGTATTAGGCCCGACTTCAGAGTCGTACGTTTGGGTTAAACTTAAAAGTGTTAATGTACATGTACAGGCATACCCTTTCCTTTTCCTTTTCCCTGCCTAGCCTTTTTATGTAGTCATAACCATGTTTATTATTCATTTTCACTTTCATTTTCGATCTTTATGTTTCGTTCATTTATTTTATATTTTCTCATTTTCTTCACCCTTCGTTAATTTTAATTATGTTTTAAATTTATTTTTATTATTTTTTCAATTATTTAAATAGTTAAATTTTCCATCCTCATTTTTGCTGCTTACCATCATCCATTAAATATTACTTATCATACTAATAAAATTGATTAGACTTATTATATATTTACTAGTAGATCTACACTGATTGACTTATGCGGAAATAGCACAAGACAGGGGAATATGAAAGCACCTTATCGAGTCTTTGGGCACCTGACCCTACTATGACAAGGAAATGAAGATGATGATGTTTTAACTTATATATCTATGTTTCCTTAAATAAATCTATTAAAAAAATAAAAAATCAATCGTTTTGTTAGCAACGAAATGGTTAAGACTTTTTTCTTATATGGGAGGGAAGCTTATGAAAGAAAGCACTACATATAGATGAAGACTTTATTGAGGACGCTTGGACATGATAGATAATTATTTTTTATTTGCCATTATTTGTCAAAAAGATACAAAACATTTTCCAATTCAGTTTGTCCTAGTTTAAAACAGTTTTTTTTAGCAGTTATGGCTTAGTTCAAAGTTAATTTAAGTTATTTTAATTCCAACGTTCACTTTTCAGAGCCATGGAGGTAGATGTTAAAACAACTTAACTGGAAAATTGTTGTTACCAGAACAACGCGGGTAGAGTTTTAACTACTTTTGTATTTCTAGTTCATCAAAAATTGTTGTCTTTCTCCATTTTAACTTCATTCTGTTTGAATTAAGTTAAGTTAAGTTAAGTTTTGGGTTTTAAAAACAAAACCACCACTATTCAACTAACTCAAATAGAGGTGGTGTGTTTGGAAATGATTATATAGCAGTAGTGGCAGTTTTCACGTAATTATAATATCAAAAAAAATATTTGTTCTCTCTCTCTCTTTAACCACAAAAATAGAGTTAAATCATATATTTCATAACTATATTTAAGTTAATGTATTTATTTAGTAAATGTATATATAATTTATTCATATTTCATTTACGAAAAACATTTGGTTTTTTAATTGACTTGATTCGCCTAAACCTAAAACTAAATATACTAAAATAATTATATAAAAATTTCAAAAGCGTGTAATTAAGTGCGGCGACCCTTGCGTGTTGTCTGAGCCTGATTGCGTGTCACACTCGGGCGCCCGCGCCTCATCAGCGTTGTTATTGTAATTCAAGCGTTAATCCAGCATGTTACAAATTCTTTTATTGAGATTAGATGTTGATTTCTAAACGTAGGGTTCGAGTCTTATTTTTTTTCGTAAGTGTAATGGAATGGACAAATAATAATTAGTTGAAACATAGCTGAAAACAAGTAAAATTATTTTTAAAAATTGCACTGTCCACCTGGAAATACATAATGCATATTGTACAAGAAGGATAAAATATCTTATGTTCTTCATCTTCTTTACCCACTTTCCAATCAATTAAATTGAAAAATATTTTATATATTATTATGTATTCCAAAATCGCTATTCGATTTCTTAAGTTTTTACGCTAAATTTATCGGATTTTTACAAAAATACATTCAATAACCAATCTGCTACTATTATTGTGTTTTGTAACTCCCGATCGCTGTCATTGTTTTATTAAATTATTTATTTGAACGTAATCATTGACTTCATTTTTCTTGCTGTGGAAATGTTTCGCCGCCTTTCACCGAATCGCCAACATCTTCCTCGATGGTCTGCAGCACGACATCCACATGTTGATACTGGGAATCGTCCGCATTCGGCATCCTGACTTGCTCCCTGATTTTCCTGGGGAGGAATCTCCTCACCACCGGACTGAAGTACTCCAGCCTGGTTTGCGACGCATCCGGAGGCTGCGACAAGTAGCTGACCGGAAGCCCGACAGCAAGTACCGTCAGAGTTCCGATTAAGGGGTACCACATGAAGGATATTCGGTATAAGAAGAATACATCGCTTTCATCTCTAGGTTCATCAAACCTATTGACAATAATAAACCGATTAATAAAGCAGTAATCTAAATATGTCTGGCTGTCTCATTAATTGTCCGCAATAAAGTAATATATGCGCATACGCTATTAATCATAAAAATTATCTTTAATGATTCAAATGTAAACATAAATAATTCTTACGTCAAAACAGATTAATTATATCACTCATAGAATTCTCTTTAATATTTTAGATATTATTCACGATGGTCATTAAAATGGATGGAATAGAAATATGTTTCCTCTTATTCAATTTCATTAAATATTAGATTGTTAGGTTGCAACAACTTCTAGGTTAAGAAGGTCACTTGCAAAAGTAATCAGAAATTGATAGTTAATAAATTAATGCGAAAAATGTGACCTCACATACAGTGATACATCATGGTCGTATCTTTCAAAAATTATTTAAAATCTTATAATAATAATATTACTGATGGAATCGGCGTTAACTTTGTAGAGATTCTTCTTCTTCTTATTTTTGTGCCCTATCCGTTCAACGGACGTAGGCTGTCGTGTTGGCTATGAAAAGTTTATTTACTGCCCAGAAGCTCTACCCAGAAGACAGGCAAAACCACTATCTCAGGATTTGCAGCCTTTATGTTCTGCTTCTTATAGGGCCCAAACTTCAACTTAATTACTTATTTTCCTTAATTCATCCAAACCATTACATTCATCCGTAACTGTCCATGCGGCTTATTGTGTTCGTAGTCCAAGATTGAGATCAAGACAGCAGAACACATTATTCATGCGAATATGCACGAGCTTGCTCAATGCGACAATTGATTTTAACAGTAGGATTCCATCGTTCATTTACATTGCAGCCCAAGTGTACAATATTTTATATCATTTCATTCCAGCTATATAAAGACTTTCCTTATCAACTGCGTTATTTTTGCTTATGAGCATGTATTTTGTTTAGTTGTATTATGTTCAATTTAAGTTAAAAGTTGTAAAACCTTAATGTTACTAGTAAGTATTACTAGTACAACCAGGTGCGTGGGAACAAGAAGCATGACTTTTATTAAACCATACATTTGGGAAAAAAATATCAAAATTAAATATTTATCTGACAAAATATTATGAAATATTAAAATGTGAATAAAATGTTAATTAATTATTGTGATTTCAATATTACGAGATACATCTCTTATTTCGGTTTCTTTTCAAAATATGTGCTTAGGAAAAAGTCATGCTTCTTGTCCCCACTGCACGCCCCTGAGTACAATCTACAAAAATGTTCTAGAAAGAAGTATCATCTGCATAACGCGGGTTATTCAGAATTTATTATATTATTGATGGAATTGGCGTTAACATTGAAGAGATTACTCATGATTATCATTCAAATGGATCGAATATTACTTTGTTTTCCCAACATGGGATTAATCAAATATTACCTATATATCCAGAGTGACAGAATCTCTCATCGACAAGTGAAGTTTTAAATTCACATAGACAGCACGAGAATCTGTACAGATAGCATGAGGAACTTCACAAACAGCAGAAGGAACTACCTATAGACTGCACCGGGAACTATAAAGGTAGTACGGGGAACTTACCCGGGCAAAGATAATGTATTGGTGATATTTACAGACGAGTCACACTGATCTATCGAAAATGATTTGTATGGATATTTGATGGCACCGCTCTTTAATGCTATTGAATTCCCATACAGCATCCATCCAATCAAGAAGACACTTGCAAAAGCGCCAGTTATAGTTCCCTAAAAAAATAAAAATATATTTTTTTGAAAAGCACAAATATCTTGCAGTTTATTCTCAATCTGAAATTTTCATACCATCATCGTATACTGATATGTATTTTGATAGTAATTTCATTGTTTTAAACTAACAAAAAACCTGTATGTTCCCATTTTGAAAAAACAATTGGTTTTGTATGTATGTTTTCATGGAAGTTTATATTGAATTATTAATTCCTTAAACCCCTTAAACGGCTAAAATGTCTACAGTATGAATAAGTGATTATGATCAATTTCAATACAAATAAGTTGGTAATTTTATACTTTGTATTGTGTTTTGTATAAATTTCGATAGCCAAGATGGTGATAAAAAGATGGACAAACCCAAAATCATTATTTTTCATTGTTTATTATTAAGACGTTTTATTAAAATTACTAATTGTAATATTAAATGATGATATATGGAGCTGTGTATTCTGTGAGCTGTCCATAGGATCTTGCACCACATCTTTAATGGTCTTATGCTTGTTTAATCAGATTGTTCATGAAAATCCTCCCGTTAGCAAAAATATCCTGAATTTTGGTAAAAATGTGTGTTTCTTTAGTATTTTAAGACAATTTTTTTCAGTGAATACTTTATTGAAAAACTGAAAAGGTGCTTGCATATTTTAAAAAAAAAGTGTGAGTGCTTGAATATTTTTTTGAGAAATTATACTTAAAGATTTTGTTGCTATTCTACTCAAAAGTTAAACGTATGGACCAAGTGCATGCCTGACTTTAAAAAGCATAAAAGCTCATCTTCTTTTTTGCCCTGTCAGGTCCCACGACGATCACTAGTGCGAAAACCCCTCCATCCTGCGTCCCGGAAGAAATCCTCCACCTGCCTCATTCCGGTCAACAGGATTTGTGCAATGCACAGCCAGGACATTTGTCTTCTACCATCTCCCCGTCTTTCTTCTATCTTACCCTCGACTATTAGTTGAAGGTAGACCTTAAAAGCTCAAAGAAGCTTTTTCAAAAAAATTAAGCCTAAAAATGTCTCACAAATTAAGACAATCATCTGACAGTGTAAGTAAAATGCACCAATTTTTCTCATAGATTCTCTCTCATTCTGTTTCACACTTTTGTACAGAAAAGGTATCTTCCTAAAAAACTAGATTGTTTAATCAATTTATAAATAAACAAAACCATCGATATTTTAGAACTGAAGAAAATTGCTCTACATTGTGAGCTTTATATGACTGTGTGGATTTGTAACATGCCTCTTTTTTCAATAAAATTTCAAAATTAACAAAATTTTAATTTATTATACTTATTGCTAAATCTGTCAGTTAATTTATTTACTTTTTATGTTTTTAAAATACTGTTTTTAAAAAATATTATATTTTTTATGTGTTTTTTCAGTTGACAATTTTTTACTTCAATAAATTTAAAGATTGATTTTTAATTTCCGTTCTTTTCTAGAACAATCAATTATAATTTATTTTTTTTATTCAAAGTTCGATTTTAAATATTTCATATTTTTCTATATCAATACATTTTTCTTAAAAACTGTCCTGATTGAAAAATTCTGGCTTTGGCATTAGAACTCAACACGCTTTAAAACATAGGAATCAGGCAAAATTTCTTAGGGGATTGAAAAAACTTTTTTGCACAAAAGTGTTATCTCTGCCTAACATTATTTTGATTGTTTAAACATATAATTTTCGAAGAACGATAACATAAAAGTATGGCTTTCGGATCAGACAGTGATTGTACAAAAACTACAAACCTTTGAATTTGCCCTTGGAAAGAACATTCCCATCAAAAAACAGCCAAGCATAGCTCCGTTGGTGACACCGGTAAAGCTGATGGTTAGTTGAAGAATGTTCCCCGACTTCTCCACCAGAAACACCAGCGCCGTGCCCGCCAAGCCGAACACTATCACGATCAGCTTCATGATGCCACTGGCCTTTGTGTCAATACCATATTTGGGTAGAAAGAGGCAAACGAAGTCCTTATAGATGATACCGGCTATAGCGTTGAGTATAGATGACATCGTACTGTCGATTTTAAGATGGAAAACTTTATTACACTGTTATAGTTAATGGATTCTTAGTCAAAGCTGATTCAAGCCACAGTCATTAATATACTCGGTTGTTAAATATATTCTAGGTAATTTATGCTCCGAATCCTTTGAAACATAAAATATTTTTTTGTGCAGAGTTTTCTGACCTTTTCTCAAATGTGAAAACGTGATATCGCATTTGACTAAAAAACTTTTCAAAACGGTTTCACCCAAATATGAAGAATAAGCCACTTTTATTATATTTTTGGTTGGACTTCGCGTAGATATGTTAAGCTTTGGGCGACTGATCCAAGGGTCACAAACTACATTCTTCAAGGGCAAATTAAAAAGGCTATTGATGAGTTTGAAAAGATTCACTAATTTACAAACCAAGTGTTGTCAATTTCTCAAAATAAAACTTTGTTCTTTTAATTTGAAAAATATTTTGGTAAGTTTAATTTTCTTTCAACAGGGTAAAACTTCCTTACAAGTTTAATAAAGATTCATTAAACAGTATTATGACTGATGTTTCAATTTATTTTCAAACTTATTGTATCCGAGTTTTCAAAAAATTTTCATTATAAGAGAAACACTTTCAACGATTTATCTGATAATATACTTCAGCTTACTGGCGTATTCCGATAAAACTTTTGGATTGATTTTATCTTGGAATAAGCCATACACATAAGTTTTGTATTTGAAAACAGTTGGTATTCACCAACCCAAGGAAATATAAATAAAAGTTTGTATGAATTTAATTAGTAAACATGCAAACATTTATATGTACTTACATCCTCGTATATGTATATATATAATATATTTATATATGAAGAAAATGATTTCATAACATTTCCCATCTCTTATAACTTCTCACATCAATTTTCTCTACCCCAAATATTAAATATATAGCATATAAAATAAACACCTGGGTATCACAATTCCACCGGGTTTCATGTACAATTTAACCTTATAAATTATAACCTTATATCTATGTCTATAATTGGCAAAACTGGGTCCGAGGAGTTTAAGGATGTCCAACCTGCATTATATTTTAATAAAAAATAACCCGAGATTGACAACGTATAAAACGCTCTCTCTTTGAATGTATTATCTTTATAATATTGCTAAATACTCCTAATCAAAATATAGAAGTATCATTACCAGCCAAATATATTTTTTATATATTTCATGAGAAGAGACAACAGATGTCATTAACCCCTTGAAATGTACGGATGATTCCTATTTGGAACATATATATAACTTTCAAAAATTCAATGTGCGGATGTTCTTACGATAGAATTGGTGAATTGGAATTGGTTGCATTGTGTAGAGTGATCACTTAAGCCAGCCGACACAGGTTGTAATCCCCGTACCATCATAAAAAATACTTCCATTCATGTTTCTCATATAAATAGACCATAATTCATCTTAATTATTATATTTATATTCTTATCTTAATAAAAATAATATCTAAAATATAATGGCACCGTTAAATTCAAAAGTTTATTTTGTTGAATTACAATTAAATGTTAGATCCAATAAATTTATTGAGGATTTTGCATATTAATTAGCTATGTTAATCAGTTCATTTAATAAATTATGCAGTTAATTTTATAACCAAATTTGTCGTTTACAACACTTTACGTATAAAACAAATTTTTAGATAGGTACGCGTATTTAATAATTGAACAGCTTCCACCAATTACGTTAAACGTTATTGTAAAAATAACAAAAAAGCCAACAACGACAAAGACATGAAAAGCAATTATAACGATAAGAATATGTATTACAGTCAAAATCTTAATGAAGTTTTTCACTACGTGACGTATTTGAAAATATTTTGATCAATGAACTCTAATCAATATCAATGAAGAGAAAATAGTACGATAGATAGATATATGAAGCCTATGTAGTAGATGATTATAAAGGGGCCTCAACAATCGATGAGATTGCATGCGAAGATGTATGAATGTGGAAAAGGCGAGATTTGTGTGTCAGCACATAGGAGTATGCCGCTTCATTATTTCTGCCTATTCGATGGTAGTCTAGTTAGTTAACTCAAATAAATTTTCATAATATTTATCTTACTACGTTCTCAGAACACAATATCTAGCTTTTGTCCATAAAGGTATAAACATTAATTAAGATGAATTATATAGCAAATAAATTATACATAAATTAAATGGCTTCATACTCTAGTAAAACAATATAGGTACAAATGTTATTTAACAGCGGTGACATCAATATACTATTTATTAGGAACGACAAAATTTCAAACATAAGTTGCGATAACGTAGTTTAATCAAATATGTAAAATGAGTTACATAAATAACATTTATATATTCTACATTAGCCCTGTGGATGCCAAATAAAGACTCCATGCATGCTTTTCCATATAAATAGTTTCTACTCAATTTCACTTAGCGTACATGTACGGTTTTAAATGCACCAATGTTGTGGTCAATTTCTGAAAGAAATGTTGTCATGTGAACTAATCAAACCTTAATGCAGCACTAAATATGCCCACGGTGAAGAGCCCAGGTAATCCAGGAATACTCCTGGCAGAGTCCATCACGTAGTATGGTAATATCTAAAACAATACAATATATGTTTCAAAATTTAATTCTTATATTACTTTTCTGAAAATTTTTTGTTTATTTCTGAAACCAAAGAAGATTTTTCATTTTATCCATTTATTTTAGCGTTCATGATTATTTTTATTTAAGCGTTGTAAAAAATCTAGTGGTGACATAAGAAATGGTATAATAATAGGTGTTAAGTCCAAGTTTCTCATCGTTATTTTCAAATTATCTACGCCCTTACGAACTTTTACATTATTAACTTTTTAATTTTACGTACATTTTCAGGTACACAAAAATATATAATTACATAAGACAAACATAAATAAATACATTTAAAACAATTGCAATAAAAAATATATTTAAAACGTTAATCCAAATTAGTCCGGTCTCTGGCACAAAAGACATAAACGCGTTTTTGGTAAATGTCCAAGTTTACATAATTTCTTACTTTTATACTTTAAAAATAGGTATTACAGCAGGATTCCAATATTTTTTAAAAATCTAGTCTCAGATTTTTTATTAATTTAATGTTAATTGATGTTACATGTTAATATTTTAATTTTCTCACTTATATTTTGAAACTTACTTGATCTGATTGTGTGATGACCTTGGCTTTTAATGGATCACATCCATAGTATCTAGAGAACATGATCAGCCCGGTGAAGAGACACAATGCCTTGATGATCGTGACGAACACACTATAGGTATATAAAGCTCTGTAAAAAAATGATTAATTATTACAATAATTTAAAAAATAAGTTTAAAAATAAAATAATTATTAAAAACTATTGATCGTATTATTTGTATGTATCTACTTATATTATTTGATGAATTACACCTACATGTTTCAGAAAAACCTTTCCATCGTCAGGGTGTTTTAAATATAATAAAATATATATATGTTTGTTGAAACGTACAGCAAAACATTAAGAATTTACTAAGAATACGGAGATTCTAAGGTTGCTCTCTAATTTATATTGTATCGTTCCTTATGCCAGCCCTGGCAACCACCATAAATGACTGTATCTATAAATAGTGAACTATCGACAGAAGAGGCGCCGCATAGCGTGCCCAATTCCGTTCCATTGTCTCGTCGAGTGCACACGTGTCACACATGTACTCTCTGTTTAACTCGACTTCTAGCTTGTAACAATTCTCTCTAATAAGATAATAAGTCATGAAAATTTAATGTACCCAAGCCATGTCTTATTTAAATGAAAAGCAGGAAGTGCCGGCGCGGCGGTACGTCATATATATCTCGCATGCACACAGATTAAATTCTAAATTGTGTATGGTTCTGAAACGGGAATAAGGATATAATTATAAATAAATAAATGTTCGTGCTACTACCTACTTGTTGGCATCTGCTAATGAAGGGACGGAGAGAAATCTTTGAATGCATACTTGATTTACTCCTAAGGCAGAAATCCATTCGAAGCCCATACCAACAGTCACAGTCCAAAATGACACCCGTTTAAATGGGTTCAGGTCCAAACTAGAATAATTGAAAAAATACATCGTAGAGAAATTTATTTATTTATTTATCTTAATTATTTAGTTCCACACATAATGTTGTGTGAAACTAATTTAAAAGTTTTTATAATAAAATTTTTGCACTCCAGTTTAAACCTCCTTACATTCTTCATGTTTTGAAATTCCTTTGGCAGGCTATCGAAGATTTTTATACCTTTATACATCATACAATTTTGTGATGTGTTTTTCTTTTTCTTTGGTAGTCTTATGTTTTCGCTTCCTCTTGTATTGTAGGAATGAAAATCCTTATTCAGCTTCATCCTGTCATCAATGTATCTGGGTAATAATCCATGTTTAATTTTAAATATTTGCACCATTACATTATATATTATTCTTTGATTTACGGTTTCCAGTTCTAGGGCATTCAACGTTATTATTATTTTAGTTCGCAGAACTTCTCAGTCTATTTCCATACACCGGAGGATTTCATCATTCGTCACTCTATCCGCCCAGGAAACATTCAATATGTGTCCATAGATCAGTTTTTTGTTAAGTGTCCATACCTCCGCCTCATATAAGAGAATGCCAAAAATGTAACACCGAACCAAATGCATTCTAAGTTGTAGGCTTAGGTCACGTTTAAAAAATAACGATCTTATTCTGAGAAAAGCAATTCTTGCCATCTCTATTCGAGCTTTTACTACTTAGATGGATCCCGGTTCTCATTAACCCATCCACCTAAGTACTTGTATTGCGTGACTTTTTGACATTGAAAATGATCTTTTTGATGCTATTAACAATTTAGTTCTGCGAGTTTTCATCTTCAGGCCACAATTGTTACTTGCTTCATTCACGTTTTTTTACTAGTGTTTAAAGGTCTTGGGCATTGTCTGCAAATAGTACTGTATCATCCGCAAATCTAATATTATTTAATGTTTTTCCATTTACCAATATCCATAGAGCAGTTTCATCTAAATGGTTATTAAATTAATGTTATACATTTTTCCATATCTATAACGCGAGTTGCCCCATGTTTTTTTTATTTTTTTTATTTAAAATATAATAGAAACCTAAAATGTTTATGGATAACATTTTTACATGATTCAATATAGGAATATAATAATAATATAATTTAGATACAAAGTCATTTATACAGCGTTACCCCGTAACTATTCATTGTTATCCCTTCTCCGTGATATATCTCATAAGGGTGAAATGTGTGGAGAAAAAAAACATATCTCTTATATTGTAGGTAATATTATTATCTAAAACTTTTGGTATAATCTTCATTGATTTACATTACAAAGGAGGCGATCTATCCGCGAAAGACCGTGTAGAAAAGTGTTAACAAAAATTAAACTTTATAGGAACTTTTCCGAAAGTTCTTTTTTACAAGGTAGATACGTTCAAACTAAATCTTGGTACTAAAGATGTACTATACATAAAAAGTGTATTTAACTTAAAAAACGTATTTATTAAAATATTACATTTTTCATTGTTTTTAATTTAAATATATGTAATTAAAGAAAACATCATATTCACTTTAATTGTTTATGTAAGGTTGTATTACGTTAGATTACTACTCTTTTTGGTAAAATATGCATTTTATAAGGATACACTGATCGACTGTAATTTGTCATTACTTTTAATTTTGTCCTAATTTTGTCCCAACTGTCCAAATTTTGCTTTGATTCCATACTAAGGTCACGCCGTCTCGCGTTCCAGTCAATCGCGGGACGACAGTCACATATACATTTACGTTGTGTATATTATACACCTACTTATCAATGTATTCGAAGGACATTCTTATATGGCGGCGAGTCTAATAAATTATATTTTCAACATTAAAAAATATATTTTACGGAAAATACGACCACGGCTGCGTAGAGCTCAACATCGACTGTGAAACGGCCACTATTCTATCTAGCAAAAGCAATTATATTATACTTGACAATGTATTTACTCGAAAAAGTGTATCCTGTCTTCTTTTTCAGCAACTGCCCAAATTTTTTCTATACCACCCTCATTGTGAATTCCTAAAGCGACTATTAAAATGACCACTCCGTTCATAGTCATGAATTGTATAGTATCTGTCCACACAACTGCCTTCAGTCCGCCGAGGGTGGTATAAAATATGCACACCAGGGACACAATAAAACTGATTAACTTCATATCAAGACCTGTAACTAAAAAAAAACAGGCATAGACATATTTTCAGACTGTTTATAGAAATTGAAAAAGAATATTTTATTGCAATTGCAATTTTACGTTGTGTATATAGAGCAGTAATAAAAAACTCCGAGCAAAGTGTTAAGACAAAACTAACTCTTTTCAAATCTATGTACATCCTAATATGTAACCGACGTAGCGATGATTTTACTATATACCTAAAGAGAATTACCGATACAATTATTATTTTTGTTTTCTTTATATATATTCTTTATATAATACAATGTGTTCTAAAAATAATAATAATAATATAATATATTCCAAATAATATAGATTTTCTTTATCATTTACCTCAGAGCCTATTGAAGTCCAATTTATCAACCTCGTGGTCTAATTAACAGAAACAGTTGGCTAAATTTGAACAAAGCTCCAATTCACATTTTGTTAATTATTGAGATATCTTTAATAATTATGTTTATAAATACATAATAAATGCAAAGCCTAATAATTGTTCTTTCATTTCGTACAATAGACATTTTTAAAATCTATAATATAAATACTTAATACGCGTTTGAAAAGAAATTGTCCAAATTACCTAACTTTCCCCTATAATGAATAAAATATTTAATGCAAAATAATTACCAAGATTGAATGCTACAGAAGGAACATACATGACGATCGGAATGAACAATAAGAAATCCAAAATGGACAGAAATGATGCGGTGAGGCGAACATTCCTGCAAAATCTCATCTCAAGATATTCATAACTGGAAGTTAGTTGGAGTCCATAGAATACTGAAAATAATCACAACGAAATATGTTACTCATTTTTCAATAGTTAACATATGAAAATAATAAAAACTCTCTTACATTTTATAATAATATAATGTAACGAGTCGAGATTAAGCATACAAAACAATTTTTTTACCAGGTAAAAACATGTATCCAATTATAACAGTTGCCATAAGGCCACCAAGACAAGAAGCAGCGAACTGTGTTCCGTAAGAATATACTTCAGCAGGCATTCCAAGAAGAACTATCGCCGATACGTAACTATAAAACAACATCAAAATTGTAAACAAACAATTTGGACAAACTTTTGAGTCATAATTGGATGTGGATGCGTTAACTTTGTGGAAATCCATTTTAAATAATTATGAATAAATTACTACTTCCACTGGACCCGTGACCCGTACACCAGACACACACTCCCACATACTTCAGTCTACGCTAACTTAAAGAAGGAAACTGATGTTTCCAAAATATTTAGTATTCATATTGTACTCGTATCAAATAAAAGAAGTGGTAAAATAACAAAAAATAATAATTCTCGGAACATAAATATAAAAGTATTCTTAAGTATATATAATGGTCCATAAAATGAATTTAAAAATTTAAAAAAAAAAAAAAAATTAAAAAAAAAACATTTTTAGCCGTATTCTAGTGTGTATGTTAAATAATTCGAAAGAATATCATGTATGCATTACAAAAAATTAATAATAAATATTGAATATCTGATATCAATTGTGATCAATGTTTTTTGAGTTATGAATTCTCAATTTATATTTTTTCTAAAACAAGCCGTGTATCAAATTTGTAGGAACTGAATGAAAAAAAAAACTTAGAATTCGCGAAATAAGTACCATCTCTTGATTTTACTGTGTGTCATCTATAACATATATTCTTTAAAGACTATTTTTTTTAAAAAATCACTTCTTTGCAATTGGTTTAAGTTTTCATTCTTGCGAAGTTACCTGGCGGCTAGTGAAGTAGCTATTGGAATCACTCCCATACTTTTTCCTCCCAAAAGGTAATCATTGGCAGTATTTTGTTTCTTGTAGATACCAAAATAAACTCCAACTAGAGTTGAGACTGCCAGCATCCCAACAAACATGGCATAATCGTAAATTGTAAAGGTCAGGATGTCCAACTTTGCCCCTCTGTGATGAAGTGAGCTGCTGTCCATGGTTGACGAATGTTCAATATTGGTCTATGACAAATCATTCAAAAATATCAAATTAAAAATAAAATAATCTTATTAAAGAACGTGAAGTTTCAATTTCAGAACAAAGTTCTATGAATTTTTAACACCGAAATTTTTAATCAATTAGAAAGGCATAAAGAAAAATTAAATCAAGGTAAAAACATTTATAATTAATATAAATTAACTTTGTTTAAACCACTTATTTATTGAAAAAAATCAACATGTTTCAAAGCCAATGGCTTCTTCATCAGGAAAACAAAAATAATATTTAAAAATCGAAGTATAGATCAAAAGTTATATATGGAAAATAATAATATAAAGTACCTAATTAATATGAAAATAAATTTAAAAGATAACTATTTGCAAAAAGAACCTGATTATTTATAATATTCAATATACTATTTACACTCTTTCTTATTTCCAAAATTTCTAATTTATCAAATTGTGATTCTGTATAATTTGTATGTAAAATTTGTAAACCCTTATTAATATCAAAAGAATGACCCGTAGCCAAAAGATGGTTAGCAAATTCAGAATAATTATTACTATTTAAACACCTTAAGTGTTCTTTAATTCTAATTTCAAAATTTCTACACGTTTTTCCTATATAAAAATAATCACAATCATTACAAATTAATTTATAAACACCCGATTTTTTTTAAAAATTATCCTTATCTTTATTATTTAATTAATATGTATTTTTTTAATTTATTATTAGTATAAAAAGCTGGTTGAATATTTTTAACTATTGAATTAGAAATTTCATTATTTATAAATGTAATTTTCCTCCAATGTTTATCAGAATCACAAATTGAAGGGTAAACAAAAGATTTTTAAAAAATTTTCTTGTACTTTTTATTTAACATAATATCAATTAATTTTTTATCATAACCATTATTAAACGCGATCTGTTTAATAATTTTTAATTCAATATTAAAATTATCAACAGATAATGGAATATTAATTAATCTATTTAACATTGAATGAAAAGTTGTCAATTTTTGAGAATATGGATGGTTAGAAGAATTGTGTATAACTATATCTGTATATGTATCTTTACGAAATATGTTAAAATCAATTTTATTATTAACAATTGAAATATTCAAATCCAAAAAAATTATGCTAGAATTTTGTATTTCTATGGTAAATTGAATCTTTTTATGAAGTTTATTTAAGAAATTAAGAAAAATTTTTAGTTGTCTTTCAGTACCAGTCCATATACATAAAATGTCATCAACATATCTTTTCCAAAAAAATACATATTTTAATAACAAAGCAGAACTATTAAAAATTCTTTTCTCTAAATTATTTAAAAATATATCAGCCACTAAAGGACTTATACTAGAACCCATTGCTAAACCCTCATTTTGTTTAAAAATAATATTATCAAATTGAAAGTAATTTTGATTTAAAACAACGTTAAAAAGTCTATTCAAATCATTAGACAAATCTTTACAAATATTTGAAGAATTTAATAATTCATTAATAATAATTTTACTTTCTTCGATTGGAACACTAGGAAACAAATTTACAACATCAAATGAAACTAAAAATGAATTATTTGGAATATTCAATACTTTTAAATGGTCAACCAATTCAAGAGAACTTTTAATGGTATATAAAGGTTTAAAAATATTACTTTCAACAATTATTTTGTTTAATATAGCTGATAATTTACTACTAGGAATTATTATAAGAAGCCATTGGCTTTGAAACATGTTGATTTTTTTCAATAAATAAGTGGTTTAAACAAAGTTAATTTATATTAATTATAATTATGTTACCACAAAATAAATTTGCTACATTTGAAGAAGAAGAAAAAACATTTGTTCGTATCCCGGTAGCAGCCAAATATTTTTTCTTTGATTGAATTTTCTGTATGTCTTTCTAATTAATAAATTTGATTTTAAAAATTCACATAATTTTGTTCCGAAATTGCAATATCACAATAAGAATGTGTTCTTTAATATGATATATATGTGTTGTATCAAATGTGTCCAAAATTTATGAAATGAATTAAAGATTTAATTCTTGCCTCCTCTAGCGGCAGATACACAAAGTAATTTGTGACTACCTCATTACAAAAAGTGGATTGCTTTAAATGAATAATATATGTCAATCAATTAATAAAAAGAGACTTACAGGCCGACGTAGCGTAATAGTAACGCACCTTCCTGGATAGATATGATTCCGGGTTCGTGTCCGGGTAGCTGCCAAATATTTTTTCGTTGATTTGATTTTTCTGTATGTATGTCTTTTTAAAAAGTTTTTATCTTAAATGTGAGTAACATACTTTGAATAATATTCCCAGAGGTTCTGCAAAAAAATAATAATAATTTTTTTATTTCAACTTTATCTGTTCTACTTACAGCTATTAAATTGTTTATCGTCGCTGTGTATATAATAAAGTCAATGTGCCGTTTTGTACAATCTGATATGGAATCTATTTGTCAATTTTTCATATGAATAATGAAGATATTTTAAAAAAACATTGCCGTTCATCTAGAAAGTCTGCCTTTATTATTATTATTTAAAATATTTTTTATAAATCTAGTCAGTGCAATTATTTTTTAAAACAGTTTCATTCGTTTATCTCAGAATGTAGTAAAACGTCACATAGGCTTAATTATATATACAGCGACGATATGTAATCAACGAAGATTTGCCAATACATGCTTTTAATATCGTTTCTTCGCGTTTTCTATCTACAAAAAAATTAAATATTGTAAAAGAAGAGTGCATTCAAAATCATAAATATCTCTCGTAATTCTCTCTGAATTACTCACCAGTAGGAGAATATTAATACTCACACATAAGTTAATGTTAGCGTTTTATATCACACAACTCTTGATAGTTTGCTTGTATTTAGAGCATTGATACTTCAGTAAAAAAAGGTTAACTTATTTAAAACATTCAAACGCATTTTTAACTACCAATCAGCAAAAGTAAGTTGTTTACCACTTAACTCGTAGTTTTCCAAGATTTACAATATTTATGTGTACAGTAATATTGCTACAGAGGTTGGCTAATGCTAACCATTGATAGACAGCCTTGAGAGCTGGGAGCAAAGTACGGTTTTTTCCGAGTTTAAAAAATTCTCTCCACTATATTTACATTGAAATACTTTTTATATTGTGGTTTATTTACTGTGCAAACGTCGGAGTGAAACGTTTTATGATAAGAGTCTTAAATCTTTACGAATGCTGGTTTTAAAAATATTTTACATAATTCAAAGTCATACGTATTGTAAATGTGACATAACCGATAGCGAAATTTTGTTAAAAGTCATTAAATAAACAATAAATACAAATTATTTGTGCGCTATATTTGCCTAACAGCCGATTGCCTGACAAACCAACTGCCCGAAAAGCCAAATGACCGACAAGCCAGCTGCTCGACAAACCAACTGCCCGAAGGTACAGTTGGGTTAGGTTAGGTTAGGTTAGGTTAGGTTGCAACTGCAAGACTGTACGAAAAAGTTATGCCGAAAATACTACGAGAAGTTTAAGATAATTGCGCTTTCTCGAGGACTTGCACATATTTTTATCTGATACTTTTCAAATATTTTTATATATAAAAACTATGTTAAGCGTATCATGAAGTTTAATTTTAAGTATAAAAATACAATTTATTTTTTTATATGAAATAAATATTTTTATATGCGTTGTTTTTATCCTATTTTGTTTGGCATTAAGGCGATCGTCTAGCAGAATGAGCAAATTTCACCATTTTTTCTCATATCTTCTCTTGCGTTTTTTATTACATTTTTGTATGGAAATATATCATTTTAAAATTTATCCATCAGGTTACATATATTTTAAATACGAATATCTTATTAAAATGTCATAAACTAAATTAAATAATTAAATAATGTAAAAGTCTTGTGTAGGTTACGACTTATATATAAATATACAATCATTTGTACAACTTCTGATATAAATAAATTTTCGTGAAAAACGTCCAAAGTAGAATCAGTATTGAAAGTCCCCCTTTATATAATAAGTCTGAATTTTAGCCTCTTAGTTTTTACGAAACTAATCCAATCCGTTATCCAATTACACTTTAGCGTCCTCTTACATTTCCGCGAATATATCGACCTAATCTGTAAGTTTCATTTACTTTATTAATTGATTAACATATATTATAACATATATTATCGTTGATTAGATTTTTCTGTATGTCTTTCTAATCGAATAATTAAATTGATTTTAAAATAATTATCAATCATAAGAAATATTAAAAGACAGCGGAAAAGAATATGAGACACAAAAATCAGAAAAAAAAAGAAAATATTTTATTTGTTTTCAATAATTATATGAAACTAAACAACAAAGAAATTTCTAAAACCCCATCCCTGTCAAACTTTTGCTCAATTTGAAATATACCGCTTCCTAAGTAAAATGCAGGATAGCACTTAGTGCATGTTTTATGTAGATAAATGACCCTCGACACGATGCTTTTCTCAAAGTGTTACATTCCGATGAATATTTTCATTTTTTGTTATTTTTATTTATTTTTAAGCTTTTTTTTGATTTATCAAAAAATAGAGATGCGAACACCAAATGCGTGCAACGCTTGTGCTATGAAAATAGTACTACCTTGTTGGTGTCCTAGAATTGGGCTTGAACCACCAACCATCACATCACTAGGCAAGTGTCATGACTACGATACCAACAAGACAAATAATCATTAACTTTTAATTATTTTATATAGCTATTATATATATTCTATATATATATTATATATATGTGTGTAAAGGTACCTAAAATCATTTAAAAAAAATGAAATTATTGCTTAATATTAGTGTTCTCTTAAACGAAAATGGAGCCATATCTGCGTTCAGACGCAGGCTTTCATTTAATTGCAAGATTGTACGTATCCTGTAATATCCTGCATTCTTCATTTGTCCTAATGTACGTCATATTATGATGTTTGTCGTTGTCCTTACAAATCAAGCTTTCCTCTCCGGTGCCGTTAAATGAGATAACATTGCCCGTAATTATGTGAAAATCTCTGTAAATATTAAATAAAGAGTTCATATTTTAGGTATTCCTCAAGGGATATAACTGAATTAGAATGTTTTATCAAAGAAATTGGCGTAAATTGGCGCAGAAGGCGATTTGCTCAAGGTGCCGGATTCGGCCAATTGACGATCTTCGCTCTTTAGTAGCAAAAAGCAAAGCAAAAAAAAAGCAAAAAAAAGTGGCATGGCAGCCGGGTCGGACACGTCTTACACGTCCTTTTTCTTTCTTTTTAAATATTAGTAAGTGTAAAACTTTTATATAAATTATATAAATCATTTTATAAAACATATTATTAAATTTAAAACTTTTTACAGACATTATTAAAAACGCCGACGGCCACGCAGCGACCACAATCAGCCGCGAAGCAGCCACTATAATCGCTTGGCATTTAGCGACAGCCGATTGCAGGCGCCAATCGACTCGCTACAGGCACTAATGGTCGCAAAGCCGCTCTTAGGGCCAGCAGCAGGCAGTAGGCGAGAGCAATTCCAAATAATGGCCGCCCAGTGGCCACCATCGACCGCACTGCCCACGGTCACGTCAGCGGCTCGCAGGGCCTAGCTGATAGTTGTGAGTTAATTTTCAGCCACATCAGATGCATAGTTTGTTTTTGATATGAAAATAAGTAAGGAGCAATTTGGAGCGCTAGATTATTTCGTTCCAAAATTATTGAATTTCAAAAATCGAAAAATGTTTATTTGTAATATCATAAGTACACGCAAGTATTTTAATACCGGCTAAGAAAAAAATTAAGTTATTAATCAATTATCAGAAGAAAAAAAAAGTTATGTACCTACAAACAAAAATGAAAAATTGTTAAGAAGCAGTGTACTTAAAATACATACTGTAAGGTAATACTTTACAAGATATTTTCAAAGCATTAAGATAATACAAGTTCCATACAATAACTTCAGTGCTATTTGGGTATGAGGAGCAATCCCTCTCATCATTAATGATATCTTCAATTACAGCAAAATAACATTATTCTTATCAATAAGTAGGAAAAACTTTGTACGAAACCACAACTTAGTAAATAATCAATATGTTTGGGGCTCAATGATCCTTTGATCAGGATTTTAAAAATGTAAAGACGTCCGCATAGCCGGTAGCCGGAGCACGAGCCGCGATATGCACCGGGTAGGAAAGATAACGTCACGCGACTCCACCGCATGGTACAAAATTATTCATGCAAAACGCAAATTTAAAAATATATAACTTTGTTAGTTTTCGAAATATCTTAATCTTACTTTCAGACCTTTGTTCAATTTTACTCAAATTTTCATTTCAGAGAAGTTTACTATTTTTTTCATTGAAAAAATTGTAAACTTCTGCATTATCGATTGGGTAATATTATAATATTTTTTAACACCCGGATACAGTCATTAATTTTCTCAGTAAAATATTTATTTGAACGTAGTCATTGATTTCTTCCTCCATGCTCTGAGACTTTTTCGCTTTCTTTCTCCGAGTCCTTTTCTAAGTCCCCGACATCTTCCTTGATGGTCTGCAGGACGACATCCACGTGTTGATACTGGCCATCGGCATTCTTTGGCATCCTGGCTTGTTCCCTGATTTTCCTGGGGAGGAATCTCCTCACCACCGGACTGAAGTACTCCAGCCTGGTTTGCGACGCATCCGGAGGCTGCGTCAAGTAGCTGACCGGAAGCCCGACAGCGAGCACCGTCAGAGTTCCGATAAAGGAGTACCACATGAAGGATACCCGATATAAGAAGAACACGTCGCTTTCATCTCTAGGTTCATCAGACCTATAGACATAAAGAAATCGAGAAATAAAACAGTTATCTAAATATGTAGGTATGTATTAATTGTCATCAATAAAGTAAATGTAATATATGCGCACACGTCATAAATAATAAAAGTTTTCAAAAATAATTAAAATTAATATATGATGATGTGACCTTTAATTTTTTGACCCTCATGGTTTGTTTTTAAATTAAACCTTTCATTTTTTATTCTTTTTTTGTATATTGTTAAGTTATTGTTGCTATATTTTAATACATAACTTGTTAATTCTATGGAAACTTGTAAGATGAATAATATTTATTTGTAACCTGGTTTTTATTTGTACTATTAGATTTCCGTAAATAAATAAATAAAAATTAATAGCGTTAATATTGTAGAGATTCATTATGTTTTTATAGATAGAATTGGTGCTAATATTGTAGAGATTATTCACGATGATTATTAAAATTGATGGAATACGTTTTCTCTATTTGGGTTTAATTAAATAATAGATTATTGCGAAACACCATAATTTTCTTAAGTTAGCTTGAAATGACTTTCGGGTTAAAAAGGTTACTAGCAAAAATAATCAGAAATTGCCATAGCTGGTTTATAAATTATTGCGAAAAATGTGACACATACAACACAGTGATAACTTTATGATCTTATGTTTTTCTGTCTTCCCTTAGAGGTGAATTTATATAAAACATTATTTGCGCATTTTATTTTATTTTACATATATTTTATACATTTTATTAAATCAGAACGTTTAGTATAAATTACCTAAAATATATAGTTAAAGTCTATCTCAGCATTTCATGCTTATAGTTTCCCATATTCTCCAACAATGTCGAAGATAATGGACTTGTTTGTACCCACGACCGACGTTGCGGTATATTATTTTAATGTAAGTTCACCTGGTCTCTGAGTTGGAAAAATTTCTTAAAGTTTCAAACACGTTATATTTACAAGTGCGTTCAAGGAATATACGCAGGTTGAAATTCGAAGAATATACGCAGGTAGGATGTCGAGGAATATACACAAGCAAACTGCCTATATTCCTCGAATATTGAAGAAAATATGTGATGGGACTTGTAGATTTATCAGCGACAAGAAGAAAATATAGTTAAACTGGTTTCAACAGAGCTTTTATAAATTAAATATATAGTATTTCTAAACGATTGTTATACGTAATAAATTAATTGTGTACTTCGCTTTTCTCACCAGAATGATCTATGTTGTTACGTATAAATGAGAGATTTTAATATCATACTAATGATTAAGAATCGATTTCTAAAGCGTTGTCTTAAAATTTAATTAAAATTTTATTTTTCTTAACTGTACAGATAGAAGGAGAAACTTCATAGTCAGCATAAGAAATTGTACAGACCACACTGGAAACTGTACAGACAGCATGAGGAACTGAATACACAGCACAAGAAACAGCATAGATAACATGGGAAACTTACTCGGGCACAAATAATGTATTGGTGGTATTTACATATGAGTCACACTGATCTATCGAAAATGATTTGTGAGGATATTTGATGGCTCCGCTCTTCATTGCTGCTGAATTTCCATACAGCATCCACCCAATCAGAAGGACGCTTGCAAAAGCGCCAGTTATTGTTCCCTGAAAAATAGAATCAAAAATAATTTATATCATATATAATAAGAAAAATAGAATCAAACATAATAATCGCTGTCTGTCCGCCTACCTGTCTGTCCGTCTCTCTGTCCGTCCGTAACTTTGTTCGTGTATCGTCCATAAATTCGTTTGAATTAACGACTAAAAAAGAAATTAAATGGCTAAATGACTAAATGCGGCTTGAACTCCTGGCCAGCAACCAGAACCGGCCGCTTAGTGCATGATGCTACCGCCGCCTCTTCGTGTACCAACAAAAAATACAATAAATATATAGTAGGGCTTAGTAAGGATGCGAACAAATGTTCCAACAGTTTTGATTGGTAACAGTTAATTATAATTAATTTTTAAAAAGCACAAGTATCTTGCAGTTTATTCTCACTCTAAATATTTCATATTATCATCGTGTACTAATATTTTGATAGTAATTATTACATTGTATTAAACTGGCAGAAAACTCAGATGTTCCTGTTGTGGGATAGCAATAATTGGTTTTGTTTGTATGTGTTTATGGACTTTTATGTCGAAGTATTTGATTCTAAAACTCTCTTTCGCATTGTTTGATGTCTCGTATAATTTGGCTACTTTATCATATTTCATGTGTCGCCTACTTAAGCCACGTATTTTTTTACTGTTCAGTCTCCTGATACCATGATGATATGTTGCTTAAAACTTAGGTAAATCATAAAAATAATATCTGCATCAAGTTGGAAAAAACTGGACCAAAATCACATGTTTAAAATTATGTGTTTAAAGATAACTGACAGTTAAGTGCCTTTAAAATATTACATACGTACCTATTAAGATTTGGACGAAAATTCACAAATACCTTCGCAGACAACCTTCCTCGTATGCAAAAAATAGTAGATTTGAAGATAAAAATTTCAAACATATACCAAAAAGGTCGGAAATATTCGTAAAACATAACCATAAACTTGTGATGTGATCAAAATTATACTGTTTAAGATACAATTCGAAACGATAACTTGTTTTTTCGGTGTCGAAACCACTTCTACGATTGAGACTATATACTATATAAATGTGTTAACTCATCGTATAAGGAACAGATTATTCAAACAGGTGGGTCGATCGATTACCAACATAGCACACTAATTATCTCACGACTGAAGATCTACGGAAGACCAAATTGTTTTTATAGCACATTACATGAGCGTAAGCGTGAGAGACTGGAGCTAGAGAGGGAAAATGGGATTAAAAGGAGCGCGCCATTGGGAAAAGCAACATGAAAGCATGCAATTGGAGAGCTGCTTTGCGCCGTTAATTGTACTTTGTAATATTTTGTTTGAGACCAATAAATCCTAGAAGAAATACTTGGAGTTTCACTAAGGATTCCAGATTCCCGACAAAGATCACAGTTGTGCTTTTGGCATGATCAGTCATGATAGTTGATAGTTATGACACCACAATCAAAATTATCCGGCACTATCTGTTCCGATCTGTAGCTTTTCTGACGGCTTCTTGAAATGACAAGTCATATTTCTTCACAAACTAGCCACTTCTAGGATTAAATGCCCAGCAACACCGCAAAGCATCTCTCTGAGACTACCCGGAAGATCCACTAAATCAGTCGAGACTTTGAGCCTTTCACATTGTAATACCAACACCCGGCAAGACTCTTTTATATATCGCTCGTCTAATTTGTTCAACGCTATATACGGCAATTTGAATTTCTTCAATTCGTCAATCGATGATTTTAAAACTCTCGGATAATTCACCACAGTCATAAACCTTTTTTTATACATCTTCTTTCTTTAGTGCAGACCTCGTATATGTATATGCAGATGTTGCTCACATATCTTTATGCTATATTTCTTTTGCTCTTTTTTTTTATTGTCCCCCTTTATACTAAGTAGATCTATCCTTTCTTTCCCATGCCTGGTTCCCCTTTAACCTTTAATTCTTTGACTCTTGTGGTTTGTTCTTAACTTAAATTCTTCAATATTTTTATCTTATTATTGCTATATTTTAACACATAATATGTTAATTCTGTGGAAACTTGAAATGTGGTCTCTGTACTATTTTATATACATGTGTAACATTATTTTTATTCGTACTGTAAGTTTTCCGTAAATAAATAAATAAAACGTGAACCATTAGTTGCAGATCTCACCAGATCCGTCCATCTACGGGGAGATCTTCCGGGAGGATGGGTTTTCTTGTCTTTGCCTTGTACTACCAGCATCTACATTGCATCTGTACGTCTTGTGATACGCAGTATCACTATGCGTATTTTTTTGTTTTTGGAAGATAGACGTCGTTCATCATTTATTTATTTTAAAATGGAGATCTCTGTTCTAGATAGATTCTTACACCACAACTCTAATTCATTAAACTCTTTCTTGGTTATCTCCACCTTACATTTTGATCAGTTAAGCTAAGCATATTATTCGAAATTATTTTATGTACACCAATTATATTGATGTATGATTATCGACTCAGATAATGATCGATTTAAAATTAACCAACCTTTGAATTCGCCCTTGGAAACAACATTCCCATCAAAAAACAGCCGAGCAAAGGTCCGTTGGTGACACCGGAAAAACTGATGGCTAATTGAAGAATGCTCCCCAACTGTTCCACCAGAAACACCAGCGTCATGCACACCAAGCCGAACACTACCGCAGTCAGCTTCATGATACCACTGGCCTTTGCGTCTATATCACTTTTGGGTAGAAAGAGACAAATGAAGTCCTTATAGATGATACCGGCTGCGGCGTTGAGTATAGATGACATTGTACTGTCGATTTTAAAATGGAAAATTTTATTACATTGTTACAGTCAATGTTCATTATATTAATAATGAGAATAAGTGAATTATGTTTATCATAAATTCATAAGTGATGTACATATTTTTTTTTTTTAATTTTAGTTTAATATTATAAAAGATATTATTTGTTGCATATCCTTTTTCATTTTATTATACATTAATTTATGCTTTTTATTTTCTTATATAATGTCTATCTTGCATTATTATTTTTTCTTTCTATAATTCATGATAGGCAGCGATTCATACTTTTTAACATATATATATATATAGATTTTTAACATACTTGTATATGCCGGAAACAAGTGAAAAAATGTTATCATGATATTTTCTAGGTAATATAACATCTCACATTTATTTTCACTACCCTTGATATTAAAGTTAAATATAGTATTATCTAAATTATATAACAACATTTAGATGATACTATTACTATTATCATGTATATTTCTTCTTCTTCTTCTTCTTCTATCCCTTATCCTAATTTAACTTTTAATTAAAACATTGATCAAAACTAATAATCCAGTGAAAAAATTGTTGAAATCTGTCAAGAAATAACAGAGGAAAAGAATATTCAATTTAGTGTATTTAAGCACGGAATGATTGACCTCCAACTCGCCTGTGACGTCACGCGTCCGCATAGCCGGGCACTGGAGCACGAGTCACGATGTACACCGGCTACGAGAAATGACGTCACGCAACTCCACCGGAAGGAACAAAATTATTCATGCAAAACGCAAATGAAAAATTCCATAACTTTGTTAGTTTTTGAGATAACTCAATTATACTTTCAGGCCTTTGTTCAATTTTACTCAAGTTTTCATTTCTATTCATTTAAAAAATGAGAAACTTTACCATTGACGATCTTGCATGCGAAGATGTATGAATGTGAAGGGATAGAAGAATGTGGCGTTCCATTCTCTGCCTACCCCCGCAAGGAACGGCGTGATGCTAGTGTAGTTAGTTTTTTTTATTAATTTTTCTTAAGTACGAGGACAGTTTTACATGCATCAACGGTCAATTGTTGAAAGAATGGAATGTTACTATATCAAGCGAACCAATCAAACCTTAGCGCAGCACTAAAGATGCCCACGGTGAACAGCCCAGGTAATCCAGGAACACTCCTGGCAGTGTCCATCACGTAGTATGGTAATATCTAAAATAATATTAACATTTACAACAGTTTAAAAACAAAATCCTTATAATACATTCTCCAATCTCTATTCTATAATACAACCTCCACCTCATCAAAAATATCATATAGTAATTTTGATTGAACAAATGTATAATGTATCATTTTAAATATCTAAATTTCATTTTTAGAGGGAATTATTCAAGATTTTGGTGTTTGGTACATTTGCATTTATTGATGTTTTAAATAGTCTCAAGTATAATGTTTAACAAAAATTATAGATAAAGAATCATAACTTAAATATCGGTATAAAAATCAAATATTTTTCAATACATAATATAATATTTGCTTCCAGCACGTAAGATATACGACATCTGAGGCAATTGCCCAAGATCGCTGACGAGGTATTAACTATAATTGTCGTAAAGAATGTCCGTGTAAATGGTCTGTTAACCTAATTATTTCACCTGATCAAGCTATATTTTTATAGCAAGAAACACTGCTTGACTCACATTCTTGAATATATGGCGCAATTGTTTTGTCGATTGGGCGTTAATTGCAACACAGGATTGGGTCAAGTATGCAAGATAAATGAAAATACTATATTGTATCGCGTCAGCGCGAATCAGGTCACTACAATGCATAAAACAACTCCTTTTGATTTTGATTGATTATATGCTGAAACTTACTTGATCTGATTTTGTAATAACCTTAGCCATGAAGGGATCACATCCATAGTATTTAGAGAACATGATGAGCCCGGAGAATAGACACAACGATTTAATGATCACAATGAGCACACCATAGGTATATAAAACTCTGAAAAAAAAATTAATTAATAATTATAACAAATTTTTTTAAATGTTTAATTATATTTGTAGAAACGTCCGGTAAAAAATAATAACTTATTATAAATACCGACATATTAAGGTTGCTCTTATATTTGTATTGTACTTTGCATTAATCCGGGTGGTTCTAAAAAGGTAGTAACATAAATAATAATTGGTGTATGTTACTACTTACTTGATAGCATCTCTTAATGAAGGGACTGAGAGAAAACGCTGAATACATATTTGATTGACTCCCAAAGAAGATATCCAACCGCAACTCATACCAACAGTCACTGTCCAAAATGACAACCGTTTAAATGGGTTCAGGTCCATACTAGAATAATTGAAAAAAATACATCAAACTGATTTCTTTCGTAAAAAACATGATTGACTCTCCGTACTTATATACTCCGTAGAAAATTATATCCTGTTTCTACCAAATAGCCATTTGCGAATCATGCATTATTCCATGCCCCAAAATGCACAACGGATTTAATTATTTGGCACGCCATAACGCGTAGTATACAACTTTTAAATGAACTGAGCAATCGTGTCAATGTATTTAATGATAGCATTAAAAATATCAGACAGAAAATCGTTTTCATACAAGGTATTTAATATTTTCACCCCTGTTTTTGAGTCAAATTTATGATTATTTTCTATGAGGTGGTTTGAAAATTCGAAAAAATTGTTGTTATTAAGACACTACATAAGATTTTACATAACTTATTGTAGTGATTAAAATACTTCGCTTACGTCTAGGTTTCCGTCCGTTTCAAGTATTTTTATTAATAATAATTTGTCTTTTAGTTCAAGAACACTTTGAAATAATTGTATTGTTTTTCATTTTCAAAATACTTTATACGAATTAATAACTTAAGATAGTTTGTACTTTATTCAACCACTTAGGTTTTTTTGTAAAAAATCATAATTTTAACATTAAAAAAGTGAAATTAAGTTTAGTAAAAATTGACCACGGCTGCACATCGGTCTTGAAGCGGCCACTTTACTATCAAGCAAAACCAATTGGCACATATATAGTTATAATACTAAAAAACGTTATTACTCAAAAAAATGTATCCTGTCTTCTTTTTCAGCGACCGTCCATATTTTTTCAAAGCCACCCTCATCGTAAACTCCTAATACGACTATTAAAATGACCGCTCCGTTCATAGTCAAGAACTGTATAGTGTCTGTCCACACAACTGCTTTAAGGCCGCCGAGGGTGGTGTAAAATATGCAAACCAGGGATACAACTGGGCTGATTACCTTTAAATCAAGACCGGTCACTGAAAAAAATAGACAAACAGTGAATCATAACTCTTTCTATTTTATACGGTATTGTGATTCAGACCACACAAAAAGAAAATGTATCACCACCAAGTGTTTGCTTCCTTCGAAAAAAAATTTATTACTTATTATAATGTTTTGGAAATTCGGAAATAACCTATGGTGATCAAGGGCCAGGGTCTAGATCGGCTAGAAGGTTCATCAAACGTATTGGAACCAACCATGGCACTAGGTTGTGTGCAAAGATTTGCGTTAGTTCATGTCTATATACTTGATGGTTTATTCAGGGTGTCTCATAGCTAATAGCAAAAACTTTACAGGTGGATTCCTGCCTTAATGATAAGTGGAAAATATGTTATGGAGATATGAAATATCAGAGTTTGCATTTTTTTCAATATTTATGCATTTTTTTCATTCAGTAACTTATATCGATTATGAAAAATTAGCTTTAATACAAGTCGAATAAAATGATAAAAACCTTACAAAAATTTTCGACTCATTATCAAGCCGGGAATCAATCTGCAGGAGATTTTGCTAATAGCTATGAGACACCATATACGTATATTATTAAGTGGACAGATTCATAGTGGTGTCGCCTAATTTCCTAATATATACAACTCATACGTTTTTTGGATAAGGTTGATATGTATTAATTAGAAAATGAAATAATAAATATATCGATTATGAAGTGTGCCTACATTTCGTAAGTATTTCATTATCTTAAATGATTAACACAGCGAAATTGGCAAATGGGAAAAACCAAAATATTTTTTTCCATAAACTGTTTTTTTAATGTCTTTCAAATTGATTCATCGTAATTTTCTTGTTATGAAACTTTCTTAAAATATCTAGATTAAATTTTAAACTACCTAACAAATTAACTAATCATCGCGTCGTTTTCCGCAGGGGTAGCCAGAGAAGATAGAATGACACATCCTTCTATCTCTGCACACCATTTTTGCTTTCTACACCTTTCCATGCACGCTCCATGGTTATTGAAGCTTATGACAGGGCCATTGTTCAATATTTATTGTATCTGATCGTACCAGATCTTTTTTTGACACTCCAACTCCTGCTGCCTTTAACACTCGCCTCATTTATTTTCCTTTCCTCGCTCATACGTTCCACGTGATGAAACCAACTCGGTAATCCTTTCTTTATTCTATCTAAAACAAGTGAGTGAGTGTTGATATTGTAGTTAATTAGCTTGCAATACCGTGTCGAAAGCAGGGTGGCTCTGTGTTTAAGTCATGCCTAAGTATTATCTTGTGTCGTATGTATGTTTCATCTATTGTCTGATCAACACTCATAATGAAACGTCGGCCAGAAAAGTCGTAAAAACACGGCATAATACCTCAGAAGACACAACCCAGAAGAATCTGATCGGCCGTGAAACTAACGTAATAACATTAGATATACTTCATTTATAATTTGTTAATTTCTCACTCTATCGAAAGACTTTTTTAGCGCCTTAGCGACAGCATTTTTACCACATTTAGTCTAGGTACTTTCATTCCTTTTTTGCTAATTCCAGGCTTCCCTTCCATATATTTCGGTTGGAAAATTTAATAACAACTTAATTCTACAAATTATTGAATTTATTTATATTTTAACATGCATATTAACGGTAAGCTTTTTTCTGAGTTATATTTAAATAAAATAATAAAAATGTACGATATTTACCGAGATTAAATGCCACAGCGGGTACATACATGACGATCGGAATAAACAATAAGCTATCCAAAAGGAAGAGAAATGACGCAGTGAGGCGAACATTTCTGCAAAATCTCATCTCAAGATACTCATAACTGGAAGTAAGTTGGAGTCCGTAGAAAACTGAAAATAACCACATTAATATGTTACTCATTTTTTCATTAAAAATATCTATAATTATGTGCGTAATATTTTAAAATATTATGAAAGGAATAGTTAAACAGACAAAACTATTTTTTACCGGGTAAAAACATGTATCCAATTATGACTGTTGCTATTAGACTTCCAAGACAGGATGCAGAGTACTGTGTCCCGTAGGAATATACTTCAGCAGGCATTCCCAGCAGAGTTATTGCGGATATGTAACTATAAATCAATATCAAAAATGTATATATATTTTTTATATTTTTACTGTCTAAAAAAAATTAATCACGGTGGTAGTAATAGGTTTCTGTACGCTGGAAAAGATCAATGTGTTACTTAATATTGAGGATAACTTCTTCAGGGTAAGAATTATTGCTGTTCGTTCAATAAATTCATTATTACCAATATTATTACCTACCCTAAATTCTGCTTTACCTACAAGTACCAAATTATCAATTTGGAAAAATAAAAAATGTAGCGCATACAAACAACTCTCTTTAAATTCCGAGAAGCATTCTGCAAATGATAAAACCGAAACTTGTATCTATTGGATATTTCGTCACATAATAATAATAAATCTTTAATAAATAATAAAATTTATTAAAGATTTTTAATCTTAATAAATTTTAATAAGAATAAAAATTCGTATATATAATAAATCCTATGTACCGTTTAGTACATTCTGAGATACACGAATCGATTTGTCGATTTTTCATATAAATAATGGTCATACTCTAAAAAAAAATAGTGCCGTTCATCTAGAAAGTCTGCCTAGTACTTATTTAAAATATTTTTTATAAATCTAGACTGTGCAATTATTTTTTAAAACAGTTTTTATTCGCTTATTTCAGAATGTACTAAACGTCACATAGGATTTATTATATATACAGCGACGATTTGTTATTCTCTCTCCAGAGTAGTAAAGTCAGTAATATCCATAAAAAAAATTAATGTAGAAAAATTGAATCATCAAGGTTTACTAATGTAGAATGCACTGAATTCAATAGGAAATATACTCAATAAATTTATAGGAAATATGATTTGGACGTGATAAATACATAAAATCTAGATTTCAGTACATTATTGCTGACTTTGCTCTTATACCCGTCGTATAATAACATAAAAAATATAGCAAAACGAAATTCACCCTTAGGAAGAATCAGAAGATATATTAAAATAGAATCGTGCAAAAATATATCTAACGCAATAATAGTCCCCCACATCAACTACAGCAGTATACTATTACTGGTTAATAAAGAAGAATTGAAAAAAATTACCAATATTCAATAATTAACAATAATTAATTATACTAAAAAGAAATGGAAACACAAGAATTAAAGTGATGCTAGAAAGCTTGCAGATAATGAAATTTAGAAAAATAATTTAATTTAATGTACTTCTATTTATATATAAAATTATTAATGGACACAACAATACCTTTGATTTATTAAGAAAAATAAAAAATAAACAACATGAACATGACCACTGTACAAAAAGAAAATATGAAATAAGCTTACCAGTGGAATGAAATTATATGTATATGAAACTACCAGGGGATTAAGGGAAAACAATATAACGACTTTTAAGAAAAAAATTAAATAAGGTGTGATACTTACTTTTGAATAAAAATGTAATATATATATATCTAATGCTGTATATATTAGGAAATATAAAATTATTGTATTACCTACTTTAATAATAAAAAATTAAAACATAAACAAAATCTCCTGAGCCAATTTTTTTAATATTAGCTCTTTTGCAATTGCTTAATTATAATTTTTGCCAAGTTACCTGGCGGCTAGTGAAGTAGCTATTGGAAACACTCCCATACTTTTTCCTCCCAATAGATAATCATTGGCAGTATTTTGTTTCTTGTAGATACCAAAATAAACTCCAACTAGAGTTGAGACTGCCAGCATCCCAACAAACATGGCATAATCGTAAATTGTAAAGGTAAGGAAGTCCAACTTTGCCCCTCTGTGATGAAGTGAGTCGCTGTCCATGATTGACGATTATTCAAAGTTGGTCTAAAATAAATCATTTAAAAAATCAAATCAAAAGTAAAAAGTGTATCATTGGATACCAACTACCTTCATTAATAATAATAAAACAATACAATCGGGATAGGTTAAAGATATTAATTAATTTATTATTTGTTTATTTACAACCTAACTAAACCAATTAATGAAAGAAATGTGCTATCAGACATATTCTCAAAATACAAAAAAATGTATATATTTATTATTTACGGAAAGTACCGTTTCGCATAGTGTGTAACAAAGGTAGTTCACATTATTTTACAGGTAGATTTCTGCTTATATTATGAGTTGAAAATGTTCAAGCGAAATGTAAATAGATTTTTTATCCTTTTATTTGTCTTTTGTTAAAGCGAATAAATATTCGAAATAAATTAATTCTTTAATATTTTAAAGTTTATAAATTTATAAATTTGTTTATAAACTGGATGACGTTCCACTCGCTAAAGTCGATTCAATAAGGGATCTGGGTGTCATGCTAGATTCTAAACTCACTTTTAGAAACCACTTTGATAATATCACAAACAAGGCATATAGTATGTCGGGATTTATCACCAGAATTACTCAGGACTTTAAAAATCCTCAAAGTCTAAAAATTCTCTATACATCGCTAGTACGAAGTATATTGGAGTATTCGTCAGTTATTTGGTCACCTTATTACACAACACATATTACGAGAATCGAGAGAGTGCAGAAAAAGTTTCTACGTATTTTGTCATACAAAGCTGGTCAACACAACAACCTTCACAGCTACGAAGATTGACTTGCCTTTTTCAAGATGCACAAACTTGAGTCCCCACGGAAAATATTCGATCTCATTGTGCTACACAAGATTCTCAGCGGAGCTATTGATTCTCTCTATCTGATATATAATTTGCAAGTTAAACCCCGTATAAGAAACCCGGAGTTCTTTAGAATAAACCAGCACACTAATAATGTCGGTTACTTTTCTCCGATCACAAGGTTGTGTCGCAAATATAATTTGTATTGTGCTGGCCCTAACATTGATGCTAATGTTCTTGTAGATACCTTATCTTCGTTCAAAAACTCACTCATACACAACATCCATTTTCTAAACGATGTCATGAACCTATACATCCATTGAATCAATCATTCATTAAATACTAATCTCACTACATTCAAACACAAAATATACAATATATACACATAAATGTACATGTAAAATATAATTAATTTCAAAAATACATGTTACTAGAGCGTGCCGAAGACATTTGTAATTGGGATAATGGGCATAGTCTTCACTATAATGTTTATTATCAGAGTATCATGTAACTATTATCCTGTTAGTGTCTCTAATAAATAAATAAATAAATAAAAAAGTTTCACCGAAGGTAAAATATTCAAAACCAACCACCGAACCCAGAAATATTAAAAATAAAATGAAAATTTTGAATTCGCTTATCTCAATAACTATCGATATTAAGTCATCGTTGCTAGACAGTTTAGACAGGAGTTTACCTGTAAAGTATTATGGACCAACTGTGTTACATCCGGTATATAATTGAATATATAGTCGTACATACATACTCCTTACACACATTATTATACATTTATATTATGGAATACATAAATTTTATTCATAAAATTGAGTTACGTACATATATCGACTATTTTTTATACAGCCTATGACCGATTTAAACCAAATTTTGAATAATAACTTTTCCGTAGGTACCCTCTGCAAAATATAGCACGTTTAATTAATATTTTAAGTACACGAATTAATGTATAATATTTTCAATGCCATCTATTATAAATTTTTCCTCACCCTACAGCCCTAGATATCTCACCTTTCCCTTGACTGGAACGTATTTTGCAAACATCGTTACTCTTTAGGGCTTGCGCAAAACAAAAACACGACCTCCCTCTCCCACTAACCCTCTTTTCCTATGCTTTAAAATAAAACAAATATTTAAACTTACCGTTATTCATAAAGATGGCGCGCAATCTTATCATCGGTGGTCTAGGAACTGAACTGCTGAACTAGAATCCTCTAGATCTAGATCAAAGAACAGCGTGTTGGCAATATGAACTGGACACTGTCATTTGTGTTCGGTTTGCCACCTTCGTGGTCGTGATGTCAGCTGGACTACAGGAAGCAGATAATTTGAATGGGCTTTAGTATGTGTAATGTCATCATTGTGGAGTCTTGAGACGCTACAATACGGTCGAATTATAAGAACATTCTCACGCACTCGGCACCTCAAGCGATGGAGGCTGAAGATTGTTCGCCAGTTATAAGTGAGTGAAAACAATATATTTTTCCGAATAAAATATAACCTTTTTTCCATTTTCCTCACTCGCATGTTTTGTCAAGCATTCAAGACTATAATAATAACTTATCTTTAAAATAAAAATGATAATATATGTCGTTCCTTTAAAACGTGTGTGGTAATAATAAGCTGCACTAAATAGAATAAAAATAATGTTACAAAGTAATAATATCTGTGCTAAATACTATAATAAATCATTTGTATTCTAAGATTCGTATTCTTAGAAATAAGCATTCACAAATTCCACCTAGTAAAACAGACATGCGGCTTGTCCTTTTATATGGTATAATTTATGTATAGGTACACATCATTCAATATGTATTTTAAATGGCGTATCAAGGTGTCTTGTTATTTCAATTTACGGATATAAAATTTTATAAAATATATTTATTTTTTATTAAATATTATTATAAAAGTAAAATTCTTTACTTTGTTACAAATTAAATAAAATTATTAAAATCTTGCAGAAATTTACTTTTCGCATTTTTATTATTTGACTTGAATTTTTAATATAAGATGTAAGTTACTTTCAAAAAACAATGTTTTATTGACGATAGGTTAGAAATATTGAAAAAAAATGCAAACGTTGATGTCGCTTATCTGTTAACATTTATATCCAAAGTGTAAAGAATATTTTCTATTCATAATTGAATGAAAAAGACTCACAAATTTTTTGCTTCTGGCTACGAGACATCCTTTATATTTAGCGTGCGTGTACAAAGAAAGAGTTGGGCGCGGAGCGAGCTGACATTCGTTGTTTTATTTTGCTCGCAGAAAAGAATGACCGACTGAGTCGTACCGACTTCAACCTCGCCATATTAATCTCAAATGTCTCTAGTGTTTCATTCCGAGTTGCTGAACAATAGTAGGAGAGAATCAACTTTCACACATAAATAAATTATAGCGTTTTATTTTTCATTTTATTTATTTCTCGATCGCTTGATTATATTTACAACTGCAATACTCCATTGATAAAGTTGACTTAATTAAAACTTGCAAACACTTTTCCAACAGCCAATCAATAATGGTAGGTTGTATTATTATTTACTAGTAGTTTTTCAATATAAACTTTGTGACATTATCATAAAATTTGAAAATAAATTATAATTATAACGCACGCTTTATGCATAGCATATCCATAGTATTATTTAACTATATGGGCTTTAATAATTATGCTAACTATTGTACTTGATAGATAACCTTGGGAGCTAAAAGCAACGTAGGTTTTTTCTGAGCTTAAAGTATTCTCTACTCTATATTTACATTTATTGTGCTTTATTTACTGTGTAAACATCGGAGTGAAACGTTTTATGATAAGAGGCTTAAATATTTTAGACAGCGATCCCTTTTCAGTTGCTGCTTTTGAAATGTGTACACAATAGTATGTGTATGCACAATTCAGAGTAAAAGTTATTAAATAAACGACTCTTTTTTTTTTTTTCAATACGTTCTTATCTTTCCAAGATCTCTCCGTATTACAATCGCTTCTTCTGACAACTGCAGACCGATGATTACTTTTCAATATTAATGGGCTGAATATCAATAATTGTTCACAAACTTTGAGAAGTGAGACGGTACCACGAATAAGAAAACTAACGGAACTTTCTGAGGGATTACATATTCTTAATTTATAGAAATTAACTTTGTTTATACCACCTTTTTTAATGAAAAAAATTCAACATGTTTCAAAGCCAATGGCTTCTTCATCAGGATAACAAATGTGAATATTTTCAATTTTTTTTTTCAAAAGGTGGTGTAAACAAAGTTAATTTATATAAATTATAATTATAATGTCATCACAAAATAATTTTGGTATGATTGAAGAAGAAGATTACATATTCTGTTATTTTTAAATGTGACGCAGCAAATTTGGACGCCCCTCAAGTACTTCACTATTAACACATTTTCTTGATATATAGAAAGCCATATAAAACTAAAAAATTATATATAAACAACTAAATGTCTGAAATATTTTAGTATTAAGTAACTACATATTAGTCAGAAAGTAGTTTAATTTTCTTAATAATGACTTAATTCTTAATAATGTCATACACAAGTCAACGGGATTTACACCACAGAAATCCAAAACGGAAGTGTGTAGACAAGACAGTCTGTAGATGAGTGCCCAGAAGACTGGACAGGTGGGCAGACAAGACAGTTCTGCCAGAGGTTTTTTTTAATATAATAAAATAAAGAATATCTTAATTTTTTTACAATTATTGCAAAAATTTGATATAGTTTACTAACAATGTATGTTATAAAAAATAATGTTTTTAAAAAGTATATTCTTCTACCTTTTTTTCTACCCTTTTTACATGGTTAACATTTTTACTTCAATAAACCAAAAGCAAAGATATTATTTTAATATAAATACAAAAAAATCTCGGCCAGTATTCCTGATTTCGGCTATTTAATCAAGACGCAACATATACCCAGTAAATATAAAAAACAATTGATTATGGTTTATAAATCTTGAAAAATTTGTTTACCTAACAAGATGGGTTTCTGGCACACTGTGAATAAATGTAATGCTTTTCTAAATACATAAATAAATAACATTCTTTTAAATAATGCCTGTAATTTTTAATAACGATAAAATTTCATTCAGTTTACAAATTTTATATTAGTCTACAGGCCATCTTTATGTTATGGTTTTAAAAAATCTAATGTGGTGCATAACTTCTGATATTTATTAATAATAAAAACCTCCAAAGATGAACCAGCATTGAAAATCTCTCCATAAAATAACGAGCCCGTTGAAATATTGAGATACCTAAAACCAGTAAACTCTTAGTTTTGATGAGAAATCTTTGTAGCAACACTGCAGCACTCTGATTCTATGAAACTGAAATACTATTTCAACAAAACCATTCACGTTTAGAGAAAAACCCACCGAGTTAATTGAACTTCACTTTTCCGATCGCCCACTGTATAATTCTACGCTAGTTGCTGGACTACTGAATTACCTACGCGGATTGCGTGGTTAGTTACTTACTTCACTGCGATGAGTAGGGCTTTCAACACTATAACAGATTATTCAGTACCGGTAATATGGTACAGAACATTCGCGAAATATGTACCAGGGCTATTTTGGTATTAGCAAAAGCTTTTAATGGAAATGAACAATTCTCTTCATTTCAGTAAAATATGCTGTTATTAAGCATCGAAACCATTAAATTATTTGCATCAAAAATATATTCAAATTTTTTTTTACCTAACTATCACACATTTGAAATCGTTTTTTATTGCACTGTTAATGGCGTACATTGTTTAATATTTTTCGTTAACAAATTATTTTGAAAATTTCGAAATAGTGGAGTTGTGTGCTGTCCCACAGACATCCTTCTCCGTGACGCGTCGAGATAAATAAAAAGCTACACTATTCGGTATACAAAAATCAACAAATGTTATTATATTTCATTTGAAATGTTGCAAACAGTTTTCATCCATTTTTCCGATATCCTTTCTGACCATTAAATCCATTATCCTTCGCCGGCGAGAAATTTAGTTCTTTTTTACATTTCAAGATGGATTCTTATTACTTAATACTCGTAACATTATTTACGATAACCTTTTGTCCGGATACGATGTATTCTTAGAAAAAAAATTGGATGGTTTAGCCAATGTATTCCATTCATTCTTGGAATATATTGGCTAAAAATCAGAATATTGGTGCCTTTAATATGGTGCCTCAGTATTTCGATATATTTTTGTCGTTGTTGGAAACCCTGATTGAGAGTATTTACTCAGCAATTGCAGATAAAAAGATAAAACTTCTTTGTTCTAGAAAATACTGAAGACAACAGACTTTTGATTATAAATAAATATTATGAGTAAATGCATTGTTTCAATAAATTTATTTTATTTGTTATTTACTAGTTGCCGTACAATATACGTTCGTCAGAACAATATACGTGGATTTCCAGCATTTATTTGTTCTTTATTATTCCTTTTTTTTTAATATAACTTAAAGTTTTTTACATTTTATTTCAATCTAATCTTTTAAAACTATAATTAATACATTTTTTCCTCTACCTCTCTAAAAAGAGACTACGTCTTGTGCGTGGACGGGAACTTACACTTTACGTAGGTAATTAATTATTTTTTATACTTTATTGTGTTTAAAAAATGATTTAATTTTGAATTGTGTTTTTTGTAGTGTTCTTTTAACTTATTTTTACTCCCTTTCTTTTAACTCGTAGCGTTTGCTTCTCTGTCGAAAAAACTTTGGATCGATTTTTAAACCTTTTCCCGTGATCCAATCGAGCTGAAACTTTGCAGGCAGGCGCTCGTAGCGACGATAAAAATTATCTTACAAATTTTCGTTTAAAAAATTTAATTATTGTATAGTTTTTATTTTTCGATATTTTAACGGATTTTTCAAATGGGAAACCATACAAATGAGAAAGGAGCCCGATGTATAGAGAAGGCGCGAAACCTGTTTCAACTAGTCTGTCTCGAGCTATGGGTCCGATCAGATGGTTTCGCCGACGCCGTGCCCCCTTATACCAATTATTACGTTTTCAATATTCTATAAGTTTTAAGGATAATAATATACATGGAATAGATTCTCCACATGAACTTAAAGCAAAAAGAATATGTTGATAGAATATCAAATTGGAAACACTAGAAATGAGAAACGGAGTATAATAAAAACTTGTTTTTTATGGGTTAGTTTTTATTTATTTGTTTGATCTCAGTTATCCTATTATTTCTGTAGGGAGGCTATTGAAATTGTTTATTCCTAAATATATATAATTTTTTTGATATTGTTTGGTGTTACATTTTGGTATTTTGAAATTATATAAAGATCTCAAGGATGTGATTGTTTCAAATTTTGCATGAATATTACTTTAATTATTTGTACAATAGAATTTTTTTGTAAATATTTTCTAATTTCGGATCTGGTAATTTCAAAAAGAGTGTGTGGAGAAAGATGATTTTTTTAAGATCACTTTGATAATCGTTCTTTGTAAAACTTTCAGTGGGTTCATTACGTTATAGTAAGCCCCTCCCCCAATAATGCCAAATTGCAGTAGTGGGTGGACAGTAGCAAAATATACTCTTTTTAACATGTTTACAATTGTCCATCGCACTCCTAGAACAACACCGCCGTAATCCCAAATGGAATGTTCTGAGTAAACCGCATTTAAAGTTTTCAACTTTCTATATTTCTTTATCTCAGCATAAATTTAAAATTCACTGAATCAAGTCATTTGGATGGTAGTTTGATTATATTGAAGCATACATTATATTATGCTTTTTGAATGTATAATTTTAGATTTACAAAATAATTTGTCATTTTAAAGATATTTGACTTGTGGCATTTTGGTTTCCAACCAGCCCCGATAACACCGCCACATTTTTGGATGCGGCGCATAGACAACAGTGTTCCAATGCCACAATAGAAAGTATGGCGACTATGCTTTCTGTGGTTTGAACGACATGTATGGTGCCATAAAATAAACTATGGCTGTATTACTCTGTAATTCTTCCCAAATAAACATGTACTCTTTGAAAGCAACGCTAATATTTCTCGGTACTTTATACCCATATTAAAATTGTGACAGTGTTGTTACAAATATTTTTATAATATTTGATACTAGCTGCAACCCGAAATGACCAAAAATAGCGGTACTTTTACATGTCGGTTCAAAAAATAATTAAAAATTAAAAATGAAGTAAAAATTTTAAAAAAATGCTATAAAGAAGTTACGGACGTTACACGAAGTTACGAGTGACGGACGACGGAAGACATAGTGAAGGACAGAAGAACGGATGAACGGACAGATGGACAGACGGATAGACAGATGGACAGACGGATGGACAGACAACGAAATTATTATAATTGGGATTACAAATACAGCAATAATTCGTATAACTTAAAAATAGTATGTACTAGCTAGAGATACGACAGCCTTACATTACCATAAATACAGACCAGACTGTTGATTTGGCTTTCTTCTTATGTTTCGTATTTTTGACTTAGTTTTTTAGAATTCACTTCTCAAAATCCATTTAAGAACTCTAAATACAGTGGTGGACACTATAATACTCCAGTTACCACAGCCCGAGGCAATTTTTTGGCATAAACTTAAGTGATTCTAATTAGAATACTAAAAGTAAATTTAAAAATTGTTATTTTTTATTGAATTTTTTTTTATGCTTCAACAGGTCAAGAGGCCAATTGTAGAAGCGAAACGCATCATAAAACAACCAGGCTTGGGTAAATCACATAGATTAATTGTGACCTCACCGGGAATCGAACCCGGAACCCTCGGTGTGAGAGCCAGTGTCGTGGCCACTGGGCTACGAGGGTCGCCATTTATCTTATAAAATATCTCTCTCAAATAAAATCATCTCGTTATAAAATATCTACCTCATATCAAAAATTTGTAATAGAGTGCTTCAAAATAAATAATACAGATTTTACGAAGCTCCGTTATATTTGATAATGAACGAATAGGTATATACCAACTCATATTTGTGGTATTTCGAAGCTAGTCAGGCTCTTGTAGATCACAGATTCACCTTCACGACGTTAATGCAAAACAAAGTAAATAAATAAAGATATTAATATCATCATATAAATAGAACTAAACACATAAGATCCATTAATAAATTAAGATGGAGTGACAACGTCCTCAAAGACATCTATGCCTTAGAGCTTCGGAACTGGAGAGAGCTGCACTAGACCGAGATGAGTGGAGGAAAATTATTGAGTAGGCCAAGACCCACCAAGGGTTGTAGTGCCAAGGATGATGATGATGATGAATAAATTATACAAAACCTATGTAGATATGAAAAGCTTGAACGTCATTCTGTATAAAAAATTCGTTCTTAATATTTATACGACAGACTTCACTGAGATATTGAACGTTGAATACATCAAAGAAATAATATTTTCATCATCTTTAAATGAAAAATGTTAATAAATTTATATTTCTAACTGAATTGAAAAACTATTTTAATTTTAGCGGTTCTTTCCCGGAGTTACTTGAGATGCAGGTAGGCGGTTAGTGGGTGGGTGGGGGAAGGTAGGGTGCCTTGGATTTGTGCAGGCCCTATAAAGTGACGATTATGTTTGCAAAATTTGGTCCAGGCAATGCAAAGTTAGAGTTGATGTATTGCGTAATAATATTTGCCTCAGAGTCATATGGTGTCACTCACAAACCACCAAAATATATAGATATGAACCAACGCAAATTTCTTGGTAAGTACACGCCGTGGTTCCATGGCTGGTTCCAATATGTTTGACTTCTTTAAAAATTATTCATTAGGTGTTAAATTCATTCTATTAAATATTTTTAAAAAATCATATACATGGTCTGTTCAAAAAGTATCGCGAATTTTGTGTTTTTTCAAAAATTATTTACATATTCATGAATATTTATTTTGTCCCCTTCAAATTAATCCCCACCAGATATTATACAGTTGTGCCAACGTTTTTTCCAATCCCCGAAGCACTTCAAAAAATCATTTTTTGTGATATTGTTCAGCTCCTTCTTCGATGCCGTCTTTATCCCCTCAATCGTAGCTAGCGTCGTCCTTTCATGGGCCTCTTCAGTTTCGAGAACAAGGAAAAATCACAGGGGGCCAGATCTGGGAAATACGGTGGCTGCGGCTTTATTAGTGTGTTGTTTTTGGCCAAAAATTTGCGCACAAGCAACGATATGTGAGCATGGGCGTTATCATGGTGCAAAAGCCAATTTTTGTTCTTCCACAAATCCGGGCGTTTTCGGCGGATTGCTTCGCGATAACTTGCAGGAAATATTCCTTATTGACCGTTCTATCCTGTGGCAAGAACTCACGATGCACCACGCCCCTGCAATCGAAGAAAACTGTAGACAAAACCTTCACATTCGACCGAATTTGGCGCGCTTTTTCGGTCTTGGCTCGTGCGGCAGCTCCCATTGGGATTATTGAGCTTTGGTTTCCATGTCATAATCATAAACCCATTATTTTATGACCCTTTGGGCAAATTTGGGTTGTCGCGGACAGAGTCCAACAGCTCCTTAGCAATGTTAATGCGATGCTGTTTTTGATCGAAATTGAGCAATTTTGGTACGAATTTCGCGGCGACCCGTCTCATGCCCAAATCATTGGTAAAAATCAAATGGCACCAGCCAATCGATATGTTTAGGTCCTCAGAAACTTTTCTAACGGTGATTCGACGATTGGGCAATACTATTTTCTTCATCAATGTTTTCGTCTGATGTTGACGTGCTCGGGCGTCCGGCACGCTCTTCGTCGTTCACATCTTCTCGGCCCTCTGAGAACATTTTGTACCACCGATAAACGTTGCTTCGATCCAAGGTAGCTTCACCATATGCCACAGTCAACATTCAGAATGCGTCCGCGCACTTAATTTTGTTTTTTACACAAAATTTGATACAGATTCTTTGATCCATTTTTTTGAATAGGCAAAATCGAAGACGAGCCGAAACACGTATTATCAAAGCAGCTGCCAAAAATTAACTGAATATTCAAAATGGTTGAACTTGTCGGCACAGGTGAGAGACATAAGTACAGTAGCCGGCAAACATCTTGAAATTCTACGGCGTAGTGGGGGGAAGTTTGCGCATCTACCTTTCCACCAACGAGACCCAAATTTCGTCTTCTGCGCATTCCCCCACCACGCCAAAGAATTTCAAGAAGTTTGCCGGCAACTGTATCAACATAACGCCATAAAAAAATCGTAAATCAAATATACGTAACCTGCGGAAATTCATAATTCGCGATACTTTTTGAACAGACCTCGTGTATTATGCTTTATTCGCAAGAATTTCGTAACTACAAAATTGTGTAATGTAAATGAAAATAACTTTCCGGAGTAATTATGTCTGATGTATAATTATATTATTTATTATGTATAACGTCTTGCGCGTCCGTAATGATAAGGTGTTCTCGATCCTACCTACTACCTACACTATAAATCATCTCTCATGGAAGCTGTAAATCATTTTCACTTCAGATTGCGCCGGGTACTTTTCCTTATCCTGTGTTCTATGATTTAACAAATATAAACAATGTTATCTGGACGTAAATTACTAAATACTAGTCATAAACCCCTGAAAAATAACGGGACATAATTAAATTAATATCGAGACCGTGTAGTTTGACAACGCGACCCTTGCATGAAGCCTGAGCCCGCGCCTCATCAGAGGCTAATCAAATAATCAATGGTTAAATTTTACAATATTATTAGATTCTTATTTGAGACCAGTTGTAACTAGTCAAAAATGACGGTAAGTACTTTTACATGTCGGTTCCCAAGGAATAAGTATTTACTTATTTATATAAAAAATAAAAGAAAAAAATTTACGTAAAAAAAATGTAAGAATTTTCTTACGTAATTTTTTTTTTAAATTCATATAAACAAAATAAATTTACGGAAGGTACAGGGACAGACAGACAAGACAGACGGACTGACGGAGAGATAGTCAACGAAATTATTATAATTAGGATAAAAGTGTGTATTCAGCAGTGGCGTGCAGTAGGCGTAAACTTAGTTACCGACTGTTTATAAAAAAATAATAATATAACTTCGCTGTATATATAATTTATCCTGTGTAACATTTTAGTACATTCTGAGATAAACGAATAAAACTGTTGTAAAAAATAATTACACAGACTAGATTTATAAAAAATATTTTAAATAGGCAGACTTTCCGATGAACGGCAATGTTTTTTTTAGTATATCTCCATTATTTATATGAAAAATTAACAAATTGATTCGTTCATCTCAGAATGCACTAAACGGCACATTGAATTTATTATATATACAGCGACGACAATATACGTAATGTGATTTTCACAAAAATAAATCAAAACTTTTATGATATTATCGAGGACAATGTCGGCATAATAAATACGTATTGAATATACAAGAGAAAACATTAATAACCTCGCAGGACTATATTCCTGCCTTGATTATATTATGACCTAATATCTATAGTTACGGAGATATGTGACATCAAAGTTTGCATTTTTCTTTTCAATATTTCTGACTCATTTTTTGTAAATCGTTGGACCACCATTATATTAACTTATATATTATAGCAGTAATATGAAAAATTCATTCCCTTTAATACAAGTTTAATACAATTTTTTTTTCAATATTTCTGACTTATTTTTTGTAAAACATTGGTCTATCATTACAGTAACTTATATCGAATATGAAAAATTCATTCCCTTTAATACAAGTCATATATACAAGTAATATAAAAAAATAAAAACCTTCGAATTCCAATAGGAAAACATTTCAATTGGAAATTTTTCGGGGTTTTTAAATTTTCTTTAACTTGTATTGAAACGAATGAATTTTTCGTAATCGATATAAGGTACTGTACTGATAGTCCAGCGTTTTACAAAAAATAAGTCAGAAATATTGAATAAAAAAATACAAACTTTGATGTCGCATATCTCCATAACTATTTATATTAGGTCATGATAGCTTGAACATTTTCGACTCGTAATCAAGGCAAGAATATAGTCTTGTGAGGTTATGAATGTTTTCTAAATAACCCTGCGTAATGTTCAAAAAATTTCATTTAAAAAACTTTCTTTACAATTTATCATAAACTAGGAAATTCATATAAACAGAAATAAATTGAATTTTTAGGTACCTACTGAGAATTACAATTAAAACTCTAATGAAATAAAAGTAATTAACGATTTTAATACGTAATGCCATTCTATTAGCAGAAGACATAAAATGGAGCAGATTTTTGCATATGATTGATTTTTGAGAAACAAAGAAGCAAATTGACCGTTGGAATACACACGAAATATTTAGTATGCCAGCAAATGTGGGAGAAAATAAAAGTGTCGTTTCTGTAAGTGAAGAAGTGAGCACAGTTCTCACCAAAAATTGTAGATATCTTATAAAGATAAATGCTAAAGTATGAAAAGTATACTTGCAAACTTAAGGCGAATATAATATTGCTTTAATTTAATTAATATTTTTTCCCAGAATCATTCGTAATGCACAGTTTTTTTTTGTTTATATGCGCTTATGTCCCCCTTTTGCCTCTAAGGTGCTCTCTTCCGATACCCTTAATTGCTTCGGTCTGTTTTGCTCCTCACCAATGAATATTGTATATTGGGTTTTATTTTTTCTTTCTCTTTTTATGTTTTGTAATCTGTTTTTAATAAAGAAATGAATAGCTGGGACAATGTGGTCAAATTTTGGGTGGCAGCCGTTTGGCCCACTTGTTTTAAGATCGCACGGTTGCTTTTAGCATTAATAAATGCCATCCAGGTGGCGAATGAGAAGGACCTATATAGGAGCTTTTGCTTATAAAACGGTCCTGGGTTTGAGGTGGGTCTGCCCTCATTGTTTATGCGCTGCACGCCACTGGTATTTGTTGAATAATGAGTTCTAAAATTTTTGCGTAAATTCCACCATACCTGAACGATTTAGGTATTTATTTACTTCGCTCGTAAAGGTATATACGTAAAGTTTTATAGATTAATATCTAGCAGCAGAAAGGCTCTCTGCGGCTTTTTAACATCGTAAAACTCCTTAAAGTTATTACATATACGATATAGTAACATACTTATAAGTAGATCTCATATTTATTATTAAATGGACTGTTATTAAAATACCAGCTTTTAAAAAATATCATGGACTATTACTAAAATCTAGCTACAAACATCAGAAATTAAGGACTTTTTAGTGAATTTGCTTTTCATAAATTAGTTGTACATTAATTAACCAGTTTCAACAAAAAACATTACGAAATAAATTTAAAATATAAACTAATTGTTTTTTACCTTAACACACCTAACAATATCAAAGAACTCACTGTAAATCCTAACGATCTCTAATGGCTGAAATTCTAATTTGCTTCAGTTTTTCACAAAATGCCAATTAAAATTTAATTAATTAAGAATTTGTGAAAGAGTATATTCAATGATTTCCTCACCATTTATTATCATTTCATTAATTTATTTAAAGCTCTTAAATGTATATTTTTCATTTTATTTTTTCGTTTGTGCTCATTATGTCGTTGGATCTAATATCTCGTGAATATTTTGTCGCATGGCTTTTTGATGTGGACCTTTTGTTCTTGGATTAAATATCCGTGGACCTTTTCTCATATCACGAATAACAAAGGACAGAGAACAGTATTGGACACTCGGAGTGGCCTTCATCCTCAATGGATAGAAATAGACTGATAGTGATGATTTCCAATGGAGTTTTTCTACGATCCAAACCAGATCACCGAATATCTAAAATTTGCAGTCATTGGCAGTTATTTCCGCTCCGGAATCTAATTTAAATATTTCTTTTATTTGTGATTCTACACCAGACTCATGACCGTGCATTAATGATTCAAAAGGATTTGCGTTTTTTTTTACATAAATGTGTCCAGTGGCGTAACTACGCCATTGTAGACAATGCGATTTATATCAGATATAAACATATCATATGGGTCCCATAGCAGATACAGCCCCGTGAAATCCGGAAATAATAAATTGTTAAGCAATGTAATTATATATTTTTTAGAAACATGTGAACATTATCGATGTTCACGATGATGCATGCGATTTTTGGTCATGGCACTTCAAAAATATGTTGCGCAACGATACGCGGCTTTTTTTAATATATATTTTTATAGTGAAAAACCACAGAAAAAAGATTTTTTTTTATTTACTGTTTTGTGGAAAACCACTACAGATATCCTGTGGAAAATGAAAGCGAGGGCAGATGCTTCCTGTATTAGGCACAAAGCTCTCGTACACAAGCCAACAGGATGGGAGACCGAGTGTAAGACCATGGCGGAGATGAGCAGATTATGTCAATACGACCCTCAGGAGATAGGTGCCCAGCAGACTGTACCACAAAGGCAACGTCAGTGTGCTATATTTAAACACTAAAAGGAAGATTATATAATTATTAATTAAGATCCATTATAGAAATCTCACGGAGACAAGCTATTTATATGGGAAACATCATATGTAAATAAATAATTTATCTTAATGAATAATTAGGTATCTAGTTATTGTCTTCTCAGAACAAACCGTCATATAAAGTTAATGATGTTATATTTCATCCAGAATATTTTGTATTTGTTATTATTATTCTTTTAATTGTAACAAATAAAAAATAGGTAAGAATATAGCATTGAGCTATATTTTTTGGTTAAAATCATTATTCAAAACATAGATTTAAACATATTTTCAAAAGTAAGTATATTCTTAGATAAAAAGCGGAAATGACAACTGATATGGTACGGGCACCGAGACGGAAACCACCAGACCACACAATAATACAGGCAAAGAGCTTTATCCAGAGAAAGACAAAAGAACTCCTGGATGAAAAACTAGAATAAAAACTAGATGAAGGGAGCACCCAGAAACGAAGAAGATAGGAACGAGAAGAGCCAATCCCAACACTCTACCTAGGTAATGAGTTGGGACAGTGCAAGGAAAAAGATATTCTCAAATAAAAATAATGTATGCCGTGTTCCAGCTTGGCTGGCAGGGCCGGAAGTTCTCTGGAACCCAATACTTAATAGACGAAATTAAAAATAAAAAAAATAAACGGGACTTGGTATACGTCAATGGTGCGGTCAGAGGGAGAAAGAAGGAGAAGAACATTCCAACAATATTTCTCTTTTCTATGGTCCAATAGTGATTTTTTATTCTATGGTGACAATTTGTCATAATCAGGACGCTGTGGGAGAAGAAATTAATGAGTGCATATGAAATTATTTTTTTCTATAAACTTTAAATACCTACAGCATTATTAGGTATTTATCTGACGTAGTTTTAATCGAAACATGAGAATTGCGAGTTTACGTTTGCGGCAGAGCGAAGCTGTCAGACCAGACGGGAGAAATCGGAAATCGCAAATAAAAGTATTTATTTACTTTGAGAAGGATTCGTGAAAATATACTAATCTTATTTGCGTACGACGAACACCGAACATCTATACCGAGTACTTACGTCACATTTTTTTGTTTCGTCTAGTAAGTGTTCGATCCATATAATAAAGATCTTAGATCCCAATATTGCTATTTTCGGAATACGGCCGTATATCTCCGTTACCATTGTGATATTTAGCCATTTAAATTAGATTATTTCAAAACAAATCCCTCTGATTAACCAGTCAGGTAGAGATACACAAGTTCAATTTATTTTTCTCAAGATTGAAGTAGGTAGGTACCTACTTGAGATGAATCTTCTGGTTTGTCTTCTGGGGTACTATGTCGTGTTTTTACGACCTTTCTGGCCGACGTTTCGGATCCCATTGCAGGGTCCATCATCAGAGCTGATGTCTCAACACATCCTCATAAATTTATATATTAGCACCACAAGTCCCTTCCTAACAAATAATAAGTATTTAAATTTAAATTAATAAATTAATAATTTAGAGTATAAATAGCAAAAGGAGGCGGAAGATGGATCACTGTATTCTCAATTTACGCCCTGAAAAATTCTTCATAAAAAAAAAATCATCAATTTTCCTCTAAGAGTTTAAAGAAATTAAAACCTTATTCAATAGCAATACACGTGTGAGGTAAATTGAATAAAATCGCCAGCTCTATCTATTGTTTCTTAAGATAATCTTTTGTCATTGTTCGCAGTTTTATTGGGAATTGAGTAAGGAAAAGTATTCATAGATGGCAGACCTTATGTAAATGACTGCTATCTATTGAAAAATTATGTAATTAATTTGGATTGACAACTTCCCCAAAGTGCCTGCGTCGCACATTTCGAAATTAATTTTCTATTTTATCGCTAGATGTCGTGCTTTTTGATTTAGTGAATTTGAATTGATAAATAAACATGTACATTAAATACTATCTTAAAATGATTATTATTATTATAAATATATTTATGAGGAAGCCAATTATAATTATTATTATAATAGGAAAAATGAAATAGAGAAATCGAATATCATAAAGTATTTACCTTAATCAGAAGTTCCCATACATGTTAGATTCTCAACATCCTTGGTGTAGGATTTTCACAACGCCCCAATCGTCCCTTTGTGTTATAATGTATTTAATTTGTTATATTTTATCTTGGGATATATTTTACAAGCCAGTTGATAAAGTGTGATAAATAAAATCTTTTTACTCCTTTTATAATTAACTCGTGGCATCTGTTTAAAAACAACTGACGAAAAAACTTTGGACAATTTTTAACCCTTTTCCCGTGATCCTATCGAGCTGAAACTTTGCAGGCAGACTCGTGGCGACGATCAAGAAGATCAATAGAATTTTCGTTAAAAAGAAATATTAATTATAGTATAATTTTGGATTTTTAGAAAATTTTATTGGTTTTTCATAAAATTCAGTAAGTTGTATGGAGATTCCGATGCATATGGTAGACACGATACCCGAAAATGAGAAAGGGAGTAAAATAAAAACTTGTTTTTTATGGGTTAGTTTTTTAAACCAAGAAAAAAATCAACTTCACTGGTGTGTGCAAACTGTTACAAGAATGTTTGCTGTCATTATCATTCTCCGTACTTTTTTCTCGTAATAAAAATCTCCAATGATTTCAAAAACTGTAAGCTCAATAAGTCGGACGCACACTTGGCAACCGCTGGCGTATATCAAAGATTTTTAAAATATTAAAGCACACCCTGGTGATAACCTGGTAAATTTTTGGAAAGCTTTGAAGCAATTCACGCGATGATTATGCATATCATTGATGGATTTGGCGTTTACATTATAGACATTATTCATGATGATCATTAAATTGGGTGAAAAACATTGACTTTGTTACCTCTCTCTACTTTGAATCTCTCACAGACAGGTGAAGTATAAGTTTAATGTTTCTCTCGAAACTTAAGTGCCTATGTGACAGCTGTTTCGGCTTGTAAGGCCATTATCAAACACATTTTTTTTAATAGGGATACGAACACGGAATACGTGTCACATCAATATTCTTACAATTTTCAAAGTAAGCTAAATACTTGTGCTATGAAAATAGGACTAGGAGTGAGGTTCGAACCCGCGATCCTAGGAATACGAGACGAGACTCCTAACCACAAGACCAACAAGCTGCTCTTGTTATTGTTTATTATTAAATTATTAAATATATTAAAAAATATTAAAATATAAAAATATTATTTAACTCATGTGTAACAATTTATTTTGCAGGTATTTTGACGAAAAACCAACATGCAATCAAATAACACTTTAATTTTTAATTTGTTTATTTTGTACAAAATATTATAAAAATAAATTAGCAATTAGGTGCACATGTGTAAATACAAAATCGTTCATATAAAAGAATTTGGAACATGTAAATTACAAAATTCTATAAAATTAGCTGTCGTAAACTAATAGGTATCTTAATTAAATTAACTTTGTACAAATCCTTATTCATATATATTTATTCATATACGTTTTATCACTGGAACATGTTCGTTCTTTGTCTTAAAACTAATTAATCTCACTAAAATACAATTATTAAATATCTAACATTCAATATTTATAATATACAACAATAAAAACAACCTGAACTATAATATATATTTATAAATTTTACACCATGAAATAATTGGTTTGACAAGTAACATCATGAATTTAATTATATTCATTTTTTGCACACAACTTTCAATACATATAAGTCTTTAAACAATAATTAAGAAGACTCGAATAATTTTATTTAATGTTCTGCGTATAAAAATGTTAAAATATACATGTTTAAATGCTCTCTAAAATGAATATATTCTATCATCAGATGATATTTGAAAACTTTAAGTAATGCTGGCTGACCATCAATATTTTTATCAAATCAACAAATCAAATATTTTTTCAAAAAAAAAGTATAGAAAACAAAAATTATTTCATAAAATTATTGTAGTTTCATTCATACTATGAAAAAAGTGTGTTTATGAAAATAAATATCGGATTTTTAGCAAATTATTCTTGTTGGCAAAAATTGAAATATTGCTTTTAAAAAACATTTAATATGGCCTGCTTCGCTTGCACATAAATATATTAATTAACGTAATATAATAAACCTGTAATTAGTGCGTACAAATCACTACAAATATAAAATAAGTATTTTTTAATGAAGGTATCAAAAAACACCATTGCATAATTCTATATATAAATTCCATATTCGAATAAATAAAAATGCTTGAAGGCACAAAATTCACGAAAGAGATTATTTCTTCAAAAAGGCAAGCAAGGAAATAATTACTATTTACATAATTACAATTTTACTGTAGCTACCAGGCGCGGTCGCTTCATACATGCTTTGGATGCTCCGCATCCCTTGTGTTAGTGTCTAGAGTCAAAAAGTTTTAGACTTTTTGTTTCCAGCCGAATACAGCACTACAGAAAATAAATTAGTTCAGTATTTTAGAAAACAGTCGTAACACATACTACGACAAGGCGCCCGTACGGAGCGACTCGAAATACATATACATTCTCAACATTGAACATCTATGAACCACGTAAACACAGCCACCAGCAGCGATGGAATCTGTAACGAATTCCGTATCCACACAGAGTTCAAAAATTTGATTTTCGCGCATGCGCATTCATTTCTGCTTGTCGGGATCTTCGGATAGTGGATACGGACTTGAAAACAGCATCCAACGGAGTCACCCGAGGACAGCCGAACGTAGCCGAGGAGCCACGGCTGAAGGGCCGAGACATATTACGAAACGAGCGGATTGTTTTGAGGATTTTGTTTGTGTGACGTATTTGAATACTTGAAACCGAATTATTGAAACATTGAGTGTCGTTCAATTATCTGTTTAAATAATCATTTAAATTAAATTAGATTAAACGGTTTGAACACTCTTTCAAGAACTAGGAAAGTACTCTCCACAACATAATATTATCTTATCTTAACCACACTTGCAATTTTCCTTAGTGAATTTTCCACAAAGAAAAGGACTAAACTAAAACTAAAAAAAAACTACAACCGAAGCACACTAGGCGAAAACTGACTTATTCCCTTGCTATCATTTATATTGAGAAAACACTCCTACTGTTTTTAAAAGAGAAGACGATTTTATAAAGAAAGAGCGTCGAATCGAGCTTAAGTTTAAATAAATGAAAACTCGGGTATGTAATGGATTTTTTAAAATAGGTACGAATGACGCATGAAATTGAATAGAAAATTGTTGAAGCCTAGCTTAAAGGATTTATAAAGCTTATTTGACAGACTATTTTTGTTACTACTTGCATGAGCTAATCTATATTTGGTAGGTATAAACTTAGTATCCAGCATCCCTTATATCAAAAGTCACCGACCGCCACTGGTAGCTACACACCTTAAAATACAAATTTTTAAATAATATTTGTACAGTCAATTCTTTCATACTTTTTTAAATATTTACATTATTTTTAATTATGTTTTATATTTGCTTATATTAATAAAAATTAAATTTTATAATCAATATCAAAAAGTATTTACAAATAAATTTACATTAGAGATCTGTAAATGTTTTCGAATCACTTTTAAAGAAAAAAATCATAGCAGTCATTATAATAAATTGTAAAGATTTACAATTATAATAAAGGGTAATAATTTTATTGAAAATATATTTGATGCCCCGCTACCAACATCCATAGCTAAAACTCTAATATCATAATTACTGTACTCACTATCACTGTATAAAGGACTATTCAATATATCCCTCAAACTTTCCGAATATAGTGGTAAGTCTTGACACTGCACCAGAGCTGGTTGGTAAGCAGTCGGCCTTTCCTTAGGCCCCCTTCTTCTGTTATCAGTATCAGCCTGCCCCATGTACAGCATCGGTGAGCCTTGGAAGTCAATCTCCATCTTCATTAACTCATATTCAACACTCGGTACAACTAATCCTAACGTTGCGCAGCCGTGCGTGCTGGACATTTCTCGCGGCACTCCTATTTTCCAATCCCCCAAACCACAATTAGGATCCCTTTGCAAATGTTCCATCATGAGAGGATCGAACACGGTTAAAGATGCTCTTTCAAGATGAAAGTCTACTTCAGATGCCCCCGGCATGTGATGATTCGCATTTCCTTTCTTAAAATGTCCAGCAGCCGTTACAGAAAAGCTGGTTCCGGAGCAGATGGTGTCCGAATAGAATTCATATTCAACGATCCAAGTGTTGTCACCGGAATAGAATTTGAAATGTCTGGTCAAGTAAAGACCCATAGGCCTGTTTTCGCAATTCAAAGACACCCATTCTCCCGCAAGATAAAGGGGCAGCATCGGCTTGGTCATCAGATAAGGAGGAGATTTTTCGTTTGCAGCTGCAATTGTGGAACAGACAGGGCAGTGATGAAAAATGTCAAGATTTTTTTTCAACACCTTTTCACTGATTTGTTCCTTTACGTCCTGTGATGAAGCTATGGAATCTATATCTCCTACTTTGCCAGCATCAAAGTGTCCTACAAAACTTTTTTCCCGAACGCGACCCCTCGTTTCTTCCACACCTTTAGCATCAATGTTCAGTAAAGAGTCGCTTTGGATAAGAGAATCACTTTCTAGTCCGAGAGTATCAGCAATCGAAGTATCTACTTTTAGTAATGGTACTTGATAGGCCGTGGGTTTGTACGACGCTCTGCCTTCAAGTCGCGAATGAATGTCTCCTAACAGCAGTTCTTGCCGGTAGTGTGTGACCTCGAAGTGATCATCTGTGCCCAGTCGTATCTGAACCTTGTAGTGTTGCAGTTCGTGGAAGACCAGGGAAATAGAGTTAAGACAGTTAAAGCTCTCGGGGTGCACTAACTTAAATCCTTTTTTGTTATATGCCTTTGGCGGAATATCTTGACTGCTAGAGGATGTAGTAATATATGGTCGCAAAATTCCTGTAGTTGGTTCGTCGCCCAGTTTGAGAATGAAATATTCTCGGAATGGCATCCATCTTTTTCTGGAAATTCCTGTAAAACATATAATTGATTAATTGACGTTTCAATATAAAGATAATAATAAAATTTCAGTAAAACTATTTTGTTATAAATAACCGGGTCCTTTATATAAATAGTTATTTTTAAAATTTGAATTTATGTTTATATTTAATTATTTATTCATTTCCCATACATAATTTTTATTTTATATTGTTTATACATCAATTTTTATTTTTATCCTAAAAAAGGGACCATTGGCCCTGAAACATGTTAATATTTTCAAAAAATAAGTGGCGAAACAAAGTATATTTTTATTAATTATATTAAATATATGTATTTGTTTATTGTTTAAATTTATTGATTATTGTTGTTAATTATTTTATAGATAGGGAATAAAATAATGTTAATCGCATCATAATAATGATAATGACTTTGTCGATGCTTGAATATTTTCAACTTGTAATCAAGGCAAGAATCCAGTGGTAATATATTTGCACTGAATGTAAGCCTATGTTTATGACTGCCTCCATACCATTGTGAAATAAACCCCGCAGAAATTATTTGGAAAACAAAAGGAAAGTAGCTGAAGTAAACATGCATCACAAAAATTTAAATATGCTACGATTGAAATTAATGAAAATATAACTTCTAACGTATTTTATTGATTAGTTTCCAATGACAATGACAGTGTTTTGATCCGAAAAAGGGGGAGGTTTTTCTTAGCAGAAAATAATTGACGTTCCAAATTTTTACCCTCCATTTATTTATTGTGGACAAGCTCTGTTATACGATGTATTGATATCTTACCAGAACAAGTGGAGGAGATTTTAGCCGCCAGTTGCTGGGCCACTTCAGCGGTGTGTGGCACCAGGCTGACCCTGGACAGCGAGTACAGCCCCCCCTGGCGCAGCTTGCCGCGAGCGATGGCCGTATACACAGGGCTGGCGCAGGACTCGTCGGCGTAGTAGTGCTGCACCAGGCGGAATGAGGAGTTGGCGTGGAAGGTGTACGAGCGCAGCAGGAACTCTGGCCCCGGCCGGGTCTCGCACCTGATGGATGACAAATTAAACAAACTTAGTGATGGCACTAACGCACAACCTTTTGATGCTATACTTTGGCCGTGTTATGAATGAAATTTTAGTATGTAACAAGATGCGAAATTTTCACATCAAGTAATTAGCCGTCAAAGAGAATATCTTTTTGTTTATGTAACAATCTTTAATTACGACTTAAAAGAGAATATCTTTTTGTTTATGTAACAATCTTTAATTACGACTTAATGTGATAAGCAAAACATACACGCTAGATGTTTGTCTGCAAGTAAAACATTTTTCTTGCACTCTTCTTCAAAAGCGGATTACAAATGAGTGCATTGGTAATATCAAATTGAAAATTTTTAAGCTGTATAATGTGATAACAGATATTCGTAGGAAAAAAATTTATTTAACCTTTTTGGTAGAAATTATCCTTATCTATAATTTTAGGATATATATATATAATTTTATATATATATAATTTTAGTTATAAATTAATGGAAGCATAATCTTACGACCTGCATGATTGATCTTCAACCGACGTCTGGTTAGGAAATAAACAGACTTTTCGATTTAATTCATTTAAATTCTGGTACATAATAAGGTACAAAAATAAGGTACAATTTTTTGAATTTGATTTTTTTTTTAATTTTAAAAAATCGATGTTTTAATGGTTTTGGACGTGTATTTTTATCTTTTTGAAAACATTATATTAAGAATCTACCCAAAAATATTAATATATTTCTTCTTAAACTTTCTCTTTAAACATTATTTATTCAGTTTTAAAAAAAAATTATGGTCTTTATGTGGAAATATTTCGAAATTGAGTGTACCAAATATAACTCTATTGCAGGAACGTTTAAATAGTGCTTCGGAATTATATTTTTTTCCTATAAATCACGAAGTATTTTGTTGACTTTTTTTTAATAAATGTTTTAAGAATGGATAGACCTATCATAATAAAATTGATCGAAAGCATGTTTAGCTGTGATGTTGGCAAAAAGATTTGAAAACTTTACACTAAATTGACTCTCCAGACTGAAAAAAAGTTAATCATGTACTATGGAGTCTTATCCACCGGGAACAATAAGGGCAAAATTTAAGAAGGGCCGATATAGAAGCTTTTGCTTATAAAACGGTTCTGGGTAAGCGGTAGGTCCGCTCTAATCGTCTTATTATTTCATTATTTGCTACCATCAATGCAACATCCACGATATAAGACAAAAATAAGATTTTAAAACACTAAACTAAAAAATTCCCAACTCCTCAAAACTCAACATGACTTTTCAATTGATATTATTGTTGCGGACTGAAGATAAATATTTATGAGGTTGTCTAACACAAATCATGAGTGGTGCCTCAAATATGATTTAGACAAATAACGGTTCAAGTAAAATAATATTACGTTATTTAGCAATTGCTAATAAATACGTATAATTTTTTAAATACTATTTTTAAATCGCAGTTATAGCTAGATTATGATTTTTGGTGGCGGCTGAAACATAATAAAGTATTTAAAGAAAACAAAATATATTCATTACCACGTAATCGTTGATGAACTAAGATATTAAAGAAATCTCCATAGAAAAGATTCAACACAAGTATATCTAAGTGCATACAAATACTACCGCCTAACTCTAAACTTACAGGCACAAGTACTTTAGTCGAGAAAAGGATTTTGTAAAATTTTACATGATAAGGATTTTGTGTTGTATTGTATGTTAATGTATTTTGTATCAATCATCAACGTAGGGAAAAAATACGATAACATTTTTCTTCAAAATCGTACCTATAACATGAATGATTAAAAACAATTACTAGCGCCTTTTACTATTCTGAACCTTTCGGGTATTGATTGTTGAGTCTAGACTTTTTTGTACTGATAAAAACTGGGCACGAAACTTGTTTGTTTTTTTTTCTCGTGTAAAGCTAATACGGCGCTAACTGATCGAAATGACGGGCGTCTAGTCTTGTTAGCATAAAATAAATACCACGAACACACAGCGCACGGCGGCCTAACCCCTTTGTTACTATGTTTACACATGAACGATTCTTTTCAATAGTTCGCGTCACCTTAGGTCAAATTATGGACCTTCCAGCCAAACATAAATATAATTGATTGGATCGGTACCTACGCGTTAAAGATCACTCACGTGCTGTAGTCCGAAACGTGTAGGTGATCTCAATATTTTCGGATTTAACATAACAACAAAATCTAGATGACAATTTAAAATTTTACGAAATAAAAATAAATTACTCTAGTCGCGATCAGTGTAATCTTTTCAGAAAATTATACAGCTAAAACGTACCTTGAAATACGGTCTTTATTTAAAAAAGTCGAGTATTAGATTTCCTTTGTATTAAGTAACATAAGACAGCGATACCATTCCATTTTTCAATAAAATTAATCTCCAAAAAACGTCTTGTGCAACAAGTCAACTGTAAGAGACCAAAACTTGTATACACGTTTCAGATGATCAGAAAGATAGCATCAAATAATCCAAATCCTGAAATATTAAAAGACGTCTGGAGTAACACGACAGACGAAAAATGCCCGATTTAAAAAAGGAAATAGAAAGATAAATAACGTCCCTTGTCAAAACAAAAAAGTGACAAGTGATTTAGGACCCACGTTGCCAGTATGTGAACAAAAAAATGTCATAACCTATTTGGTTAGAGCAACAGCGAGAAAAGCTTGTGGTGAGTGAAGTGTAAAGTAAACCGAGAGGTACAAAAATGTTGGAAACCAGACCTCTGAAAATAAACAAGAAGTCGTACGCAGAATACGCGTTGAAAGGAGTGCCGGACCAGGTTATTTATTTTAAAGCCTCAATGGACCCCGAAAATATTATTGTTTGGAGGTGTCGGGTCGTGTCGGATAGCGTCGCGTCGTCCGTTTTATTCAACGTTGATTTTTTATATTTTGTTTGATGTCCAAATAAATTCAAAGGACTTATGGCATCGCGTTCCGCATACCTCTCATTTTTATTGAAATGTACCTATGGATGCAAAGAAATAAATACGGCAGGAATTCACATTCATACTTCTATAATGTGATTTTAATCACAAATTAATTGTTCAATACATCAAAACATTCTTCAAAAATTATTAAATTGATTGAAAAACATAAACCGTGATACATCTACGTGAGTTTAATAATAATTTTATGTTTTACTTTAAGTTTCATGAATAAAAGAAAATCTCGACAGTGAAGTATTAAATTAAATCATCGTGAATAATCTCTACAATCTTAACTTTATACATCAAATTCATCAATAATTTTTATTTCTTTAAAAATATTAAGTATCGCCATCATGATCATCATGAATCATAATATATAATTTTTGGAGTAAGTACTTCAATTTCGGACTTAAAAAACAATATATACTCTCTTTTCTTTCATCAGTATAACTGGTGTATAGAAATCGTTTTCAGAAATTATCAGAGACCCCACACGAAAGAAAAAATAGCACAATTTCAAAGCCATTGAATCAGATTATCCAAAACATGTTCGGCGTGATATTTACGACCTTCGGGACCAGCAGATGCATTCACAGATAGCAAAATTCGTAGGAACGCACCAAATTCCAAAGGACAGTTTCCATTGTGCCCGCTAAACAAACACGCATCCCCCATCTATTCTACCGGATTCTGCACTTATTGACTTTTCGAAAAGTGAAAAAAAAATGAAATAGCTCTACGAAGGTAAACAAATAGAGGGCGAACAACGAACGTTAGATGAACACACGCTGCGTTGAAGAATGCACTATGCATTTTGAAATTTCAATTTGAGGACCCCCGCCGGTTTCCAAATGGCCAGTCATGGTTGATGTTTTTCTTACGGCCTGCTGCCAGCCATGTCTACCGCAGCAACCCGACTGACAAGATAATGTATTCGGTTTTTTCCGCTATCAGCGGAACATTATTTTGAATAAAAAAGGCTAATTTGACATCTACGACTGGTAGTATTTGTTTTTAAAATAAAAATTACAAAATTATTAATTAGTGCTAATCAAAGTTATTTTAAAACTAGCTGCAACCCGTGTAAAATGACGGAACATTGGTTCGCGTGTTTTCTAAGCCCAATAGTACCTATTTATAGGTAGTAGGCGGCCGTAGCAACATGCATTGAACGGCCTATGCGGATTTGGTGGCCCGGGGTTCAATCTCCAACTCTGGCCGTTTATTTTCGTTTTTACCGTGAATTGTAACGAAATTACAGAAAGTTATATAGACATAAAATACAGACGTTACACGAAGTTACTGGGACAGACAGAGAGACAGACAGACGGACGAAAAGACGGACGGACGGACAGACAACTAAATTATTATATTTGATACATTAATTTGAATATTATCGCAGATTAAAATAATATTTACTTTACTTATGTATTTTTGCGCCTAAGGTGCATAGCACGATTGAAAAAAACAATAAAAACTAAGAGACATTCTTGCAGTTTACACAATAATTTTAAAAATCATTTACACAAAAAAGCTATCAAAATAACTATAATAATCACAAAGGCATTACACGTTTTAAAATAACTCAACGCGATTAATTAAAAATATATTCACAGAGAATTAATTGAATAAAACACCAAATAGGTACATAAAGTGAAAACGAAAATGAGTATGCCTATGAGTAAAATAATAAAACATTAGCAGATTTTAATATAAAAACTATCACTGTATCAGAATCGAATGAAGACATCTACAAACTCATTGTACTCATTGCCCAGTCATTGTAGTCTGGGTGTGTGATGAGTGTATGTGATATCATAGCAAACTATAGAGCAAACTCTCGTATTATTGTAATAGAATATATATTATCTTGAGAAAGATTTTGGAAATTGTTCTATTATATTTATTACATTAACTATAATACTCACTACAGTCCATGAGACATAAATACAATGGTGGTCCATAATCATAAATATTATAATAATAATTATTTATTATTTATTTTTTGTTTCCACATTTATAGATGACAACATTTTATAGTGTTTATATAAATATATAACCATGTATCATTGTTGCTGAGGGTATTGGCAGCAAAGTAAACACTACATTAATTTGATACCCTGTCTGTTACACTAGTATTTTACTGTATTATAGCAGACGGTATTCTTCCAGTAGGTACAGTATATGTGCAAGAATGTTTATATAAAGCAGTTATTATATGAATAAATCTTAGTGCCAATAAAATTTAAAAACATTAAAATAATAACTAGGCTTGAAAAAATCATATACCTAGTTGTAATAAAATGGAATTCCTGTACGAGAAGCAAGTGTCGTACCCATTAGAATATTAGGGGATGACAATGAGAAGAGCAAAATGTAAATGAAACGGTTATATGATAGATGATAGAAATGTGTGGCGTTCTCCCGTGTATTAGAATAAATTAGGAAAAATAACAAAACTGTAATTTTTTAGCATATAATTAATTATTTTCTAAAACCATCTTACACACATTATAACCAAAACTTATAAATTACAGCCACGCTCGCCACCTACCGACTTGCAGCTGCTTAAAACCATTAAAAATTTGATATTCCAAAGAGATACAAACTGAGAAACACATCTCCGAGTATCGAAACGAATGGCTTCCCTTCGAATAATTTATAATCCCCAAACAAACAAGAACACATTATTCGGACTGCGAGGGCTCGGACCTCGACGGCGAAGCTATAAAGCTGCGCGAGCCCCTGAATCGAAAGCTCGAGCTTCGGAACAGTATACAGAATAAACGTTTGAGCATTGAGAATGGATTTGAGCGTGACTTTGTAGTTGGCGCGCACCGTGTTCAGTGCTCATGAAAAGGCGTGATAATCCATGATGATAGGGCGTGAAATCAATTTGTTACCGAATACTAAATCGTTTCTTGTATGGAGACGTTGATATTTTGTATATTTGGTTACGGATATCAACAAGAATTCTTCTGTTCGAACAACAACGCGGATGAGGAAAGAGTGACGTCTGAAAGACATTTAAAAAATCCAGTAGGCGACGAAATTTAAGTTCTACAACCAACTTAGAAAACATTTAATGATTACCAAAGATGGCACAATTAAATTAGTAATGAGGAGTTTGTTGTGTTGCAAAATTAAATAATAGATGAACGTGAAAATTGCACGGCTTTAAAAGTTTATTTGACTTGCATCAAAGCAAATGAATTTTTAATATTCGACATAAATTACTTTCACGATACTCCAACGTTTTACAGAAGATTGATCAAAAATCGCTTACCGTTGGTATTTGTATGGTATTGAGACACCCTGTATAATAGCGGTGAAGACATGATGTTAAGATCTAAAAATCAGAGTAGACTCGTTTATTAACTTATATTACAGGGCGTCTCATAGCTACTAGCAAAATCTTTACAGGTGGATTCCTACCTTGAAAATGAGTTGAAAATATTTATGCAACAATGACAATAGTTGTGGAGATACGCAATATCAAAGTTCTTTTTTTCAATATTTCTGACTCATTTTTTGCAAAATCTTGAACTATCATAACAGTAACTTGTATTCATTCTAAAAAATTCGACTAACAAGTCGAATAAAATGATAAAAACCTTGCAAAAATTGAACATAGATTTTTTTTATAGGTTTTTATCATTTTATTTGAGCTGTATCGAAGCGAATGAAATTTTCATAATCTATACAAGTTACTGTAATGATAGTTAAACTTTTTTTTAAAATAAGTCAGAAATATTGAAAAAAATGCAAACTTTGATATTGTATAATATCTTTTTCGGCTCATTATCAAGGCAGCAATCAGGCAGGCAGGTTTTTGCTACTAGCTATGAGACACCCTGTATACGTTATGAAGATACGGAAAGTTCCTTAATTTTTATTGTGGAATAAAAAATTAATTAAACCTTAACGAAAATGGGTGATTCTGTCGACGATAAAAAACTGTGAACGGCGAGGCTCAGATCTAGCGGCAATTAAGTAAAACAAACAGAGAACACGGCGCAATAAACACCGAAAGGACCCGGATGCCTCGGGGTCCGCGGACCGCCAATCAAATTAGACGACCCCGGACTTCAAACCGCGCCGCGGATACAATCTCGCCCAATCAGAGGGAGGCATTCAAATACCGCCGCGCGCGCTCCAAACAATGTCGGACACTTGTCAAATATTTGAAAAGGCGGGAGGCGCCTCTGTTTTTTGAGACAAGGACAGCTAAATAAACAAATTAAAGTCTGGTTAGCCGCGTTTAGATAGTGGCTTTCTTTATTTTACCCGGTAGTTGTTGGTACAGCATCACGGAGTGTGTCGACACCGCTCCGCCATATCTGTCGGGGCATCTATAAAGAGGTAGGTACTACTAAATAACTTCTTCAAATTTTTACTCCCTTCCTTTTAACTCGTAGCGTCTGCTTGTCTGTCGAAAAAACTTTGGATCGATTTTTAACCCTTTTACCGTGATCCCATCGAGCTGAAACATTGCAGGCAGACTCGTTTCGTTTAGTAAAATTTAATTATAGTATAATTTTGGATTTTTCGAAATTTTAATGGTTTTTTCAAATTGGAAACCATACAAATGAGAAAGGAGCCCGACGCGTGGAGAAGGTGCGAAACCTGTTTCAACTAGTCTGACTCGAGCCGTGGGTCCGATCAGATGGTTTCGCCGACGCCGCCGCCGTGCCCCCCTATACCAATTATTACGTTTTCAATATTCTATAAGTTTTAAGGATAATAATATACATGGAATAGATTTTCCACATGAACTTAAGCAACTGGAATATGTTGATAGAATAACAAATTGGAAACAATACAAATGACAAAGGGAGTATAATAAAAACTTGTTTTTTATGGGTTAGTTTTTTCGAATTCACTTTGTGGCACCATTTTACATATAAATACGTGGTGTCTCACAGCTAGTAGTAGCAAAAACATTACAGGTGGACTCCTGCATTGATAATGAGTCAAAAATGTCAACCATGACCTAATGTCAATAGTTATGGCGATATACAATATCAAAATTTGCATTTTTTTTTCAATATTTGTTTACTAATATTTTACAATAGTTAAACCATGATAATAAATCGAATAAAATGATAAAAACATCTATTTTCAATTTTTGTTTTCAAGTTCAATTTCAAGATTCGCATTCATTCACTTATCTTTTATAATTTTTTTTTGTTTATTTTATCTTCTTATCTTATTTATCTTGCGTATTAGTTTAATTATCTTTATTCTGCTCTATTATTAATTTGTAAAGGCTTCTAATTATAACTGTTTGCTTGTGTACTAATCATCGTTTATATATATTGTTAATTTATTTTATAATGTTCATTTATCTCAAATATGTTCTATTTATATTATTATTTCTTAATTATTTACTGTAAAGCGTGTTTTATGTTAGGTATATAAAAATCCTTTTAATTTTATTGTACTATAAAAGCCCACTAGGGCGTTTATTAATAAATAAATAGTTTTTTTTTTGTTTTAAGCATAGTATTTTTTTATTATAAAAATTCAACATGTTTCTGGTTTGACATGCTCTTCAGGTTAAAACAAGGCAAGACATACATTTCTTGAAAAATGTTGAATTTTTTTTAATTAGGTCCTTACATTCGCGCCGTTTCGAGAGCGCCACTCTTCTGTCCTGACACACAACTCTCACCTCATTCATATTCATACATCTTCGCATGCAGGCTCGACGATTGTCGAAGCTCCTAACAGGATTATTTTTCAGTGTCTGGTTAACCTGGTCAAGCCACGTCTTCCGCGGTCGCCCTCTCTTTCTGGCGGCGTCAACACTTGCATCATATATTTTTTTTTACCACGCTTTACCCAAACAATCTGAGTCACCATTTTTTAATACTATTTAACTATGCTAAAATAGGTTTTATTTTGTTCTATTTTATTTGTTTATTTTATTATTAGTTATTATAATTTTTTTAATGAGTCATTATTCTAATACCTACTTTGAATCATCAAATTATATCTATCTAAAAGATTGTGGACCGTATGATGTTAATTAGCGCTTTTCATTTAACTAGTAGGTAGATTTCAATGTGCAAATTCAAATGAAATCTTCGAGTCATACTGAAACCATGGCATTAGTTAGATAAGAATAAATCTCGTCGTGCGATGCTGTGAATGCGGTTCTCGGGCCGTGGACCAGCTCACCGATGAGGAATGTCAACCGTGGGTCTGCACTCCCGTTCCTGTTACGCGCACGGCAGCCCTGACGTCGAATCTGACCACGTGCCAATCACAAGCTCCCAAAGTGAGTGATCTGAGTAATCTTGGAAATCAAATAAACCTAACGTCTGTCTCCTTTCGACTTCTTCCGGAGTCTGACGGGCTACAATGTTACGCCCCTGGTGTATCCAGAGTCGTGATTCAGACGAAAGCAGTAATGTAATAAAAACCGCAATAAACCAGGCTTGCTTATTCGGTAAACATCAAAGAGGTTTTAGATGAAAACCCATAATTATAGCCCAGGTTTTACGAAACAAACAAAAAATCTGAATCGTAGAACGCAACTTTCTCGAATTTTTGTTTCATACTACAAAATATGGAAATATAATTCAATGTACATTGTATATTGATTGAATTGCCGTACCTACCAAACAGTGTAAATATGAAATTAATTGAAATCAAATTTCAAAAAAGGCACATCGTGTACAGAAAAATTTAAAATCGGTTAGACGTTAGACTATTTATTTTTTAACCGGTGCTGTGTTGAGAAAGTAAAATGATTATTGATTTTAGGAATGGGTAATATAATAGTTTATTCAAGCGCAGAAATCATATAAACTATTTTCATAACTAACTGTTACCGATCGTGTAGAAAAAACCCGTCCATATCTCGACGGACAGATCGTAAAATCTGTTAAAGTACCCTAACTGAATCATTATTTGTTATACAAGTTTGTATTTATATTTGCGGCCGCGGGCGATGTTTTTCTGATCTGTCAGTCAACCCGGTCGGTGAAACATCGGCTTAACCCTCCGCGACCCGCGCTCGGGTACTGCGTACCCCTGTCCCATCTTCCCCCTCTCACTGCTCAACAATGGATATTTGGCCTGGAATCCAGACTAAAGGAAATTCTTACAACATTTTTAAAACAGATTTGCCGGTTGTTATCCACTCTTACTAAAATTGTTGTTTATATCACAGGTACACGAAAAAATAATTGTTTTTGTCTTGAATAGATAGTAATCGAGGTGCTTGTAAATGTGAAAATTGTCGTGAAGTTGGGTCTTTTCCGTGTCGATGGCATGAAAATTCTGGTTGATTGTATTTTTTTCTTTAGGAAAGCGTTCAATTCGTCTTTTCAACAATAGAATTTAAAACTAGACTAAAAGTAGTCTAAGCGAACTAACGCAAAACTTTCAGGAATGGTTTCTTCAAGAGCATTAAAGTAATGATAATTATTTGCCTAGCTCAGTAAATAAAGGTAGCAGTTATTTTATTCCTAAATAAATGAACAAATGGTTTTCATCAAAGAACGGAAATTTTTTACTTAATATAAACGAAAATATATTTCGTAAGGAAGATATTATAATAAAGTTTTAAAGAAAAATTAGGAATATAAAAAATATATTTTATTTTCGACCGGTAAATTTAGGTTACTCTCAGAGTATTTTTATTGTTTATAGCATTAATTTTGTGGTTGGACACTATTAATTTTAAAAAAACTAAGAATTTTTATGAACATAACAATGGTTCGTGATAAATCATATCAACTGTAGTTGATACAGTTCGTTATCTGTTTTAAATTAATTCTCTTAAGAGGAGTATAGATCGGGAATTTTTAAACCAATGAAATAAAATACGCAATGAAAGATTGAAGCCTTTGAGAGGGTTAAATTGATCGAAATCTGGCTGTAATTTCTAGCTGCGCTTCAAATTCAACCAATCACGCTTGATTTGTCCGGCTTCAATGTGTGGTTAACGGAAATACATTCATCGTGTAGTGTAGGAACGTTCTTTGTTTATTTTCAAATCGTTAAAATACATTACAGAACCCACATATATAATTAGAATCAAATACAGCGTTTAGGTTCGGTGTACACAGCGTGCACACTGCCTGCATCGTCTGCACCTCTCTTTATGTGTCTTGCAGCTTGCAGGTGATTCCTTTTTCTTTACTATTATTTATGTTGGCGCAACTTTGGATTCTTCAACGGTCACGCGTCGCTCGATGGATGGCCATCGGCGTTTGAGGCACGTGGACAGTTACCAGAATAATATTAATTTGAGAATGATTATTTAAATATAAATTTATTTATATTTTGTTTGATATGTTTGGCGTTAACGTTGTTGATGTTATTTATGGTGGTCCTTAAATTGGGTGAAGAACATGTATGTTGCATGCATGCATGAACATGCATGTCCACCGAAACCGCTCCATTGTTCCTGCGTTCGGTCAAAAAGGCAAAACAAAAAATAGTCAAAGGGCCGATCGCATTTTGTTCCGCTCATTTGAATTTCGAATTCCGCGCTCTCGGCCCTCCGCGAATGCAAATCTCGGAACTGCGCTGGCGGACCTTTCGGCTGTCGGCCTCCCCCATTGTCGGGGGCCGGTATAAATCTAACACGGGACGGCCGGATCAGGCCGCGGCCGCTGGACGAGGATTGACGATCGATGGGCCGATGGGACGACGGGGCGGACCAGGGAGACGTGCAAACAATGCGATTGCCGAGGCGTACAAAGAAGCCCAAAATTTCCGAGAAAAAACGATTCTCAAACAAGCAAACATTTACTCGGCTGATGCTCTTGGTGCGGAAGAATCTTGCGTAGATCATGAAGATTATCTTTTGTTAATATAAATTGAGTCTGCATTGATACGCCATATTTAGATCATCTGCATAATGCGAAAATATTGAATATATTGGAAAAAAACCGTACATAAAATATCAATTTAACAACTCGAATTGAAAAGTTAATTATAATAAGCGTGAAGAGATAGATAGATACCTACCTAGAAAATTTTGAATTTTAATAGTAGCACATAAGACGGCACCAGACTACACTGTGAAGCAGTAAATGTCTATGTAGCTTCATCGACAGTCATCCAGAGAAAGACCAAAGAACTCCTGGATGACTCAATGCTCCAAAATCCCACAGAGAAACGGCCTGGATGAAAGCGATACCCAGAACCAAAGAAGATACATCCTGAGAATGAGAAGAACCGGCCTCAACAGTCTACCTAGGCAATGAGTTCGGACAGTGCAAGGAAGAAGAAAGGAAGAGTTGTTAATATATTTTAAGATATAGTATGTATGTAGCAAGAATATTAAATGTCTTGGCTATATATTGTAAGGATATTAAAATGTTGTAAGGATATGTGTTATCGTGCTCACGAATACAAACGAATACAAGGGACCATTAAAAGAATGTATTTCTATTGATTGTACATCAGTTTTACAATATTTTAAATCATTTTTTGCATGCGTAAAAATCGGCTTTATTTTTACAGCAGCAGGATACTCATCTCCAATGTTATAAATCATGATTAAGTGCGACGTTCTGAACCGAAAAAACGATTATTTAGATCTCTTTGTCATACGACCACCGACATCACCATGATCATAAAAAAATTATATGAGAAATAAAAAGACTCATTTTTACCAGTAAAAAAATCAACTTTGGAAAACTTTGGAAAGGAAAAGATTATGAATCAAATTTGAAATGTCAAAACGGCCCTGCTAACAAGACCATACCCAGAGTCAACAGCGGCTGTCAAATAGTGGGATGCTTTAATAAAATATTGGGTGCATAAAAATATTCTTGCCCATCAATGAGGTTCGGTCAGTGAGAAGTTAATTTGTAATTAGTAGAAGTAATCTCGAAACAACAAAATGGGTTAAAAATACATTCAGATAAGTTGACAGTTGGCACTATGTAATTGAAGGATATTTTCTCGAATGTCTAGTAAATCTTTGGCGAAATTTTGACGAAAGTCACAAATTTTATCCACCATAATATAGTTTATCATAATTATTATTATTACAGTTGGCTCTGAGGGCCTTTTAAGTCCAAGGACGACTACATATCTTTTCCATATAATTCTGAGCTTCGCAGGAAGCCGGGCTTCCGCTGACATTCCCATTACGAGATCATTATTAAAATATTTGGATGACAAAAAATGTCATGATACCTAAAATAAATAAACAATCATTTATATATCATAAAAAAACAAACAATTATCAATAAACTTGCTTAAGATGGTATACTTTGCGTTTGCCCAGTCCATACTGCAGTATGGTATAGTTGGCTGGGGTGGAACCTTTAAGTCTAATATACTACCAGTGGAAATAGTTCAGAGAGTAATTATCAAAGTGATTTTGAGGAAACCCTCAATATTCCCAACAAGGGAACTTTTCAACATTTTTAACGTCCCAAATATTAATCAAATCTATAAAAAATTGCGATACTTCAACACAAAATGTATATCAATAATAGAACATCTGGATGTTTTAGTAATAGACCGAGATCAGCTGGAAATATTTTGATACCTAAATGTAATACTAGCTCAGTCACACCATTTCTCTTATCAAGGAATATCACTCTTTAATGCTCTTCCCAATGAAATGAAGATGGAAAAAAATTATAGAAAATTCAAGACTAAATTGAAAAATCTTCTACAAAAAACCATCACAATAACGCAATGAAAAAATCTTATCAAAAACAATCTATATATACTTTTAACTGTTATTACAATACCTTCTTAATTATTAATTTTTATAACTTAATTTATTGTACCCTTGTGTATACCTTATCTACTTATTCTAATGTCTCACATTTTTGTATTCTTGTATTGTTTATATCTTACTTACTTAATTTAATGTCTTAATTTTTATAACTTAATCTAATGTTTCTTTTTCTATATCTTACTTATTTAATCTAATGTCTTACACTAACGATTTCATTACTAATAGATATATACATGTATGACAATGCCCCCACTTTTAAACACGAGAATAAATTCTCATTTAAAAGTGGGTAAGCGTGTAATATAAATGTGTATTAATTAAATTATATTGAATACTCTTAAGTTTGTACATTTTACCAAATAAATTAAATAAAAAATTAAAAAATAAAAATTAAAAAAATCCAACAAAATTCACAAGAAAACTTTCTGTCTGGAATACTACCGACCATTTATGCACGTTAGGTACAAAATCACTTTCATCACTTGAGATGTCCAGGTGTGGCTTACTGTTTCGCACGAAATTCACAGGTTGTCTCGTTTTGAACAAAATCAATTGCTTTAATTGTTCTTTCGTGAGTTCTTATACGACTCTTGGTAACAACCATGCTAACCCAAGCCTTGTGGTTTTAGTTTCGTTGAAACTACACATCTCGTTCTACGGTACGATCACTTCTTAGAAAATGATTTTTAAGTTTATTAGCCAGTTGCAGGCTTTCAAGAATTTAATTTGGTGTCAATTTGACATTCTTCATCTTCGTCACTACTATCTTGGAACGTAAGTGTTTCTAAAACATTGATGTTTCCCGAGAAATCTCGCAAGAGAACTGGGCACTGACATTACCGCGCAATACAAAAGGAAATGAAGACATTAATTTTCATGAGTTTCATAAAGCTGACAAGATTAATAATTTAAAATGAAATGTAAAACTTAGGTTTAATTTAAATATAACAACTTCGTTGTTTGTCCGTAACTTGCTGGAATCACAACATTAGATAATTAGAACGTGACACGCAATCGTCGTTTTTAATACCACGTTTGTGGTTACGCAAGGGTCGTTATTGATTATAGTAGGCTAGTGTTAATAATAATTAAACAATATTTGCATATCAATTCTCGGATTCGAAATCCGCTCAAGAAATGTAAAAACCCGTTTCCGAACCTAGTAAAAAAAAAGCGAAATAAAATACAGTAGAGTTTTTTTTCACTACTTTTATTTTTGTATTTTCCCTCTGAGCGGTATTGCGGGGTGCCAAAATCTGTCTCCTAATTTTTTGCCCCGTGTTTTATTAAAATCGCGTAAAAAAGAGGGTGTAAAAACAAAATCCGGGGTGTACTGTATGTCATCATTCCCCGGAACCCAGTTTGGTATTCGCGGTAAAAACAAGCAGACATTCGAGGTTCGCGCCGCGGGTCGCTATCCGATGGAGCCGGGACCGCTTTTTGTTTTATAATACGAGTATTTATATTGATTTAAAGGAAAATGAATAATTCATATTACGGGTTTCGCCGGGGACCAGCGGGCAGGAGAACAAATGTCGCTTAACCGAAGATTGATTCCGCGCGGTGCATTCTGACGAGGAGCCCGCTTAATATGCGCGGAAAATTAAATTGAAAGATTCAACGGGATTTTTCATATCATTAATCATGGCCATCAGCGAGTCGTTGCAATCCATAGAATTGTGCCGCATTTCTTCTCGACGTTAATCTGCTCGTGAATAATGACGGCGCAGTTGATAATTTAACAAAATTAAAATTATGGAATCAATTAAAGCGTAATATAATATATAAAAAGGTGCAGGTCAGCAATTAAACATTAAGGCATTATGAGAATCAAGCAAATTACTTTAAAAAAAGTACGAGTGATATGTTGGATTATTAGATTATAGTATTATATCCAGTATTGAAACGCAATTTTTTCATTTCTTAAAATAGTAATTACCTATATATTTTTTCGATTTGAGTATTAACATCAGGTAGGTACTTTGATAAAAATATGATACAATGTAAAATTCTAGTATCGTAAATACATATATTATTTTATACATCAATTAAATTAATAAAATATATTAATTTCCAATATCCAATGTTTTGATATACATTTTAATCTGAAGCAAGCTCTTGAAGAAAACTCTTGTAAAACCAGAATTCCTAAAAAATGTTAAAATTAAAGGTAAGTAAACATTCTGCTGAAATTCTAAGAAATTCACTAAGGCCGTATCCAAATCGTGCTTCTAATATGTATATAAATCGGGAATAATCGCGAGTTTATATTCTCCTGATGGGTCTGATTTGATTTTGAGGAATGGTAAAATGATAGTTATCTGAATATAATATTTACAATATTACGCCTCTTCAAAATCGTCTCTGGCAATTTTTTGTCAATAATTAAGGATCTGAAGAGAAGCGATGGAATTAAGCACAGAGAAAGGTATAATGGAAGCTATTGAAAACTAAACGCAGTATATAATTTACTTCAGTAATATTTTTAGCAATACATATTAATTTTCAACGAGTATTCAACCTTAGAGTATATACAATCCATAGAGACCATATTATTTCGAAACTTGTAAGAATTTTGTTAAAAGAGGCGTGGTCATTCGGTGAGACTGGACAATTCGTTTTTAACACGTGTTTGTAATTTGTTGCTAAAACAGGGCTACCACAAATGAACGATTCTCTGTGAATTCTCTTACAATAAAGTAGCAATAAATGATAATGCCTTTTATATGTGGGTAAATTTATTTATTTTAATTTATTTTATTACAATTTTAAATATCACCACAACAATAATTATATAAGGAACTGCAATAATAATAATAATTATTATTATAATCGAGGATTATTTATATCATATCAAACATAAACATTTAGTTATCTGCATTTGTACAAATATTTAGAAAATTACGTTATTTACATAATATACATTGTTTGTATATACACATAAAATACATTGTTTGAAAAAACAATATGATGAAGTACATTGATGGAATTAATAATAAATATAAAATTTTAATATAGTACGCTATTGATTTTGGAAGATAATTAATCTGTTGAAATGTTGTCTCACTCTGACGGTAGGTTGTGCCGCTGATTTGATCAGAAAGTGTAGCCTGACATCTAAATATTTAGAAGCAACTGCCTTAATTAGGTGAACAGTATGGTTCTCCAGCGGTGACTGGTCTAGCATGTGAGAAAGTAATATATTAAAACAATCTACAGTTAGGAATATTTTTAAGACCCTGTTGACTAAATATTCTAATGAAAAGTGAGGATTCATTCTTTTTCCTCCACTACGGTTAAGAGCTTCTCTAAAAACGCGTTCACTATGTGTGCAAATTAAGCAACTCTCCCATGTTTACTGTCGAATTTGTAGACTGAATGTAATAATGTCGATTAAATTTAAAGTTTATGAAAAATTAATATACCTAACGATTTTAGGTAAAACATAATATCGATGGCTCCTACATATGCTATTATAACCCATAAATCGAAAATTTTTAGTTTTTTTATGTTTTTCTTATTTCTTATATCTTTATAACAAAGAAATAAAAACATTTTGCAATTAATTACGTTTTTTTTCAGATGTATTTTATAAGGCAATGTATATTTATACCGGATGAAAATATACTACTTCATATACTAGGAGTTTCAGAATGCACACCGTATAAATTGGCGATTTAAGAAATTTTTTATGTAACGAAAAACGAATAAAGAATGAACACTATAGGTACTTACTCTATCAAAAGCCAGTTCTGCTCTTGAATAATTCGTAGGAACGGCAAATTTTTTTATTCGAACTAATTTGTTTTCTTTCCTTCTGTCAAAATGTACATTCAAGAAGTGATCTGAGCAAACACAACTGTGATTTCCGGGATTCCAATTAATCCTTCCCACAGCATGGATCCATTCACTTTTTCTTACTTCATTTTTTGGGAACCTACAAAAAATGATATCCCAATCCGAATACTTTAAATAATAAATAATAAATAATTTGTATTCTAAAATTTTAAGCACAGCCCTGTCGGTCCAATATGCTTTGTCATAAAAATACCACATTGAGCTTAGTTAGATCCATACAATGTAGTGCCTTCTCATTCTTACTCCTAAAAATTCAGAATTTTTAAAGGAGAAAAAAAGAGACGGATATATTTTAAAATGTCGGCTATCTAAGTAAATAATTTTACAGTTCGTATTGGTTAAACATTCATAGACATATTTTGATTTAAGTCATCAAAAACATCTTCAAAATAGCATTCTCCGAATTATTTGTGTAATAAAATCAATCAAAAATAAACGTTCTAGGATTTTTTAAACAAAAGTAAATGTTTGCAGTTGGTTTGTTGTTAAAATTATGAAATAAAACGTATATATGTAAAATTTTCATATTTTGGATAAAATACCTGTGATAACTGATATGTTTCTTCCCGTTTCCAGTCCTATTGGAACACCCCTTCATTGCACAAGAAGGCATATCAATTTTTTGTAATATTTGCACGTAAACACACAATAATTTATCGAAAATACGGATAACAAATCTGTCAGCTCTGCCGTTCTCTGCCCGAGTTTTGAAACTCGGGCAAAGAGAACCCTTACAAAGCAATTAAAGACGTACCCGACCGGGTGATCTTTTTTGTCCCTTTTTGTCTTATGTGTCACTATATTGTTAAAACTGAGTAAGCTTTATGTTACCACGCGTACGGGTTTGGTAAAATGTTTAGTTATCCCTCTATGGATTGTATATACTCTAAGTATTCAACATTCAAAATATTGAAAAACAATTTATTCACTACAAAATATTTTGATATTAGAGCCTCAAACTGTGGTCCAATCTTTTTAATTTAAATTCAAAAGATGAACGTGAAACAATGTTAAAAATGTTTATCATTTCACAGAACTTCGAATGTTTCGTTTGAGTATAAATGATCCGACGGTATAACATACTAAGGGCCGGTTGTTTCAAGTTGGATCAAAGTAAGCGGTCGATCAAAGCATAGATTTTTACGAAAACGGATCGTCTGATTGGTGGAGAACGTAAAAATCTATGCTTTAAAAGAACGCTTACTTTGATCGAACTTGAAACAACCGGGCCTAAGTACCACGAATTACCACAGATATCTGAATCACAGATATACTTTCTCATATTTCTTAATGAAATGAAGAAACGACTCACCCTTCGGAAACCCACTTCCCGTGGATGCTGTCCGGGGAGTCTATGACAACGGTAGCCTTCTCCATGGCAATAGCCCTCCGCACGGCCTGCTCGCAAGGGCTGACGCCCCCGCCTGAAGCCGTATTGAGTCTGAAGGCGCAACCCGAGTTGAAGATGGTCGCTGAAAAAAATATATATTAAAAATTCTGAAGCACTAATTCTCAAGTAAAAGGTAAACTATGTAACTAGCTAAGCGACTGACGTAATTCTCACATGGTTTCTCAGAGGACCGTCTTTAGGTATCTGGTGTCTTTATTTCCAGTGCCATTAAAAGTCGCGCAATATTGCTATTCAAGGCTTTAATATATACCTAACTGAAAAAAATCTTGCGAACTTAAATAAAGTGTTTTAACGTTTTGCATAGTTTTGCCTCTGTAGACAAAGATCTGTATGGTGTTTTAATTTTTATATGAATTTCTAACCTGAAAAAGAAACCGGAAGTGTTTGGATACGGCAGAGAAAACTATTTAGCATTTGGCCATTAGACTCCTGAGACATTTGCGGGTTATTAAATAAATGCAAAAATGTACACTTCGAGATTCTAGAAAGTTACTGCTTTATTTTATATAATTAATGATTAAAATATAGTGTTATATTTGTGTACTGTACATTTGTATTAGGAAGTGATGTATTGTATAGATAATTTATAATCATTAGTAAAAATTCTGCCATTATTCTTCTATATATCACTCTTAAGGATATTTAAAAGGAAAAAAATTCAATTTCACTATTTTTAATTTCCTGAAATATTATTATAAATTGAAATAGTGTTCATGTGTACTGAAGAATAATTATTAAATTATGTCCTACCTAAGTATTTCACGCCAATCCTAGCTTTAAACTCCGGCAATAACTAAATACAAGCAAACATAATTTGCCTTTTAACTATCACGAATCATCAAAATTATTCATAAATATTTGTAATAAAAATTGAAGTATAGTTAGTTTATTTTGAAACTAGTTTTTCCTCTCTCATGTCTTATCTCATTAGGTTTCATGTTGCAATCACTTATAATGTTTGGGCCATTATTAATGAGACATCTCCCATTCCCCCATCCCTATTTATAGAACAGAAGTGGCGTCTCACCCTAGCGCATGTAACACTGACGACTTTTGTGTTTTGAAAGGTGAAATGTATGCACTACTTGTTTTGTTTTTATAAATCTAACTTTCCTATTGACTGATATCAAAATTTAAAAAATAAGATTTTTTTAATATGTACATTATAAATACACTTTAAAAACCAGTCAACGATAAGTCGTAAGCACTGTAAACGCCCAAAAACTTCAATATGTATTTTTCCATAAAGATAGCTTTGTTTTTGTGAGACTTATGTAAACAGGGTGTCCCGTATCTCGACTTCAAGCCGAAATCGGATGATAGGCCATAGTCATAACAGTTATCAGAAAAATATTTTAAAAAATTAAAAAAACAGTCCCTTAAAACTGGGCAAAGTATTGATTTTGAATACTTGGTTTGGTCAAAAAGTTACATTTTCTTCCAAGCTGGAGCAGTTGGCTTTGAATTTTGGACAAAAGTTTACAGAAGCATTATTCAGGATTACATAATAATAAAAAAAATGAAGAAAAATAAAGATTTGTAGCAACAGGAGTGAAAAGACTATCAAAAGGTGTAGATTTTTTGTTTTTTTTTAATATTTATAATTTTTAAAACACATGACTTACATTTTTTTAATATTTTTCTGATAACTATTATGACTTGGCCTATCACCCGATTTCGGCTTAACGTCGAAATACGGGATACCCTGTATAAGCATAATAGGTTTGGATACACGATAATCACTCTGGGGACAAAATTCAGTAATTGTGTTCTTGAAAAATTTTAACAAACACAAAAATATTGCATATAAATTTACGTTACCTTTTTATCAGCAGTAAATTAGATGCACCGAAAAAATTATTACCACGTGAACGCCAACATCCCAGGATGTAATTTGATTCGCGGTTACGAAAGTACAATAAATAAATAGAAAATCGTATTTTTTGTTAAAGGTTTCAAAAAGAGTAGCGATAATTCTTTTTTGTGTTGAGATTTAGTTTCTGTGGAATGAATAACTAAAAGAGATTTGCTTGTGAGATAAAATAATAAACCAACGCATACCTGAAACGGATTGTCGTTTTTGATAATAATGGGCATAGATCAGAGCAAGCAACGTGCCATTTCAATTTTGTGCACAAAAGACTTGCAAAGCGTATTTTCGATTTATTCCAAAACCATTTAACTCAATAGTAGCGAGGTATGAAAAGGCAGGAAAGTTATTGTAGTTTTTGACATTATTTTTGATATTTTTGACAGCTTTCTGATAGAAAAGATCGATCGACGAATGCACTTTTGAGAAGTTTATCATTCACCTCCATTTTCATGCGTTTTAGATGCTACGTATTCTGAATAATATTTTATAGAATGGAAGCATGGACACTTACCGAAGAATTGATAAAGCGACTTGAAGCATTCAAGATGTGAATCTACAGAATCTTGATGCACAGAGTTACGAATGAAGATGTTATGGTTCGGATGAATAAAAAAAAGTAACTAAAACAATAAAAATCCAAAAAATTTAATATCCCGGATGTAAAGAAACTCTGCGGTACGGAAAATCTAGGGAAAAAAATAGGGCATAGGAAGAAGAAGTAAGGATTATTTACGGAAGCTGTTTTATTTATCGTAGACCTACAATTTATTTTTAATAAAATAAGTGCTAATTATAAATAAAAATGGTTCAATGGTAATGAATATCGTCAGTACAACATTCCTCAACATCTGACGTGCTCGCGTTACTGCGTTCAATTATAGCTTTCATGTATACTAAATAATTAATACCACGTCGAGCAATATTTCAAATGCCTCAGAACGGAAGACGGAGACATATTTTAATATATGATCCCTCGTAAAACATACGGTATTTGTCATACTGAAGTTTCAGACCGAGCTACACGTTGACAAGAAATCTGATATTCAAGAGGAATTTTTTGTCACGAAGTAAAAAGGACAGCATTTATGCAAAGTTAGATAATCGATTTACCACTCTTTTTGTTTAAGTGTCACTAGAATTTACCTGAAACAAACCTAATAGAGACGAGCTATTCAAGGGGCTGTCATATTTTTCACATAATTGGTTGCATGCCCATTTGGGAATCTATGAACGGTGAACGTAGGCGCGCAAAAATGGCGTTTGAGCCTTTTTACTCGATTCTCTTTCACACGTCTGTTCCCGAAGAAAAGGTAGACCATAAATTAGGTGAAGTACCTAAAAGGATTTATTTATTTTACAGCCATAAAAATGTCAAAATGGTCGGTATCTGAGGATATTTAGTATGGACAGGGGCGGAGGGTGGGGTTTTGTTTTGCATTAACTGTGAACAAAATAGTAAATTGCATGAATCGAATAGATGTCAACATCTAATCTACCATATTTATTAAAACAATTTATATAAAACTGCAACTCACAATCAACAATTATAACTAATGTCGCAAAAATATTTAAAAAAATGGAGGTGAGTACTCGCGAAAACGATAATATATAAATTATCCAACTACTATCATTACATAGGTTAAAATGCCGTGCACAGCCAGAGTTTTATCTAAGGGTACTTGTTCGATCGATACTAAATAAAATAAAAATTTTAATGACCTAACTTTTAATTCTATAATAATCTATTATTGAAGTCTTTTTAATCATTAAAATCAAATTTTTGAAGATGAGTTGTTCTTCTGAAAGAAGGTTAGCACTTTGTGGTGACGTAGTAATTTAATAAAATAAAATCAACACAAATTTTAAATTAAATAGGATGGCGTAAAATTGCCTCCGCAATGAAAGATAAGATTAAGAGATTAGCACAACCACATTTTGCAGCAGCATATCTAGAATCGTTTTCGTTAATACCATAATCCCTTACGCGAAATACAAAAAAGGTGAAGAAAAGTTAAAAGGTCTGGCACTGCCCGCCCGGGACCCGGGATACTCCGCAAGGAGACCATTAAATAAGATGATTAATGACAGAATAAAAGGTTTTTAAATGGATTTTTGGCAGATTGCGTATCGCATGCGGCCACTAGTAGTGCATGTGTATGTGTATTATTTTAATATTATATAAAATAAAATATTTTTAGAATTTTTATTTAAATTAGCGGACGATGTCTACAAAGATACCACCCGCAAAGGATGTTGAATATTAATATTTGCATTCGTTGAGGCGAAAATTTTCCTAATATTATATTTTTGTTATATTTTGGTGTATAATTGTATTGAGCTTATATAATAAAATATATGATAATGTTATCATCGACATATTTTATGATAGTTTATAGTTTCCATGAATAAATTTATAAAATTGGGAAGACTTCGGTGGCTTTGCCACGAGGAGAGAATGACTAAGCAAGAAGTACCGAATTCAAGACCAATATAGAGCGAAGATGATTCAGAACTGGAGACAGCTGGCACAAGACCGAGAGGAGTAGAGGAAGACTCTTAAGAAGGCCAAGACCCGCCAGGGGTTATAGAGCCTAAAGTGATGATGAGTTTTTACGATTACAAGACGACTGTTACCAGGCTTCAATTTCTTAGTAATTAATATATTTTTGTGTTCTATGCTTTACTTTGTTTTTTTTCTTTTGTTTTATGCTTTACTTTAGTTTAATGATGACATATTTAGTAGTTGTTCACTTTTTTCTGTTCTCTGCTTGACTTTACTTTGTATCCTTAGAGTATATACAATCCATTGTATATACTCTAAGTTTGTATCCTACACGAAACGTTTCGTTGTTCTTACGTTCTTTTCAATTAATCGTACATTCTTATCGACATCATTTAAATCGTATGTTCTTAATCAATCATTTACACCTTATACGTTATGGATCAAAGATACAGCAGAAACAATAAAATATTTATTACCTAGATTAAATTTATGAATGAAGTATCTGTTTTCCTGTAGCTTTAATGTTTCCTGCTCCTTTATGTACTCCTACAAAACTTAATCAATATCATTAATTGTGTCATAATTAACCTTGCATTCTCCCAATTTATTCAATAATCACTGGTTTTCATAAACATCTTGTTGGAGAACTACCCTTATATTTATAAGGCCAAAAAGAAATAAAAATCATAATTTCGTGTTCTAGATACGTATATTTAGACGTCGTTTACGATTCTGTTTGGATTAGGAGCAACCAGACGCACACGAATCAGCAACTAGTTTATCTAAAATATTTATTTAGCATCTGACCTCACCGCAAGTCGGCCCTTCAAGAGGGGCACCCGGGGTTGCCTGAACGTAAAAATATCCCCAGACTTGTGACATGCGAGGTATCATGTTCGCGACATGTCATCAGCTTGGTGGGACGTAGCCTTTTTATGGTAAATCGAAACCGAACCAACCACCAGCGGATCTCCGGCGGGAACTTGAAACCATCGGATACCTGACGCGGTGCCTCTTCCATCCGGCGAATCAGATATACTTCGATGATTAATTACTCCGTGAGTTGCGATGGAGAGTTTTGGAGCCTGTTCTCGAAGGGTGACATTTACATATTAAGGTTGTTTATCAAGACTTATCCCAAATGTTTAAATTTCAACATAGATGCACAGTCCGAAGTAATAATTTGAAAACAATTATATTTTGTAGGTCTTTACTTTTTATCAGAGGCTTTCTTTCCTTCTTTCTTCGAAAAGTTATGGAAAAACCGATCGGTGGGTGTGACGGTCATGTTAACAGAAGATGACAACCTACTGAAAGTATCGAAACAGAAGTCGGTCGAAGTAACCGTGGTAAATCGTTAATGACACGGATGACAACGATCATGGAGACATCATGGGGCACACGGATTAGGATGGATAACCCTAAATGGTGGGGAAATTTTGGACAAAGAAGATAATATGTCTCATGAAGGAACGGTATGAGTAATGCATTTCCATCAGGATACATATTATTTTTCGAGTATACAAGTGAGACTATAATATTCAATAGCTTCTTATGATATTTTGTCTGGAGAGTTTATTTAATGTACGTATATTTGTTACTTAATTTTTATCAGATTCGCTACCCGACATGTACACGTCCGTGTCATGTACAAGCGTAGTTATGATTACTATAAGATACTAACTTCTTCCAAGATATTAATATATTTTAATTCCTTATTTACAATACCTACATAAACATAATACAAATCACAAACGCGTATGTGAACATTTTACTTACGAGTCATTTTAACATGCACTGTTAGAATGTTTCGATAGCATAATACGTTAATATAATAATAAATCGATTGGTTTGCAATTTGATTAACTAACTAACGTTTCTCCGCAGGGGTAGGCAGAGAGGATTGAACGCCACACTCTTGTATTTATCCACACACATTCATACATTTTCTCATGCGCGCTATTCGATTGCTGAAGCTTTTAACAGGACCGTCTTCCGATATTCGGTTTACCCGATCAGGTTTTTCGCGGAAGACTTCTGTTCCTGCTGCCTTCAACATTCGCCTAATAATAATAATAATAATTGGATAACTTATATAGCGCCGTTTTCGCGAATACTCACCTCAAGGCCGCTTTACACAGAACTATATTCTCATATATTCTCTTTACCATCCTTTTCTCTCTTATACGTTCCAGATGCCATCTCCATCTCAGCGAATTAAAGTTAACTGAATAGATTATCAAAGTAGATATTTACGATATTATTTAATTCAAATTAATGACATCGATATGAAACGTTGTCATAACACATTATTTCCCCCACCAAAAGGGTAGTCCTGGGATATTAACTGGATCCATAATTCAAATCTAAAGCTTTATTTGTTTGCTCTGGGACGACTGACCCCCCGTGGAGTCCTCGCGCTGGTGCGTATTTTATTATCATGGACGCCTGCTGCATATTAATGCACTTATAAATAATATAAACATAACAAAAAATAACAAGGATATAAATAGTGGCGCGCCAAGGGGCGTCTGCCCTTAGAAATTAAAAAAATATATCTATCCCTTTGTAGCATATAAAAGTAAGGCGCGTTATGTATATTGAAACCATTAGAGAATTGTCAGTTTATCGTTGTATTTCGCTTCTGGATCAATAAATTAAATAAAGACAAAGATACAAAAATCAATAGTAAACATGATTAGATGACAAGGCAAAATCGGGATGACAATATTGGAAGTTCGCTGATATTCAAAGTACAAATCCATTACGTTACCTAAGCAGTTTCCCGAGAGGATAAAGCGTCACAATTTTTAAGTACAGCATGTCTCGAATCTAGTAGCAAAATTTTAAAAGGACTTTCTCATTCAATTTTGAATAGAAAGTATTATTGGTAAAATTTTGACAGTCAATGATATAAGTTAAATCAAAGTTTGTATTTTTTTCAATAAATCGGAAATATCTTCTGTAAAACGTTGGAGTATTGTGAAGGTAACTTATTTCAAATATTAAATCTTCATTCTCTTTGATACAAGTCAAATAAAATAGTAAAAATAGTGCAGAAATTTTGACCAGATTTTTTTGCAAGATTTTAATCATTTTATTTGACATGTATCAAAACAAATGAATTTTTTATATTCAATATAACTTACTTTCATTATAACGTATTACAAAATATAAAAAATAAATATTGAAAAAAAAGTGCAAAGTATAAGTGTTGACATTTCACCCATATAAAGAGTTATAAAGAATATTTTCTAAAAAAAAATTTTGATACTAGCTACGAGACACTTTGTATATCTTCTCATTCCCACATTGATAATTTTTATTATTTACAGCGCAATTCTGTATCAATCTTAATTATTTCACAGTAAATAATAAATTGGCGATAAAAGTGACTTTGCTGTGTGGTAATAACAATGTAAATTCGATTATATAATGATTATAGCATGTAAAATATATAAATACCAAACTATTACGGTAGTATTTTGACTTACCTAATATAAGCGACAGGTACCCGGCAAATAACAGCATCGAACGATGATTGCATTTCGTCATTTTGATCCAGTTAAAAACACAATCACAAAAGAAAATTACAGTATATCTCGGCGATCAAAACAGCACAACTTATCAACATCAAATCACTTCAAAGAATCCATGTATTGTGAACAGATCGAATAGTCTAGAACAGCGAATAAATCGGACTCGAAAGGCAAACGTCAGATCCCGCCAATATATTCGAAAACAAAAAATGTCGGAAAACGAGGGGCTAGCGGACGCGCGCTCGCCGCTGCGGTCGGACTGCGAGTGAATTCGGAACCCGTCCGGCCAGCGGCCGCAGTGCCGGGCGCTGGGCCGCTGGAAATCCGAATACATTATTGTACCCACTCCTGTCTGCTAAACAAATAATATTCCCAACGAGGAGGCGTGTTGGGCCTTTCATTGGGAGAACAAAAGGGCCTAAGCTTTCCCGGTATTTTAATTTAGTTTAAATATCTTCGGGCGTCGTTGTTTTGTTTCGGGATTTTTGGAAAGTTCGCGAGTGACACTGAGCTTTTAAAGATTTTTTTAGAAATTAGTTGACTCATTTTAAAAGGTTTTAGCAATTAGTTGCGCTTTGGTAGTACTTACTTACACGCCATCACGTCGTTTTCCCGCGGGGGTAGGCACATTCATACATTTTTGCATACAAGCTCAACGATTGAGACTCCCAACAGGAACATCCTCCAGTATCGGATTAATCTGGTCATGCCACGTCTTCCGCGGTCGTCCTCTCTTTCTGGTGCCATCAACGCTTGCGTCATATATTTTTCTAACAATTCTATCCTCTTCATTCGCTCAACATGCCGTAATCATCTGAGCGACCCTTTTTACATTCTGTCGGCTATGCTAAGATCAGCTTTATATTCTTTTCTAATACCTTCATTCTTTACTCTATCGTAAATGGATTTGCTACACATACGTCTAAGTAATCGCATTTATTTCTATCGCATTCAGTCGAATAATAATGACATTCGTAAAAATTTCACCCGAAGGGCGAATATATATCAGCTATTTAGTACTACACACAGATCACGCATGAATGTACACGCATGAACTAACTTTAATTTTAATAATTTTAATATTAAATTTCTTTGTACATAGTCTAATTCCACGGTTGGTTCGAATGCGTGTGACTTGTTTATAAAATATATTACGAGTTTGTAAATTTAGAAACAATTATGAAAAGGTCATACTAAATATTCGTAAAACGTATAATTAATCTCTTTGTAAAAATGTCACGCTTTGTTACAAAAAATACGTTTTTACTTGAAGGGACTCGGTTTTGGATGGAAATATTTAAAAAAATTAAAAACGCATTATCTATTTAAAAAATACATTTTGTTTACTAGGGAATTTTACTGCATTATAAATGTGTATTGAATATACCCAATGGGGACATTTTTTCCAATCCGGTCGCCTAAGGAAAGAGTTCATCTCTGTGCAGTTTTATACACTGTGGTCCTAAACTAGTATGTATTTGAAAAAAAATACAACAACCTACCGACGACACGTCGTAAGCCCTGTGGCTTCCATCTCTTCCCTTCTCCGCGCGAAGGCTCCGAATGTGGATTCTGGGATTTGGATTGGGGACTCTGATCCCTTTCCGGTGAGACCCTGGATGCAAATTTTCAGTTTCTTTTTCAATTTCACTTCGAAAGACACAAAATAAATAATCTAATATTACTTTAGAGATTCTACGAATGTTCTTTAATAACGTTGGAAGAAATCGTATTTCTATATTTACTCGAACGTATAATAGTGGGTAAGTACTAACCTTCCTGATATTATGACGGCACTACGCTACCAATAATTGAGTGTCTTGTAAATAACAAACAAAAACGTCAAAATTCAAAAGACGAAATTAGATATACTTTTTTATTACTGATTTTGAAGCTAGAGTATTTTATCAAAAGCATTTGATTGAGAGTAAAATGAAAATATATAAAACCTGTGTAAGACATATGGTACTGAAACAAGAGCCGATACCACGAGAATGAAGAACCTCTTAATAACCACCGAAAAGAAAACTCTCCAACCCATCGCGGGAGTACGAAACTCCGAAAATAGGAAGATCTGCGATGTCGAAGATTTCGTGCAGTAGCGAAGAAATAGAAGGAGATATTGGAGAGACCACGTGAACGGAGCGGATTCGACAAGAGTGGTAAGAAGAGCGAAGATCGAGATACCTTCAAGCAACAGACCTCCACCAAGACGATGAAGGGACAGCTGGTCATCCATATTCCAATAGCAGGAGCTGAGAAACATCAGAACATAGTCCTAACACAAGCAGAAGAAGAAGATTTAATTTTGTAAAAGTAAAATGCTTTTGGTAAAATGCAGAAGCATATTAAATAAATAAAGTGAGCAGCTGAGTAGTTTTTGTTTGGACAGTCTAAAGTCCCGATTTTTGGAAAGAATGCTGTGCCGACAAAATTATTTGGCCCAAAATTTTCGTTAAAAAATAAATTTCTTCCGTTAACCATCCGTAATGGTATAAGAAGAACAAGGTGCAATAGGTCGTTCAGATATCATGATTCACATCAAAAAATTTTATAATTACTGCTTAGAGTATTTAGAAGAGTGGACAGTACATTACAAGGATATTGAACATTTTAATTGAATTACATTAAAACGAGAACTTAATTGGAAAGATGTGGCTAATTCATTTGATCATATTACTCAACATTTCACAGATAATATTTTACTGAGGTATCATTGCTAAAAAAATATATCGATGAGGAAAAGGTTAAATCTTCGACAAATTTTTTAAATTATAAAAAGTTTAAATCTTCTTAAATCAGCAACAATCACAACAGAGAACAAATAGTTAGAAATATTATGTGTGAGATATAATTTAACAAATTCTTGCGAATTTCTCTTTTTTAAACAAGACCGCCCCTCTATCACCCCTCCTCCCCGGCAATGTTGTTCCGCTTCACCAATATTAAAATCTGGTCATCTTATTCTAAAACACATTATGTTTTTAATCCCCTCAAACGTGCACATGTTGGAATAAAATACTCGGTAATTTACTGAACATATTTCTACGAATTAAATCTGAACCTCACAAGAGTGTGATGAATCATAGATCAGTAAAATAATGCAACTCGAGATAGCGTTTTGAATGACAGCTCGATGTTTTGTCGTTTTGACGGACGTAGAAAACATTTTTGTGTGCGGGTTTTTATAACATTACAGACGAAAAGATATTTATATACTATAATTGAAAACAGTAATAATAATTACAACGTATGCTGAATGTTGTTAAATATACAATTAGACTTTGATTGGTTGTGTTGATCATACTGATGATGAAAAAAAAAACAATTTTGTACTGTAGGAATAAATGCCGTATTTTTCCAGTGCAGTCCTGTCCAGGCAAAGATGTTTATGTTTCAACAATCCTTTTAATTATTACGCGCTTCTGTTTCACTTATCTGTCTGTCAGGAATGGGATCAAATCTTATAATCAATCTTTGACCCAGTTTCAGATCATAAATCACTTTGAATTTCAGTGAGACGTATTCTGGATGACAATACAATAATCGTTCATTAGTTTTACTACTAAAACTAATGAACGATTATTCATTAGTTTTAGTAGTAAGTTCTTACTATTAAAGTTAAGTTCAACTATTAGGTCCTTACATATGAAATTGGCGTTTAGTATGGGAGGAACATAAAGTCGATTTTTTTTTATTATAGTATATTTATTTAATCAAAGTATGTACCATTGCTATCTATGCACTTTTGCCATCTCATAGGTAGTTCATCGATCCCTTTACTAAAAAAACCATTCGGACGGGAATCAATAAAATCTTTGAAGGCGGTTTGGACTGCCCCATCGGAGTTGAATTTTTTCCTTTGCAAGAAGTTATCCAAATTTCGAAAAAAAATGGTAATCTGTTGGGGCAAGGTCCGGAGAGTACGATGGATGTCTTAGACATTCCAATTGAAGCTCCTCTAATTTGGTAGCCGTCTGTTGTGCAGTGTGTGGTCTAGCGTTATCATGAAGCAGCAGTGGCCTAAGCGATTAACCAGCCTCGGTTGTTTAGCAGCTAGCTTTTCCATCATGGTTTGCAGTTGCTGACAATAGACATCTGCCGTAATCGTCTGGCCAGATTTAAGAAAGCTGTAGTGAACGACACCAGCACTAGTCCACCAAACGCTCACAATTAACTTTTTTGGAGTCAATTTTCGCTTGGGGCATGGTTTGGCTGGTTCGGCAGGGTTCAGCCATTGCGATGAGCGCTTCCGATTATCGTACAGGATCCACTTGTCATCACAGGTAATGATTCGATTTAAAATCCCTTCATTATTGTGCCGGTTGAGTAATGCAACGCAGCAGTCAACGCGCGTTTGTTGATTTGCTTCACTCAATTCGTGAGGTACCCACCTTTCAAGCTTTTTCACCTTACCAATTTGCTTCAAGTGGATTAAAACAGTTTTATCACTAACACCGCAGCCTGCAGCTAACTCGGATGTGGTTTGCGATGGATCCGCTTCCACAATAGCCTTCAATTCTTCATTATCAACTTTGGTCTCCGGCCGTCCACGGGGCTTGTTCTGCAGGTCGAAATTTCCAGAACGAAAACGTTGGAACCAAAAACGCACTGTGTTTTCTTTTGCGGCACCGTCGCCATACACATCATTAATCCTTCGAGCCGTTTCTGCAGCACTGGTGCCACGGTGGAACTCGTACTCGTAAATAACGCGATATTTCAAGTTTTTCATTTTGTAAACTGAGTGACGCAAAGAAAAAAACAATTGAGGAAAAAACAAATGAATTATAATTTTCAAAACACAAATACATGAGTAAATTAGCTGTATAAATTTGGATTTGGAATTCCTAACCAAAGAGAAGATATTTGAGATGAAATTTGCCAGTACGGCAAAACGCCAATTTCATATGTAAGGACCTAATATTAAAACAAATTAAATATTGATGCCTTATTTTATCGGACATTGTACGTGCCAGCGATATCTGTCGGCTTGTATTATTATGTGATTAAAAAGTAGAAAATTGTATAATATCTCAAAATAAATAAAAATATGTGTTTTTATAAAAATTTAATACAAAGGAGAAAATATATTTTTAACAGCCACAGTACTAAGAACGATAACAGTATATGCGTATGTCAATAAAATCAAAAACACGGGAAGCTTTTTCTCAAAACCCTTCCCAACAATCGCTTGCATTTTACTTTTAATCTATCATTCTTTCTCCGTAAGAAGATATCCCTAGGATATAGGTACGCATAAACTGTGATCGCCCTTAGTACTGAATAGTACCTTTTAGATGCGAAAGAGATATGATTAAATGGTATGATAATGTAACAAGTAAAAAATCTAAATCAACAGATTTATTGTTTATAGCATAGTCGATAATGGATCGTATGGTTAAATAAATGTTGGTGAATAAAATAAAAGAGGCGAGTGTTAAAGATACCAATAACACATTACATCCACGAAAGACCTGACATGATCGGATAAACCATGTTTATATTAAATGAGGATCCTATAAGAATTTCAAAAATCGACAAGCATGCAAGGAGTAGCTGAATGAAGGTGAAATAGGAAAGAGGGTCAATAAATATTAATAGAGTTGATGATCTCAAATTAAAAACATCTTGGTATCCGGCGCTTCAATAGTGAGCGCAGAGATAGTGATCAGAAAACAGATGAAACATACACACAACACAAGACAACACATGACTCCGGTACGGTATTACCACGTAACACATAAACACAGAAACACCAAGCTTGTGTGTAACACCAAGACGCGATGTTGCTAGCCAATACTTTACACAACACTGACAACGTTCTTATCCTGCTTTTGACACGGTATTGCAAGCCAATACTTAACCACAACACCAATACTTACCACAACACACCAGCACTGATGATGGACCCTGCAATAGGATCCGAAATATCGGCCGGAAAGATCGTTATAACATGGCAAAATACCCCAGAAAACACAAACCTGAAGATTCTGAATGGCCGTGAAAACCTAAGAACAGTATTTAAAATAGTTGAAATGACATGTATTCTGTCATTTCAACTATTCAACCCAAAACATTTATATTTCTAGATCATAATTATGAAAAATTTATCGGAATAATGGAAGCTTATATACGGCATTGTTGGTTGGGGAGGAACGTATTAAAAAAACCTTGATCCAGTATTAATAGTGCAAAGAATAATTATTAAAGTAAGTCTTTAAAAAAAAACACTTTTCCACCAAATGAATTATTATACAAACTGTTTCCAGTACCAAACGTGGAAGACATGATAAAGCAAGTTTCTTTAATAAAAATATGTAAAGAAAAAAATCTTAACCAAAACCTGGAATACTGTAAATAATGAGAAATGGTAACCAAATAATTAGGCCTACATTTAAAACTATGCAAATGCAGAACCATCCTCACCACGTACAAGAATCTTAATTCTTTTTGGTGAGGTATAACATATAAAAATAATTTGATTGTTAATATTTGCTAGTTTTTATTGTTATAAAAGAAATGATATGTATTACCTATTAAATAAATAAAAAATTACATTTACAAAGCCATCATCAGCTTCTAGATCAATCTCTCCATCGAGATACGCCATATCAATAATCATTCAGAAAAAATTAAAACTTTTCAAAAATCAAACATACATTCATAAACCGTTTAAAATTAAAGAATTAATTTAAAAAATTCTTACAATATATATACTGACTAGCTTTATTAACACCCGTATATATTAAATAATTCACACGCTGATATTTATTTACAGTTTAAGAACTGAGGCTCCCCCGTCAGACACAAGAGTTCTCTTTACAGCTCTTTAAAGCTCAATAAAAGTCAAGTTATTATATAAGATTGTAATATATACCATATATTAAATAAGTAAATAAAAATGTGGCAGAGATGTGGAGTAGTATCATGGAGGACTTCCACTGAAATCAGTTGGTTGACAATGATGATATTCATTTTATTTTTTAATGTACATATTTTATCGATGACAAATTATAAACATTGTTGCAAAAGTATGGATAAAAAAATTTTGTACTGCAACTATTCTAATGAATAAAGTATTTATCGAATTTTATCCCTTATGGCGTTGTAAAAGTCAAGCCTCACGGGCGATTGTTAGTTTTTGATTGTGACTTTTTTAAACAGTATCTTTTTTCTGAAGTAAAAAAACACAAGAACTGAATATGAGCTTAAGTGATTTGATGTACGAGCGCAGCTGGGAACTAGTAAAAAAGACGTATGCAAACATGGCTTCGAATACATACAACTTGTTGGTGGAAAAAATCGTGAAACTTTATTTTTTCCGCTGAAATATTCAAAAGAGTTAAAAATCAAAATATCCTCCATTTAAATTCGGTTACTGCATTTAGATTGACGTATTAAGTAATTTTACTGTCATAAGGAAAAACCAAATCTCGGAGGTAAAGAAAGCAACATTTTTGCCTGTTCTCTTCTACGACACATGTGACATCTTTGTCAATGATACCCAATAAATAAAATTAGATACGGAAGAATTTGTTTATGTGAAGCAAAAAACTCTCAAACGGTGTGCTATGGCGTCGTGATATTTACACAGCCAGTCTGGAATTTCTAGGTCAACGCGACTAGGTCAGCTCGCAATGACATTTCTACCATGAATTATTAAGCTTATAAATATTTAATTAACTATCAAATAACGAGATGGCATATTGTTTATTCTGTATTTTAAAACAAAAAAAGTTGTAGATATTAACGCTTTATTACTTTAAATTTCATCAATTTTTTCAGAGTTATTAAGCTCGGAACATTCAATGAGTAAGATTGTTTTTTCCATATTTTTCGTTGGTATCAACTGCGTTTTTTCAGCTATTTTCTTTTTTACAAGTGACAGCGTTTAACAGTAAAGTATAAGAGAAAAATAAATTAATATTATTGAAAATGCAGATTGCTGGCGAAAGCGGATAACCTAGAAGTAACGAAATCGGCGTAAAAACTCTACTAAAAAAATGCGTTCTGACTATGTACATAATGTTTTTGGGCAACATAAGAAAGAAGTTTTCTTTTGCATATTTTTGTTATTTTAGCCATGTCATTAAGATTGTACTTTTAATGTTTTTTGTGAGTTTTAATAAATGTATTATTTATAAAATATTACATAAAACATCTGACAAATAACGGTAAATCTACATGTCAAAAATATTTAGCAAACTTATTCACCGATCGAACTCTACGCGAAAATTCGTGATGTTACAAAATTGCCAAGCGGACCTTTTTTACGAGAGCAAAAAGAATTTTTTTACAAACGCTATGGGAGGCAAAATAGTCGGAAGGCGAAAAAAAGTAAACAGCAATTTTACCTTATAAAGGCCTCGACTTTTGTCTCCTTCACTCCCTTAAAATTACAACTGGTCAGAGAGAGACGCACAAGAGTAAACATTGGACGAAATAAAACATCTTCGACAGCTAACAAGGCAGGTTGTTTAGTTCAACAGCGAGAAAACGTGATAATCTAGTCCGTTCGTAACAAATGTGCTAAACATAATGTTTATAAACAATAATGTTTTTTTTTTAAATATTTACAGTATTAACATGGTTTACATTATATTATTTTTATATTACAATATTTATAATCATCATTAATACTAAATTGACCATGTTTTAATGAATGATTTTTAAATAAATTTATTATTATTAGATTATACTTAAAGAAAAAATATATTAATGGGAAGAATGCTCGTCGTACAATAATTTCACGACTCAAATAAACGTATTGTTATCTTCTTCTTCTTCTTCATCAGCCTTCTTCGTCTTTCCACTGCTGGATATAGGCCTCTTCCTTATTTTTCCATTCTTCCCTGTTGTTGGCTAATTGTAGCCATTTCTTTCCCCCCACAGCGACAATATCATCGGCCCATCTCTTTTGAGATCTTCCGATGCCTCTTTTATTTTCCCAAGGTCTCCATTTCAGAACTCTGGGAGGCCATTTTGTAGTATCCTGTCTTGCAACGTGTCCTGCCCATTGCCATTTTAGCTTCGCTACTCGATCCATGATATCCACTACTCTAGTTCTGCGCCTAATTTCGTCGTTTCTAATTTTATCTCTTAGGCTTACTCCAAGCATGGATCTCTCCATGGATCGTTGCGTGCATTTGAGCTTTTCTACACTTTTCTTTGTAAGGGCCATAGTCTCCAAATCCATACGTCATCACTGGCAGTATGCACGATTCAAAGGCTTTTCTTTTTAGGCTAATTGGGATCTCTTTGTTCTCGAAGATATGTTTGAGTTTGCCAAAAGCAGCCCAGCTCATTCCTATTCGTCTTGGCAATTCTGCTGTTTGGTTATCTTTGTTCATTTTTATCTTGTGTTCTAGGTATATATATTCATCTACTATTTCAATATTATTATCATTAATAGTGATGACTTTGTTCTCTGGACTTACAATTGTTTTGTTATTTGTTTATATGTTAAAGGTCATTGTAATTTATGGATAATTAAGGCGATTTCACATACAGAATATAAACTTTAATATTATTTAAATATTAATAAATGGATGGCTTTTGTAGTCTAGCGGGCAGGTCACTGGCTTCTCATAATGGGAATTCCAGTTTCGATTCCTGGTAAAGTCACAATACATTTACATTTTTTCCAGCCTGGATGTTGTGTTTCGTTACAGTTATTTTGTACCGTTAAAAAGTGTATTTATTGACAAAATGTACTTACTATTTTCCTGAAAGCTAAGGAAAGGTCGCTAATATGGTTTAAAAATATGAAAGACAGTGACAAATTTATAGCGACGGTCCCTGCGTAAACTAATATATCTACAAGAAAGCAATTTTACGGGCTGTTTGAAGTTTAGCTTTACATACAAAATGAGCGTATTTGTCCACTTTGATGTCAGTTTGTTTCGCTGAAAATAAAAATAAACTTTTTTTAATTTTGTTTTTCGGAGAAGAGTATTTTCTATGTATCGGTACAAAAAGGCAAGTTTTTGGTAGATGTCAGAGTTTACTATCGTCGGATCGTCGTCCATCATTAACGTTATCGAAACGTAAGACGGCGCTATTTTCACAGCCTTAACTCGCGGCCGAAACGACGCTCACGAAACTAACGCTACTAGATGGCGCTGTTTAGGCGCTAACATATACATACTACGTTTTGCGATAATTTCATACGTTGTGAGAGTTAAATTTAATTGGCATTTTGTGAAAAACTCAAGCAAATTAAATAGAATTTAAGAAATTAGAGATCAAAGGTTATTTGATATATATTGGTAACATTTTAGATTGATTTCTCAATATTTTATTTTTGGTGTTACTAATTAATGTATAATAATAACTAATAACTGATTAATGTAAAGCTAAATTCCTACATAAAAAGTTCGTTAATTTTGAATAGTTGTTAAGTTTAATTATCGAATGAATTCCAAGTGAAATTCATTTTTTCGATTTACAGAAATGAGATACGTTTCTAGACACCAGTTGTAGGCAACTCTCCATCAGATATATCAATAAAATATTAATTCAAATATATCGACTTCAAATTAGCCTTCGAACTCATTCCTGGAAATAACCAGTAATAATAATTTATGCCGGGGATAATTGAATTTCAATACGTTTATGTTTTTGAATACGCAGACAACTTCTCGTCACGTAAAACAAATAATGTAAAAATAAATAAATAAATTGTAAAAGGAGATTGTAACGAATGTGAATACATGCTGGCAAGAGAGTATCTAATTAAAGTTTGATTTATATCGTATTATGGTTGATACGTGTTTGTGTTCACTCCGCTCGTATAACTCGCTTTCAAAATGAATAATGTTTACCGGTTTCGTTGCTGACGGAATTTTTAATAAGCACAAATCGACAGGTAGGCACTTATTTACTTCGTTTCAACGCAATTGACGTTTATGAAAACTTTATTTTACCCACATTATATTTTAAGTTCGTGGCTTTTCAAATTTCAAATGTACCAGTAATAACCCAAAAATAATTAATAATTTCAGCGTTATATTAAGTTATTTTTATGTGCTAGTTTTTTTTGCATTAAAACACATTACAATACGAATGACTATCTGTTAATCTCGAGTTGCTGAAGTTCTGCTTTATTTGCTTCAGTATTTCACAAAATATTAATTAAAATTAAAATTTTACAACAAAATAAATTATCGCGAAATCGTAGTATGTTTGTATTATTGTGTAAAATCAACGCCATCTGGTAGCGTTAGTGATGGACATTGTTATATAAAGATTAATGTATTATAATCCAAGGATGTTCCATTATTTTTTTAATTTTCTGAAGCAAGAAATATCTGGTTCAAATTTCTGCACGGTTTTAACCGTTTTATTTGATTTGTATCAATACTCCAACATTTTATAGATGGAAATATTGAAAAAATGCAAACTTTGATGTCGCTTATCTCCTTAACCGTTTCATAAAGAGTGTAATAAACATTTTCTATTCAAATTTGAATGAGAAAGATGCCCTGTATACATTTTGTATCTATTTTTTGTTTCAAAATAGTAAACAAATAATCATAAGCAAATAGAAAATAGAAGCATTGTTACGCTGATATAGGTAGGTACGACAAACCACCAAAATAAATAGACATGATGTACCTAATGTGAATTCCTTGTCCATAATTTAGCACCACGTCTAGTGCATTGTTGAAAACAATTACAACAAACTTGTAAATTTTGAAACAATTGTGAAAAGGTCAAACTAAACACTCTTATAAGTTTAACGTATTATTAAATTAGTCGCGCTTTATTACAAGAAGGCGGTTTGGATTTTTTTAAATATAAAATACTCTATTGTAAAAAATACGTCTGGTTTACTATAGGATTTAATTATGCAAGAATAAATACTTTAACTGCAGTATGTGTGCAGTTAATACTTTAACTTCAGTGTTTTAAACAGTCGCGAGGAAGGACTTTCTTCAGCTGTGTCTCATTCCTCTCTTCTAAAGAACTACCTAGTTTTGTTACGTTATTATTAGAATTTATGATAGAGTAAAGAATGAATTTATGATAGAGGAAAGAATGTTAACCTGATGTGAGCGTAGTTAATAGAATCAAGAAAGGGTCGCTTAGATGCTTTGGGCATATTGAGCGAATGAATGAGCAAAGAATGGTAGGAAGAATATAGGTATGACGCAAGTATTGATGGCACCAGAAAGAAAGGACGACCGCGGAAGACGTGGCATAGCAACCAGATACTGGACGATGGTCCTCTTCGCCGAGCTCGTATTCGAATATGTATGAAAGTGGATAAGACGAGAGTTGTGTGTCAGAACAGAAGAGTGTGGCACTCTATCCTCTCTGCCTACCCCTGTGGAAAACGGAATGATGGTAAGTAAGCAAGTTATTAAAATTGTTATAATTTTTCCCATCACGGCTTTCCTTCCTAAAATGAGTTTTAAATTAACATGCCTAAGTAATTTAAAACAATATTTAACAGTTATAACAATTCTAAGAAAACATAATTCTATGATATTATTAAAATTGTAAAATTTACAGGACATCCTTTTTGAATGATTTTTGTCTAAACAAATATACTAAGTACAGTGTATTGAGTTCTTGCAATAATCCCGGTCATAAATCGATCATTACGGTCTCGAGCTTATAGACCTTCTTGAACTTCTAAAGGAAATTCCTAGAAGGCATTAGTGTTTCTGGGGGTCTAGAAATTTAAAGCTTTTTTGTTTGGCTGATAATGAAGCAAATACATTTCTGAAAAAAGAAAATTAAAACAATACATTTTTTCGGCTGAATGTTCGAAACGTAATTGTTTGAGAGTTTGACGTCTCTCAAGAATGTTAACAAGTGACATGTGTACGTCTTGGTTAGTATCGTCTGCCAATCTCAGCAGTTAAGTATTATACACCAAAAAAATCCGAACATATTGTTCACGATGTGTCAACAAAACACTCTTATAATTTTAAGGTATTAGTAAATTTGTCGAGCTTTATTACAAGGGTTTATTACAAGTCTTTACTTACGAGACTCGGTTTGGAGTTTTTTTTATAAAAAATACTCTATTATGAAAATATAAGTTTATATGTGATTTAATTATGCAAGAATAAATACTTTAACTGCAGTACAAATGTATCTTAGACAGTCGCGAGGAGAGACATTCTTCCGCTATGATTCATTCTCATCTCTTCTCTTCTATCTTCATCCTCATCTCTCCTAAAGAAATAGTTTTGTTACGTTATTGTTCTTCAGGTGCGTGTACAAGGAAGTGTGCTAACTGAAAATTAGCAAATTGTTATAATTAAATACTCGATTTAGTTTATTATATACAAAATAGAATATATTATATTTATAATCACAATTATAATAATTTTGTTGTCTGTTCATCCGTCCGTCTGCCGTAACTTCGTGTAGTAACTAATTTATAGTATAAAAACTTTTTTCTCTTTTTTCATGTAAAAGTGCCGTCATTTTTGACGGGTTACAGCTAGTTATATTCAACTATACTCTGAGGTCAGCCACTGCTTCAGCTGCAGGAAGGGTTCATCATCCACTGCCAGAAGACCAAGTTTAGTGCACGGGCATTTTCGGTGGCAGGCCTAAAGACGTGGAACTCTCTTCACTCCCTCCGTAATACGCAACAGCGCATGTTGCAAAAAATATTTTAAAAAAGACTCACAATGCACTTTTATGTAAAATCATCTGCGTTAAATCAAATATATAGTGTAGAACTAAAAAAAAGTTTATGTAAAGCGCCCTTGTGGTGAAAATGGCGCTATAGAAATTCATTTACATTTTTATTTATATAGATTGTATCATAATATCGTGTTTAAAAAATATCCATCCGTTGGTCGGCAGATTTTTTTATATTTTTCTTTCCGAGGCTTGTATACCTGTTCTGTGAGCAAGGATGTGGGAAATTTTGGATGTGACTAGATAACATGCAAATAATGGAATTAACATTTAAAATTATAATAGTTGTGAGAATATAAAGCTGATCTTGGCTCCGCAAATAATACTTACTGTAATGAGTTGCTAAGGTTGGTTGGTCATATAGAGAGAACGGTATTAAGATACGTTTTAATTTATTTTATTATTATATTAGAATTAAAGGTAATATACAAAATATGTAATGAACAAATCAGGACAGAATATAAAGCTGATATAAGCCCCGTGAAAATGACTGTACCTAATGGGTAGCTTAAGTGGTTTGATTATGTTAAGAGAATGGTAATAAGTTAATTCTAAACAATATTTAAAAAAGAGAAATATTTTTTAACAATTTATTTTTTCTATATTTCATAAAATAATCCATTCTATCCTCTCTGTCTTTCCTATAAAGTTAATTTAGTTTTTATGTTGGTTTCAGAATAGTATTAAACAGTTCTTCAAACAAAACACCCTGATTTACGGCGCATTGTAAATTATGTCTGTGAATATTTACTTTTTTTTTCTCGAGGTGTCCGCGCTCCATACATTCCACCAAATTTAGTAAAGAGATTTTAAATGCTTTAAATTCGAAGGAATTATTCTTTGTTATTTTTACCACGTTTCAAGTAAGAAACAAAGTATTTATTTTCAAAGGGCAGAACCACGTAAGACGATGTCACATTTCTTTAGAAAGCAGATTTGAAGAAATAAATATGGAAATACAAACCATTATATTTGTCCGTATCTGAACTAAGCAGTATTGCTATTTCTTTATCTTGACAGACAAGTATAACATTTTAATGCCGCCAATTTTAACGTTTTAAGTTTGACAGATTTGAAATTAATGAATTCAATCAATCAGAAAGCTCTAAAACGTAAACAAACGTTAAGTTGAAAACAATTATGATTAATGAGCTTTTTAATTGATTTAATTAATTACTTTCAAACCTTTCAAACGTAAAACGACATAACTGTCGGCATTACAATGTTATACAATAACTTAAAGAGTTAAGATTATTATTACGGTCGTTAGACATATTTAACTGTAAATATAACGGATTTGTCACTTTATCAGATTTGACAAGACAAAAATCTTATCAACAGAACCACGACATATACCTAGATTAGTGAGGGAGTCCACTGAAATATACAAAACATCCCAATTTCAATAGAAATGACAGTTACGAACGTTAACTGATATCGTTGAATACGACTTCAACGAAACGTCGAGAATCGTTTCTCGGAAAAACGTACGGTTCGTATAAAATATCCGTAACCATTTACAGTTAATTATACAATAAGTGTCAAGATACAGATATACCAATATTGCTCAGTTCAGAATAAGGTCAATTGAGTTAATGCATCCACGTTTTCTTAAAAAAGATTGTTTTGTAACAAACCAAAAATTAAAACAAAATCAAAAGATATTATGTATAATTTTATTTATTTAATACACGGTACACCGTACCATTAAAAAAACAATGTATATAAAAATGTATACGTTGATAGGTAATAACAAAAAAAGGAGATAAGCTATAACCTTATCAAAAACAACTCATAATAAAGTGATATATAAAGAAAAACAAAACATTAAGCGAAATATATAAAGTAAACAAAACTACATCAAAATGAAATAATTGTAAACAAATCAAATCTGAAACTTATTTTAAACGACTATAAACTATTATAAACGACCGAATTCGTCCAGAAGAGCTTTCTTGTAGGCGGCTAGTGTTTCCGAAAAAAACATCCCATAGGTAGCCGTACTCGTTTTCTAACCTGTGGAGCCAAAAATTGTGAGATCTAAAGAGCCTTTCGATCTCACAATTTTTAAAAATAATAATAAAATCGAATTTAAAATTTATAGAAAGCCAACTTTTACAGATGCTATAGTACATCTAATCAAACACTATCACATAAACACTCTGGTTTTCATTCAATGATACACCGTCTCGTCAATGTACCTTTGTCTCACTCTAATTTCCAAAGTGAATTAAATACAATAAAACAAATCGCATTTAATAATGGATACAATACAGAATTAATCGATAAAATTTTTAAAAATAAATTAAAAAATAATTTAACTAACCAATTTTTATACAATTCACAGATAAATATAAATAATAATAACAATTATTGCCGAAGAATTTTATATATTAATACATTTTCCAATCAAATTTTAGAATATCTACCAAAAAATATTAGACCTGCATTTTATACAAATTATAATATAGGGAAACTACTCATAAATGCAAAAGATATCTAAAGATAATATAATTAACAAAGATCATGTAAAGATTGTACAGCGTTTTATATTGGAAAAAGCGGTCGAAATTTCAATGTAAGAGTTAAAGAACATTTAAGATGTCTGAATAATCATGGTTTTTCTGAATTTGCAAATCATTTATTAGAAAATGATCACGGTTTTGATAAAAATTTAGGACTTTCTATTTTACAAATAAATAATTTTGGTCTGAAATTAAATAATTTAGAATCCTTAGAAATTAGTAAAGCGTGTAATGTAGTAGCATGAGTAGCTTGTTGGTCTTGTGGTTAGGACTCTCGCCTCGTGATCCAAAGGTCGCAGGTTCGAATCTCACTCCAGACAAGCAAGTTAGTCCTATTTTTATAGCACAAGCGTTTAGCTTAAATTGAAAATAGTAAGAATATTGATATTGATGAGACACGAATTCTACGTTCGCATCTCTATTTTTTTTTAAATATAAATAAAATAAAATAATAATAAAAAATGGTAAACAAAATATTATTAATAATCAATTAAATTTAACTGCTAAAAACAATTTTTCAAATAATTTAGAAAAACAAGAAACAAAAGACATATCATTCTGATATTTTGACAGTTATACAACACCCTGATGAGGGTGAGGTTTTACCGAAACATGTTGGTGGAATTACTCATATAAAAGAAGAAGATAATATACAAATAATACAATCAATATATATATATTTTTTAAGAATATTAGTTATCTATTTTAATTTATATACCTACCTCTAGGACATTAGAACTACTACCTAATGTTTATTGAAATTAAAACATGATACCCACGTCATTTTGGCACGATCAGGTACTACAAGTATTTGAGGATGGCCCTGTGAAAAGCCGCAACAACCGTAGAACGTGTATGAGAAGATGTATGAATGTGGCCGAAGCAAAAGTGGTGTGCCAGGATAGAAGAGTGTGGCGTTCAATCCTCTCTGCCTACCCCTGCGGGGAAACGGCGTGATGGTTAGTTAGTTACGTCATTTTTGATGGGTTATAGCTAGTATGACAATAATTGTAGTCGAAATATTACCAAATCCGTAGTTCATTTTGATTTATTTCGTAGAATTTCTAGTAAAATATAGCTTATATCGCTGTTATGGCTGCAGGTCGCAGCTATTAGATGATGAGTTGAAATACATATTCTAAATAATTGAATTACAACGTTTATAAAATATCGCTTGTGATTGAAAACAGATGAATTTTATTTGTAAAATAAACTATATAATTTATCCTGCGCATATTACTACTGCATTACTGCATTACGCGTGTAGGCGAATAGTAAGACATTTTATCTTCTCTCAACACGACCTAAAAGAACTGGCGGGTTTCGTTGGTTACATTTTCTAACTAACTCGAGATTTAATGCATAGTTTGATTAATTAACCTATTTGACTTAATAATACGTCAATATGTTAGACTACATTGAATCAACGGTCAACTTAATTAGTTACAGTACAAAAGTGGAGCTCGTTATGTAAATCAGTTGGGAGTTCGTTGATTTATTTACTTTAAAATAGATTGGTTGGCTAGGTTTATTTTTACTGAATCAAATTAAAACATGGAAATTTTTAGATCGTTCTTACTAAACTAGATCATGGTTTACGTGTCCTGTACTATGACATTAGATGACTTACAGAAACTGGGATGAAATCAAATCAGTGATGCTGTTTTTTTTAATGTATCTTCCGTTCATAAATCACTTATTTTTTTTATATATTTAAAAGAAAATTAGTTTTTACGGCTCAATTACAATTACATTTGGGTAGTAATTCATAATTGAAATATTCCAGGTCATTAATTGTTATTAATGGACGTGTACGTGGAATAATTGGCCTAAAATTGTAAATGTAAAATGAAGGTTTCTTTAAATCATATTATAAATGGGCCTTTATAAGAATCTCTCTCAGTCCATACTGTATAGATTTTGACGTAGGTAGGTATGTATGAGATCAAAAACGAAAATTTCTTTGGCAAAACATAGAGATCCGTGTATGGAATATTTGTCTCATCAGTATGTACTGCGCACAGCTGATCAAAAATAGTACAATGAAAAAAATGCTAACTTACAAATTGCCAAAGAGGTTTTTGACCTCTGTGATTTGCTGAGTGTACAGCAGTAGTATATTAATTTGATTGATAGCAATAATTCTTCAAGAAACAATTACAGTATCAAACCTAATGACCGGCCGACCCCAAATATTTACATAAATGAAATTATTAAACATACAAATACATACATATTTTTTTAGTCTTTCGTGAGTTTATCAAGATTAATGGTTAAGAATGGATCACGAACTTTACGGATATGGTGGATTATTATCTTCTGAATTTATTTTTATTTGACGATAAGCGATAAATTACCAATTAGGTACAAAATTATTATATTTACATTTTTATTTTTATTTTTTACCTTATAACAGGCCACGAGGCCAAATTACTGTAGCAAAACATATATATGCATTATGACCTCATCGGGAATTGAATCCAGAACCGTCGATATGAGAAATCAATGTCGTGGCCGTTAATTTTTATAACACTGGTATTTTTCTCTATATTTATTCACCATTTTCAATCTTTTTCTATTGCCTCTATCTATTTGTACTCAATTTAATTAACGATGTAACGTCTGTAATTTCGTTCGAATTCATGGTTAAGAAAACGAAGTTAAACGGCCGGAGATAAGGCTTGATCCCCTGGCGACCACACCTACGTAGGTTGCCATCACCATATGTGGGGAACCCTTCAAAAATAGACTACATATTATATTTTTATACAGCGTACAATATATTTTCTAAAATATATTTTCTTTAGGTGCACTGACTTTATAAACATTTTGTCCATAACCAGTGACATCTTCTGTGCGATGTTGTGGCTATATAGGATACCTAACTTTCACTCCAGAGGCTCTGGTTCGATTCCCGGTGCCGGAATATTTTTTCTCAATTTTATTTTGATTTTATTTTGGAGTCTATTTTATTTATAATATTAATTATTTTGTCGCAGGCACAATCGCCAGGGTTAAAAATAGTACCATTAACTGCCTGCAGGGGAAATATAAGAGAATGTTCAGATATTTTGATAAAAGTCGAAGATTGTGGCGTTCAATCCTCTCTGCCTACCCCTGCGCGGAAACGGCGTGATGGTTAGTTAGTTAGTTTCTAACTATCTAACTAATTTCTAATTTGCACGTATCTAACTAACTAACTAACTAACCATCACGCCGTTTCCCCGCAGGGGTAGGCAGAGAGGATTGAACGCCACACTCTTCTATCCTGGCACACCACTTTTAATTCGGCCACATTCATACATTTTCTCATATAAGTTCTATATTTGTTGCGGCTTTTAACGGGGCCATCCTCAAACACTTGTTGTATCTGATCGTGCCAGGTCTTTTGCGTACGACCTCTATTCCTGTTGCCTTCAACACTCGCCTCATATATTTTCTTAACCAGTAGTTTCGTTATCACTATTTCATGGGTGTCGTCTATAAATGAGTAAATACTTATTCTTTAGCAAACGGATGTAAAAGTACCGTTATTTTTGACGGGTTATAGCTAGCATAATTTAAAAAAATACCGATTATTTCATTTTTATTATTTTATTTACAAAAATGTGCTCGCAATATTATCAACTCACCAAAGCAAATAAGTACACATCGCGTACTTAATACACATACCTACGGACCATTTTAAAAGCTTGTGTGAAATTTGATTTTCTAAACCTGTCATAATCCTGACGTCCTCAAAATGAACATGTCATCTTTAATTTCGCCCAGGAAATTGTGACAAAAACATTTTTTCTCCGCTCCCCGAAGCGATTGTCCCCTTGAGCGTGGCACACGTTTTAATGGAATTCCAGATAATTTCGAGACCCTAAAATATGACCAGACACATTATCCCCACGAGCACAAAGGGTGATTTGGACCCAAGACCACGCTTGACAAAGGATTTGAGTACCTGTCATAAATCGCGGGTGACGTTTAGCAAAATCTTCTTACCGAATTCTCAGTCAATGAGCGGACACATTGTTTTAAGATTTCACGACTCCTGCTGCGCTTTAGGAGAATGGCATCGTACTTGTTGGAGGAGACATCGGACTTTAGTCACAGTATAATAAAGTACTATATTGTGCTTTAGTTAAGTTGGCCTAAAGATATTTTAATGGTAAGGCAGATTTACAAATATGCGTTCGTACTATGGTAACTAACTAACCATCACGCCGTTTCACCCCAGGGGTAGGCAGAGAGGATTGAACGCCACACTCTTCTATCCTGGCACACCACTTTTGCTTCGGCCACATTCATACGGGACCATCCTCAAACACTTGTTGTATCTGGTCATGCCAGGTCTTTCGCGGACGCCCTCTATTCCTGTTGCCTTCAACACTCGCCTCATACATTTTCTTAACCATCCTTTCCTCGTTCATACGTTCCACATGACCAAACCATCCCAGCACTCCTTTCTTTATTCTATCTACCACACTAATACCAGCATTGCATTGCATTAAATACAAATAAATATTTGAGGATTATGTATTAGAAAATAGGATTTCTTTTCAATACCTATAAGTAATTTACAAATACGTCGACTGTATTTACATATACATACCTACATATAAATTTAAATATTTATATGTGTGTATATGTAAATATAATATTATAATAATGTAAATATATGTAACAATGCAAAGTACCTGGTCCGAACACAAGAGCAATGCTCTTAAATGGAGAGGTACTATGTATAACTCAATTATATAAGTTGTGTATTTTATTGTTTTAATAGATTAAAAAAAAAATCTAATAAAACTGTATGCAATTAAAAAAAATACAAAAAAATACATATGTATAAGAGATATCCAAAGACCCAAATACTGATTCTTTGGATATTTATAATAAGTTTATTTTCAGTTTAGTTGACGCGGTGTACGGTGAAACTAATAAACATAAAAATAATTCAAAATACTTCCGAGTATGGTAAAAAGTTTCATGAACAGAATACTGGATTTTATCCCCAGGGCGCACCATTAACCAACATATATTATAGATGTCTCATAGAGACGAAGCTATTTTTTTATATGGTAAAATAAGTATGGAAGTCTTTTTGGGTATTCATAGGGCTTTCGCTCTATCACTTCATCACTTTACACAATGTAACGTTCATGCATTATAGACCACCACGTCTATCAAATTTTTTTGAAGTTTTATATATGTTTAAGTTACACAACTTGTTTCGTATGCGAGTTGCATTTTTACTATCGCCACCTGCAGTCCAAAGCTTTTTTATTCCCACAATCCAGTACAGATGTTACTATTGACAATAAGGTATTTATATTTATATATGATATTTATATTAACCGTCATGTATTTCTTTCTCTCACTCTCTCTCAAATAGAAACTGAAAGAATCAATTACCGACATATACCTACGTCTCGTTTATTTTATATTTTTATTGTTTTCTATTAAGTGTTGGGATAACAATATTGCTCTTTTCGGCAATTCTCTCTGCTATATGTTTATATTATCTATATTTTTTTTATAATAATGATAATATATTTCTATTTCTCACCCAGAGTACAGGATATGACATTAATATTACCTTTCACCTGTTCGTCAATGTTAAAAACATAAATTATTATTTATCACATGCAAAACGAAAAGATTTCAACCACAATAAAAATTAACGTTATATATCTATCCTAATTCATAACAATTGTGCAGAGATATATAAAAAAAATCTATCCTTAAATAAGTCTTCTTTCCATCGTTCTAATCCCACTTGGAGAATGGTGGTCTCCTGTGCGGAACTGGTATGTGATATATCCTAGGGAAATCTGGAGGTCACTGTAGACATGAAGATATTCTTCTTTGTTGGAGAGCGTCATTTGGTTCTAGTTTCTGGGTTTATTTTCAGGCTCCTAGTCTATCCAGGTTTTTCCTTTGTCGCAAAATGTGTCCAAAAATCTTCACTATTCATCGGTTCTCAATTTAAAGCTCCTGGAGGATGGAGTTCTGTATTCTTCAGGTGGTCTATGAACTGCGAAGTTCACACCACATTTTGAAACCGTCGTTTGAGATCTTCTTAAGCGTCTTTCCGTATTTTTGTGAGATTAGATGTGGCATTCTCCGCCAAACGATATATGGTTCAATCTATGGAGTGACTCCGAGTTATTTTTTTTGAACAATGAAAACTATTTGAATGGTTGGATGTTGAAAACAAACAGCGATAATAAATATTAAGAAACATGTCTGATGTCTTAATGATTTTATTAATATTTACCAAGAAACGAGAGGTTACCAATTTCATCCACGAATTGGCGCGAACTGGTGTCTTGAAATAAGGTAATCATCTATCAACATCAACGTCAATATATCGAGTCTGAAATTCAATCCAATATGTTATATTTAGCCATGTAGTGAACCACTGGTAAACTAATTGGCAATGTGAAGGCTGTTGAATAAATCAACGATGAATTCGTAAATAACACGGCTTACAGTGCAGGCGTGAAAAAGCTGCTCATTAATAAAGGTTTTGGGTAATATTATATAAATAATCCTTATCTTATGAATAGACTAATATAGAATAGACAAAAAATTCTAGCTGTTATAACAAGAAATAATGTATGTTTCCCTGGCCTACAGCTAGAGTATTAATTCCGGATAATCGCTGGCAACGCAATAACGATACTGCATGTAAGTGACCTACGATTTATTTGTTTGCACGTATCTAAATAACTAACTAACCATCACGCCGTTTCCCCGCAGGGGTAGGCAGAGAGGATTGAACGCCACACTCTTCTATCCAGGCACACCACTTTTGCTTCGGCCACATTCATACGGGGCCATCCTCAAACACTTGTTGTATCTGGTCATACCAGGTCTTTCGCGGACGCCCTCTATTCCTGTTGCCTTCAACACTCGCCTCATATATTTTCTTAACCATCCTTTCCTCGTTCATACGTTCCACATGACCAAACCATTTCAGCACTCCTTTCTTTATTCTATCTACCACACTAATACCAGCATTGCATTCACGTCTTATTTGTTCATTCCTTACTCCGTCGACCAAAGATTTTCCACACAAGCGCCTTAGTGACCGCATTTCTATCGCGTTCAGTCTACTTTCATTCCTCTTTTGCACGATTCCAGGCTTCACTTCCATACATTACGGTTGGCACTAGAACGCCATTATGTACCGCCAGTCTTGCTTCCTTTGACAGATTCTTATTGGCCATAATTGCTAGCACTACTTCCTTCGTACAGGGATGCAATTGCCAGTTTGTTTTTTCTATCTTTTTTACTGAAGTAAACATTTATCTATTGAAGTGGTATTATATTCGGCATGTATTATGTTTTTGATAGGTAATTTTTTTTTACGGTATCCTGTAATATCAAAAGGGATTGTCAATTCAAATGATGTAACTTGCGTTCAACGACATTTTTTTCTTATTCTCCATTTCGTACATTCTGGCAGATTGTATCATTTAAATGGCGTCGGTTATCCGTCAAGTGAGCGGGAGAAATATTCATTATTTGAAGTATCCCCAATAATATTGAAATATTTAATATTAAAATATATTTATTGCTGGTTATATAAGTTCAGGCACGATAATGTATAAATAAAGTTAGTTATTCAAATATAACTTTCTGAGCATTGTCTTTGTGAAATACAACATCGACATAAAAATTAATTGAATTTATTACATAGGAAATTCAAATAACGTTGTTATTGGCGAATTTAATGTAAAATATAAAAACTATTGAGAGACCGGATGGTACTAGAGTAAAAGTAATTTGCTTTGCACACCAATATTATTATTATTACACTCACCAAATGCAGCAGATGATAATGGCCTTTATCAAGGCTGCCGTAGATATTCGCTTGCTGTACCTACCTATGTAACTTATTTTACTCAGTTTGAGACATATTTTCTACTCCAAAGGCCCATTCATACACACACATACACAAAAATGAATATAATGAATAATCATAGATTGTGTAGTTTTCGAAAAGCGTAGATCTCTTTCCATTTGAGAAGAACAATTGAAAAAATATGTGTAAGCCGTGCGGACGACGCACATTATTTCGTTGTGTTGGAGTGTAGGTATGAGTATAAACAGCTAGGGATGGGTAAATGAAAAAAAAATCGATATATATCGAATCAATATTTTTGAAAGTATCGAAAATAATCGATATACATTGCGAAAAATATATCGATATATCGATATTTATCGATATTATTTTTTCAAAAATGTAAGAGGGGAATAAGCTTTTGGCGACCAAAAAAAAAAAGGTCACCGGAAAAAATATATCGATTATCCGAGAAAAAATATCGATGACCAAAAAAAGGTCGCCAGAAAAAAACTGAAAAAAAGGTCACCAAAAAAAAATATCGATATATTGGGAAAAAACTATCGATATATCGAAAAAAAATTATATCGATGACCAAAAAAAAGTGAAAAAGATTCATTCCAAAAAAAGGCCACCAGAAAAAAACTGAAAAAAGATACCCAAAAAAATGACCAAAACTAAAAAAGTCGCCCAAGAAAAAAATATCGGTTATCCCAGAAAAATATATCGATATACGATATGAAAAAATATATCGACGATAAATATCGATATTTTTTACCCATCCCTATAAACAGCAACACAACGAAACAATGTGTCTCGCACAGAATAAAGAAGATAGTGTCTCGTACGCGCAGCTTAGCATGAACTACGCGTTAGCATCAAGAAAATGATAACCTAAGTTTATTCTTATTGCACGCCACTGATAAATACCACGAACAATTCAGCGTGCCCCGATACAAAGTCGTGAAATCATATTTAAGAGGCAAAAATACTATAATTTTTAATTTGAATGATTGCGTGGGTAAAAGTGATAAAATGTTTATATTACCTATCAACGTACTGCCTTATGTTTAGGCATCTAGTTTAATTCTGTATTCAATTCTATATCTTATTGCGCGTGGTTAAATTTTTAAAGTAGGTATTGAAAGATTTAAAACAAACCACGAAAATTCTCGTGATTAAATACGGTATTTCATATATTAATTATGGTTTTAACATTAAAACTTCCAGAAAAAATATTTTTATTTGAATGAATTGGAGTTTCTATTTTCCGACATCTACGTACGACGTGAATAAATATAATAATGCGCCATTGGGTTGAATCTGTTCCAACGTCATTTTACTATTCAGATTCACGTATAGGTGGCAGTAATGAAATATTGTAACATCATAAATTTCCGTACGGACCGGTCGGTAAATAAATGATAGCAGATCACTGTTATATTGATCTGTTCCAGCATACTTTTACTACTCGACTTAACGCACAGATGACAGTAGTTTAATTTATTGAAATTATTTTTATTTAATTTAAATACATGGTATATTTTGCTCATTATTATAATTATAAGTAAAGTTCAGAACGTAAAAACTTGCCATTCAATAAATAAATAAATTCTACATTCTAACATCTAAAGTTTTCCGATACATACCTACCTACGTAGCAAAAAAAGATTTTAATTCGGTAGATTCAATTTTGACATTAGGCGTCGGAAGAAAATGTCAAATTCGATAAATTAGAATTATGTTGAATTTCCTAATATCTCTAGATAACTTTGGTTTAGAAAAAATCTAATCGACGAAAGTAATGCACAACATATATTTTATGGGTGACAAAAATACCGATTTGATTATAAAGAATTTTATCCTAAATGAAGCGATTTAAGGGGGGGGGGGGGTAAGGTTTTTAATTATTATTTTTTTAATTTTATTTTTTATTTTTTAAATGAATGTATAACATCGCAAGAATATTGTGTCAAAATTTCAAGTCAATCGGAGCAAAATTGACGAAATTACGAACATTTGAGCGATACCAGACTGATTTTCTATACCTACTCGGGCAGCTAAGAGACGCGCTCACCTGAGGACTACCGGACGTGCTATTGTATTAGAAGAGTTTTGCTTAGACAAGGACAAAAAGATGCTGATGACTAAAGCTCTTTGCTGTGTGAACATAGCATCGACGATTATGTGTAAGTATAAAATAAGTGTTGAGTTTTATTTTGAATTTTACAGTGTGCAAAGCTTTAAAACGTTTTCCCCACATCTCACGTTTTCAAAGTCGGTGTCCATCATAACTTCAAAACTAATGCACCGATCCTTTTGAAATTTTGAACACTATTTCTGTAACGACGATGTAACGCTGTCGAGTTTTTTTCAAATTTGTTATTAATTTATATTTTTTAATAACAAATTAGTCGATATTTTTCGCAAAAAATCGCGTTTTTCCCTTCAAAGTGTTCCAAAAAATTGAAAAATTGAAATTTCAAAAAACCCTCCCAGCGTTACCTGGAAAAACCTATTATCTATCGAATGAATTTTGATTTTTTGATTTCAGATGATCTAGCACCAAGTTATGATGGACACCGCAATTCTACTTTTTTCCGAGATACGTCCGAATAATTGCTGCCATTGCCGTATTTTTTAATATTTCGTCTTGAAAATTTTAAACAATGTTCTTAAAATGTCATACTTTAATGTCCCATTGGTTTTAATAAAGAGATTTTAACTGTGTTGTCACAAAAAATTCACAAAAACATGCTTTTTTTGTACGAATTAACCTTACCCCCCTTAATAACCTGTTACGGAAAATATTAATAAAATCAGCTGTTGATTTGTCATATACCTAATTTTTAATTAGGTGTACCTAAACTTGTTAATGCGATATACTAGTATATTTACATGCATGTTTAATGGTACCCACCTTCCTACCTACCTTTTTGGTTCGAAACCACTTTTTGGATTTTTCATATTCGCAAAACACACAATTAAAATCAATATATAACTAATTTTTGAAATTTTTGATGTGTAACGTTTTTACGCTCGGTTCATGGGAAGCCACAGGTTTCTTTACAGTCTCGTCAAAACTGTTGTAATAATTTCGTTACTGAGAAAAATATAGTTATACATCACTTGCGACTACTGTAAGACTCGCTCATTTTTTACACCCAAGCGAATGTTTTTATAATTTTTTTTTTGCAATTAAAAAAAAACTTCTTTCGTGAATTCTTATAAAGTACTGCACTATGAACAAAAAAATTTGGGTGATTCTGAAACAACTACTGATTTACGCATCCAATTACAAATTACATTTAAATACATTGTCACGGATTTGCGGCTGTGGAGACAAAATAAAACACTTAAATCGATTAAAGTATTATTCTATACACTATAATATATATGGAATTCGGTGAATAAATGTTAATATAATATCTTTCCATACAAAAATGTGTTAAAAAACGCAAGAGAAAAAATGGTGAATTTTGTTCTAATTGCCAGACGAGCCATTAAACAGCCAAAGACGTCCATTTTCCCATGTAAATAGTTTCATCATAGAGAGAGACATCTACAATAAATCTCGATTAATGTGCTTTTCGATACATGCATGTATTTCGTGAAGTACCTACAGTATGTATAGGAATTAGCAGTTTTCTCCTACTTTCTATAATATCATCGTCCTACCCAAAAAATGTAAACTAGGTAATTCAACATTGGTCATGTTGTGCAAATATTTTTGTGCAGTGTACACATATGTTAGACTGCTTATTTGTATTTTTTTTCGACAAAGTCAAGTTCAGAGTCAAGGCATGGAAAAATTTGTTCTCTGAACAAAAAATGCGCTGGGGTGTTTCTTTGAACGTGCTCACAACGAATTTATACATATTTGAATCCTAACTCCATCCATTCATACATACATCTGTTCGCATTGATTGGATCCTCACCCCGCGATATTTTTTATGAAATTTTTACCGAGGGTTGCAAAGAACACCTTTACAAGTTTTTTTCGAACTGCCTCGATTGCTGTATTGATTTTTTTATATAATAGATCCTTTACCAGTATCGATCTAACGGCTGGCTGCTATGGTCGATTGTGAATTGCAGTGCACTACGATTAATTTTTTTTAAATAGTGGTGAGATGTGCTTTTTAAACTGGCGTTAAAATAATTATAACTGAATATTTAATAAATAATAAATTGCTTATGAGAAAATGGCAGTCAGTGAATACTAAGAATTAAATTGCTAATGAATAGAAAAAGGGAGACAAAAATAACGAGATGTGTAAAATCATCAAATGCGTAGGTATGTATTTAAAATAAATACTTTTTCTCGCTTGATTAAACTTCCGTTTTCTTGACAATTAAATGAACCCATAGAACATATTAATTAAATCAATTGTTTATTTACATATTCTTGTATGATCACACTAAATTGTTACACTAAATATAAATATATGCATGTTGCTAGAGCAGGCCGAAAAGCGCCGAAGACGCTTGTAATTAAGATAGTGAGCTGAGTTTTAAATAATAATACATTAATTTTTTATGTATTTGGTTACCAGTATTCTGTTAAAGAATATAAATAAAATAATATTTACTCCATTTTGCTATAATTAAATAAAACGAATTTCTGTGTTGCAAAAAGGAACGAATAAGTAAAAAATGTTTATTAATCCTATCATAATGAAAAGGGCCACCAGAGTATGCATAAAATAACACGATAAAGGGTTAAAGTAGACTCACAATGGACCTTACTAAACTCATTCTTATCCCCCATCAAGATACGAGTATGAAGAAAATGAACAAATTTGATGGTTTTACTCCTTTTTACTAAATTTTGTAATTTTCGTGTAGTGATATTCAATGAACACCAAGGAAAACATGGGGACTTTGTTAAATTATCACGAGTCTGCTAAAAAAACCTAAACATGACACAAACTTTAGTCGGAACACTATTTCTCCTATTCTCCTCTTTCTATAGTCTCCGGTATACTTTATTCTACAGTAACCTATTACATGGAAACGGTCTTATGTTTCTATGGTCTTCGTCAGCTGCTAAACTTTACTAAAGCTGACAGCGCGGTCACGTCACAATTTATAAAGTACCGACTTTTTGATCTTTCTAAAACATCCAGAATAATAAACATTAATATTATATTAATTACTGATGACCAAGAACACTGTTGTTGCTGTGACATCTGCGAACATTCATAAAATAATAGGTTTGAGGAGATTCTTACTTATTTAATTTATTAGTAAAACGAATCCCAAAGTATGCAGATACAAGTATAAGATTAATTTTCCACGTTGTTTTTTTAAGATTAGTTAATTAGTTTTTAATTGTTATATTTTGTTAAATTATGTTAATTGTTTTATTTTGTTAGATTAATTTTCCACGTTGTTTTTTTAAGGTTAGTTAATTAGTTTTTAATTGTTATATTTTGTTAAATTATGAACAGCAATACGGTATAACGAAACGAAGATGTCCCAAAACTGACAGTACTTTTACATGTCGCTTCCTAAGAAATAATTGTTGATTTATTTATATATAAAAAAAGAAAATAATTACTATAAAGAAATTAGGTAGGTACATTAAAAATTACTATAAATAAGTTACGGACGATACACGACGGACGGACGAACGGACAGACAACGAAATTATTACAATCGGGATATAGTGCGTCTCGTTTCTAGAAGGCAGTTCGGGGGAGTCTTCCCCATTGATAGATCCCCATGAATAGAAAATATTATTCAAAGTTTACATTTTTTTATATTTCTCACCTATTTTCTGTAAATCGTTGAGAATAATGAAAGTAACTTATATTGAATACTAAATATTCATTAATTCATTCAAAAGTTTCACACAAGTCAAATGAAATGATTAAAACCATGCATAAATTTGAACCAGATTTTTTTTACGGGTTTTAATATTTTTATTTGACTTGCGTATCCAAATAAATGAATTTTTAATATTGGATATAAATTACTTTCATAATAGTCAGAAATATTAAAAAGTACATTGTCAAATTTGATGTATTTTGTCTCCTTGTTGACTTTTCACCTAACGTGTGAAGAAATTTTGAAACTGAATGAAGAAGACTACCCCAAAGTTTTTGTTACTAGCTACGAGATACCATGTATATGCAAACATAATATAGGTATTAATTATTAAATTCTTCAATTCATTTACGACGAAGTTGTAAAATATTTAATGCTGAGCTATTTATAATCACACTTGCGTATTATATAAGGGGTACAAAACCACTGGCATCAATATGCAAAGAACAAAATAAACATAATCACTAAAAATATACTTTGTTTTCACCACTTATTTATACAAAATATCAAAATTTTTCAGGGCCAATGGTCCTTCTCCAGGATACATTTTATGCTGACGAAGGGAACATTGTCCCTGAAACGTGTTGATTAATTATATTTTTATTAATTATTTTAATAATGTCACCACAAAATCTTTTGGTTTAAAAAAAAATGTTTTAAATTCACTCATCGAGGAATCCTAATTTCGAATGTACTGAATTCGAGATTTTAAAGAAAATACAGCTCTATCCCTCACCACACACAAGAATCTTAATTCTTTTTGGAGAGGTATAACATATAAAAATAATTAAATTGTTAATATTTGCTAGTTATTATTGTTATAAAAGAAATTATATGTATTATCTATTAAATAAATAAAAAAAAATCTTTTCCAAAATCATGTTTCCAAATCGCTATTGAAAGCAAAGATCGCAATATGTTCATGGCGTAAAAAGCCAGGGCAGCAGTATCTACCAATCAAGCTCCAAGGATGTGTTAAGTGACAAAATGGCCGCTTCATATAAAAGTGATAGTTGATGTCGATTTTAAACTGAAATATCATAGCAAAGACAGCAATATCCAATTATGTAAATAGCAAAAGCAGTAATGTCCACTATTTGGTAGCAAACACAGCAATATCCATACTTAAAAGCTAAATATTTATTTATACACGTATATAAAAGGAAAGTGAGGTGTCAATTATTTTTAAAAGCTTATTTTCAATGAGGTGTAGGTTTCATAGATTCCAAAGAAATTTCCTTGAGTAACGACCCGTTTTTTGTATTTATCTCAAAAACACGTCAGTGGGATATTGCTACCTTTACTTTAATACCCCTCATATAATGTAGGTTAGTTCCTACATCTGGGAGCGCGTCCGCTCAGCAACTCATTCTCATTTCTCACATCTTGTAGGTAGACCTTTAACCATTTAAGAAAGACAATCGAATTAGTTTGTGTAAGGCGTGCATACGACGCACATTGGTTTGCTGTATTGGTGATTACGAGTATAAACACCAACATAACGAAACAATGTGTCTCGTACGCACGACTTATACATACTAATTAGATTGTCTTTCTTAAATGGAATGAGGCGCGCGCTCTCAGGATTTATTTTATTTTATTTTATTTTATTGCGAAGTTGTAAGGACAGAATATACGAATGTATTTAGTTAAAAAAATACTGTATTTAGTTAAATAGAATATATTTAGTTGAAATGTAATTCAATTTATTTTGTGCCTTGCAATTTTTTATGGTAGAATTATGATTAATGCACTGTTAGCAAACAATAGGTATACTTATGTTATATATTTCTAAGCCATGCTGAATAGCAGGATAAAATAAAGAATCACAGCAATAGTTTTCCATGTAAATTATTCAATAAAAATATAGAAAAATTATATTTAAATAACTTAATATTTTTGATGTCGCGATGCCGTTATGTTCAAGAGCTAGTTATATACATTTTATCGAAAAATAACCTATAAGGTGATACAACTATTTTCCGTTCTTGCATTAATTTTCATTCGCCATTTTGTCGTTCATTTAACGCCAAACATCCCCGTTGATTATTTTCTCTTCCCCCTCCTGACCGCCCTCTGCGCGTGCGCTTTTCCTCCTTTTCCTCCCCTTGAAGAGAGGGTTCTAATTTCTCACATATCTTTATGTAAAAGGGTTCGGTTTACATAACGAGAAACGGAAAGAGGGGTAGATTCCGCAAATTATTCTAGTTGTCGCACTGCGCATGCTCAAGAATCAATCCCCCGTTCTTTTTAATAATATTTATGAAGTTGTTTTGCGGCATCTACCGGCACGCGCTGAAACTAATATTGTAAAAAACGAACGACTATTTTACACTGGAAATTATCAACGATATTTTTACAATTGTGAGAATAATTTATGTTTTTTACGTTATTTAACCCCCCAAAAATACACAAGAACATAATATTAACTCTATTCTGTCGCTTTATAATTTTCATTGCTTTGTGTTATGCAATTAATTTTTTTGCTAAAAAGTTTGTAATGTACGGTTTGTGTCTCGACTAGTTCGGTACATTTTTAGGTGTTTTATGTTTTTTATGAAGAAGATTTCATTATTTTTTAACAGATGGCCATCTGAAACATATTTTTAGATGTTTTAGGATACCGGATATAACCAAAGCTCTAAAATAAATTTAACATTATTATGAATATTAAATATTTGTTGTATTAGAATGCTCGGAAGTAGATATATGAAAAGACATATTATTTGAATAACTACTTGATTTTAGAGAATGTTTTTATTGTTTGAGATGTAGGATATAGTGAAATATCTAATTATATACCTAAGAACCTATATACCTAGGTGGAATCAATTTTTACCATGAAAAAAGTTACGGATATATTTTTTGTAAGCTGTTTTTGTAAAATTAAGTTCTCGTTACTAATTAATAATATTTCACTCCGATCAGGGGAAGATGTCAATCTAAATTAATTTGTTATAATAAGCATTAAATTAAGGTGGAAAATGTAGTGATTTAAAAGTACTTTAAATTTAGATGTAAATGAAAAGATGCTTTATAAAATAAAGAATAAATACCAACATAATATTGTATCAGAATAGCGACATATACTTACGTTACCTACACAAGAAAGATATTCGGATGTATTCTGGAAATAGCAATATTGGGATCATAAAATTATTATCTCAACACTTAATAGACGAAAATATTGATAAAAAATAAACGATAGGTCGGTGTTTTTTTTCCTTCAGTTTCTACTTGAGAACGAGGGAGATAATGCGACAATGCAAGGCGAGGCATGAAAATTTTGCCATAATTTTACGCTGCGGGAGAAGAAATTAATAAGTGTATATGTGGCGTATAGATACAAAACCGCCACTACCCATATGGAGCCCATAGTCAAGGCACCGGAGAAATCACTTTTCTAAAGGCATTGCAGACATCGTACACCGCAAATAAAGGTATTTAATTTGAGAGAGATATGTGAAAACACACAAATCTCCTTATTTGAGTACGACGAACACCGAATACCTATACCTACATCTCGTTTATTTTTATTCTTGTCTATTAGGTAAGTATTGGGATAACAATCTTAAGATCCCAATATTGCTATTTTCGGAATCCGGCCGATTATAAGAACAGATATACCGAGAACAGATGGAGAACGACATGGATAAAGGAATCCAGCCGATGAGTTCTGTTATGGTACTTCCTGGTGACATTCTTCTTCTTCTGCTTGTGTTAGGACTATGTCCTGTTGTTTCTCGGCTCCTGCTCCTGAAATATGGATTACCAACTCTACCTCCTTTTGCTACCTGGGGGCTTGCCATTTTTTCTTCTAGATTTTATTATATTGGTATATTTAATTGTATTTAAAATAAAATTCATACCTGTTTGAAAAAAAATACGCAATTCATATAGATACGTCGGTAACTAAGGAGTACGTGAATTTCGCAATGCATTTTACCTAGATTGTTTATATTTTTTTATTCGATACTAGCTGTACCCGGCCACGCGTTGTCGTGGCTCAGTCTTGTTAAATGAAAAGAAAGAAAAAAGAAAGCCCATGTTTCTAATATGTTTCATTTTACAATGCTTATGGGTATTCAATTTTGCTGCTTTTCATAAAAAGCATCTATTTACCCGTCACAGATGTGACATCTGTATAATAGTACGTATATAAAAACGTAGTAGGTATATAAAAACATGCACGTATTCGAATGCAGCATTGTATCAGTCAATCCGTGAAGAACTTTCTCAGATTTAAGATTTTGAACAAACGAATATTTACATTTTTATATATTGATAGCTGTTCATACCCGGCGTCGCTCGGGTTAAGGATTTAATTAACATAAGTTTGTGCGAACACACAAAGGTTTCATTGTTTCGCAGTCTCTAATAAAAAAAAAGGATCCATTTAATCTAGGCTGGGATGGATGGGATGTCCAGGAAGGAATTGTGTATTCCGCCGTGACCTAAAGAAGACCTAAAGAAGAAGACACGAAATTTGGATCAGATCGGCAAACGTTGTAGGTTTGTACAAAAAATATATCAGGTGTGGGGGTGGAGTAAAAAGGGAGGGGGGAAAAGTTGTATTTTTCAAGACCCGCTGGGTCTTGAAAAATAAGTATGCAAAATCTGGGTCAGATCGGTCATACGGTGTAAATTTGTACAGAAAATATAACAGGGGAGAGGGTGGGGTAAAGGGGAGGAGGAAATGTCGCCTTTGTTACCTGCCAGGTCCCAAAGAAAAAGTTTGCAAATTTTGAGTCCGATCGGTCGAACGGTATAAATTTGCATTGGAAATATATCTCGGGGAGGGAAAGGGAAAGAATGGGAGATGTCCTAAAGCATAAATATGCGAAATTTGAGTCGAATCGAACAAACTGTGTAGATTTGTATAGAGAACAGACAGACAGTTAGAAGACAGACAGAGATACATTGAGTTTCATAGGTATAGATATCGCGATACGATTGGCTGCATCTCATCGGTTCAAACATTTTATTTAAGCAAAGATGACCGAATGTTATCAAAAAATTTGAATTTAAAAAAATGTTATATCTAATTATTTATTAATATTGAAAGAGTAGGTACCTACCTGCGCCTTTTCTTTCAAATAATTTGTGCGAATTCGAATGCAACTTTGTGTCAACAAGAACTTTGGGAGATTTATGATTTTGGACAATCGAAAATTTACATTTTTACTTATATAAATTAATAGTAGGTACATATATAAAAACAAATTAGGTATACAAAAACACCATCGTAATCGAATGTAACGTTGTGCCATAATGTCAAAGCGATGGGTGAAGAACTTTCAGAGATTATCGATTTTGTACAAACGAATATCTACATTTTTATTTATATAGATATGTTGAATACGGTCTCATATTTGAAATAGGTGAAACATTTTAAAGCTATTTGTAACAGTAAATATTTTACGTTCTACCTACAAATGGTACTGGGCTGCGCTTGTTTTATATTTGGGCGTTTTTAAATTTAGAAATGATCTTGTAGACCTGGAAGTTAGAGAATCCAATACCTATATGTTTTTCTTTAAAGATTTGTAGTAATGATATTTTTCAAAAATTTCCAGTTTTTCTTCTTCAAAAAATTCCAAAAAAAAACAGTAGGCACACACAATTAGATTTTTAAGTTACTTTTACTAACACTTTTTCGTTTCGTTCCCCATCAATAAAAACACTAATTTCGAATGTCCATCCGTAACAGTAACTAGAATCCGATAGCTGATCTCATTCCGTTTTCATTATTAAACAAAGTGAAAACAGTATTCCGTTTTTACAACATTGACTTTAGGCTTTGGATTTAATGTAAATATATTTGAATTTTTTTAAATATTTCAGTTTGATGAAAATTAAAACTAATAAGGGCATATATTTTTATATCGTACATGTCATTGGTATTAATCATTAATTAAAATATATAATTCACTACACAACAATGGCAGTCACTAACGCTACCAGATGGCTTAAATAATAATGAAGTATATCATAATAATGTCGTATAAGAAGCAAACAAAACATAAATCTATTTAATAATGTCCGTCACTAACGTTACCAAAACGCTTTATTACTCTAGATATTGCTGTTTTCACAGCCTTAATTGGCAGCCGAAATATATATATTAAAAGTACGTCATTTTTGATGGGTTACAGCGAGTAATGCAATAAAATCAATTTCATTGCAGGTATTTGTGTTAACCCCAGAACGGTTTTTGCTCAACGCATAACTGAAGTGATAAACACACATGATTTTTTTTACAACAATGATAACTGATTATTGTAAAAAATGACGATATTAGTAATCAAATTATTATAATATATACAAAAGTATTCTTTTATACAAATATACAAAAAAATTCTTAAAGTCAACTCTACAATAAATGAAAATCAATTCAGTTTCCCTGATGTAATAAGCGCATAAGACGCAACCACAAAACATTCACCATTATACAAAGTAATTTATTCGAATCAAATAATTGCATATGAATCTTCATCAATTCAGTGGAAGTAGGTACTTGAATATATCTCCCATGAATATAAAAAATAAATTTAATATATTGCTATGGTTTAGAAAAGGATTGAGAAACACTTATTTAGCTGTTTAAAGACATTAGAAATATAATATAAAAGCTGGACAAAATTAACTTAAACTTAAATTAAATTTTCAACATTGTGTGACATAACATAATTCTGTATATTTGTATATTATATATGTGAATAATATTCCAAACGATGACTTTCTATGTAATCTTCCGCCAGTGCTGTCGCTCTAAATAAAATGTGGCGGATGTGTGTCGCTGCTGGAACCTGGAACGGTACATAACGTATTTAGTTAGATACCTATGTACGTAATTAAATTATTTTAGGAATTAACCGGGTAGGTTATTTCTTTGTTTTAATTGCTTGTGTTAGATCACATTCTTTTTAGAATAGTACATTATTTTATTAAATTGAAAAATAGGTTTTATGGAATATAAGTAACTGATCGTGGCAGAAACGCGTTCCGTTACATTTTTTTAAACTAACTATTATGATGTATTCAGGTAGGCCACTTTTACGGAAACAGAAGGTGGCGCCGCTATAAAAAGAGTGAGCGCCAGCTCTCGCTCTCTCTATAATTAGTTGGCGTTCAGACAATACCGGGTTTCATAAGGGTCGGTCGACACATGTACATCAGAGAATCTCGTAAACAATTCTGCCAATTTGGTTCTCTATATTCCAAATCAGGATATATAACTATCTAATATCACACAAACTGGTATAGCATAACCGAATAGGTAATATAGTTTTTTTTTATAATTTTTATGTATATATTTATTTACGGGAAACTAACATTACGAATAAAAATGAGGTAACATACGAATATTAAATAGTACATAGACCATCTTACAAGTTTTCACAGAATCAACATGTTTTGTATTAAAATATAGCAACAATAACTTAACCATAAATACATGAAAAATGGAAGGTTTAAGTTAAGAATAAAGCATGAGCGTCAGAGAATTGAAGGTAAAGGTAAATCAGAGGAAAATGTAACAGCATTTAATTTAGTTAATTGTGTTTATATTTATAACATTTTTGTTATTATTACATTTTTAATTATTATTTTTACGAGGTGAACAATGCTAAATAGCACCCTCTAGCTGCGTACGCCCAAAACAATTATTGAAGCCCGTTTCTTAAGACACCTGAGAAGAATGGGGAGAACGGGAAGACGGAGACGTCTTAGAAAAAAGGGTGGAAATTTTTGTGAAAGATGTGAATGGGAACGAGGCTTCCTACCCCTGTCCCTTTTCCTCGCCCGCCTCCCGCCCTGCCCCCGTACGCATATGTTAACCCCTACATACCTATTCCGATAAGACGCGTACCGGTGGGGAGGAAAGCGGATCAAGTGGCCGTTACACAATGAATGAAAAACAGTCAGACGCAATAACTGCGTAAGTATGGGGAGTATAAATTGGTTCTCGGAATTTTTCCTGTCCTTGAACAATGAGTATTTAGATATACATATTGTAAACAAATTTGATTTGTATTATATTTTTTTTTTATATGTATTTTTATGTTAAAAAGCGTTCGATTTTATTTATGAAATATCACATACAAAAAATTATTGTAATATGAAGGATCATTATTAAATGAAATATATAATGAACATTTACCATATAACCACATGAATTTATATATTTAACCAACCGGTTTCGGACACATCACTTGATCAGGGAGAAAAAAAGTCCTTAACTAAGAATTATTACATTTTATTTTCAAAAAAATAAATTAAAAATTTTTCTAGTACCTACCAGACTGTATAAATATGATATAAAAATATGTTTTGATAAAAAGAGAAGCCAAAATGACTTTTAATATCGAAAATTGTTAGAAATATTCTTAGGATTAGGCTGGTGGTTAAACTGATGTTTTTTTAAAATTAATGTAGGTACATTATAGAAGTCTCACAGAGACGAAGGTATTTATGTGTGAAACATGTTTGAAAGTCACCAAACAGTCAGGCTTACGACCTGTGCTGGCCTAAGTGATGACTTAAGCCAGTTACAGGTCGTAAGCCGGTGCAGTACGGTGCAACGATTACTAATTCCACCTTAAGAACAACCATACATAATCAAAATTTTGAAAGTTGTATATGTTATTTATCTGAATTATTTAAAATATTTGATGTAACTGTACACCTATATGTATAGTCGCTGCGCTGGTATTAGGAATAAAATATTTTTTAGTAGAGTGTGGTGCAAATTTATTTTTATTTTTTTATTTACACAATTTTATACTCAAGTATATTAATATATTTGAATGAGATTAATAAGTTAATAAGTTGTATAATAATAAATTTATCTTTTTTTTTCCTTTTAAAATAACAGAAATGCTTATTTATAGAGAGGGAGTTCGCTTACAATATAATACAATCAAAGTAATGTAAATCATTCTGTAAAAGATATAAATGTTGTCAACAATGAAATATAATATTGAGGGATATTATATGGGAAGAAATATACTTTAATAAAAAGGAATCCAAATAATCCAATTTAAGACTTATTTATATATAAAATAGCTAAACCATTTTTTATTATAAAAATGATAAGAAAATACTGAATTAATAATAATAACTAGAACTGCATCAAAATCAAAAATAACATTATTGTCTCCCTTAATTCTACATTTATACTGTTCTTGATTATGTTTCTAAATAATTTATGTTTACATTTGTATTTTTTATATATATTATTTCTTCTGTCTGTTGTTTATCAACTTTGTACAAATTATAAAGTAAAAGGCTTTAGAGTCGTATGTATGTAATTAATAAATAAAAAAATAAATTATTACATAATTAAAAAACGTACAGCTGTTAATAATATGGAGTCTGATCGAACGTTGGCATTTAAAATATACGCAAAATGCAATCTTAAAATTTAAATTTTAAATAAGCATTACACAAGGAGTTGTACCACAACTAAGAGATTACAAATATCTCAAATACAATAATAATTTATCGACTGTGGAATTGTACATTTAGCAGATTATAATGGTTGCAATACTTAAGAGAACTGCACAACAGTATATTTATAAAGGGTAAGCATGGGTGGTAGTTTTGCCTCGAAGCTATCTTAGTTAGCGCCGAGGATGTATCGTCCTCGTCCGTAAAACTGGAAAGCGGGGTGGTTTACACTGGGGGTGTATGTGAGGGCGGGCGGGCGGTTAGTTAAGGGTGGGGAGGGGGAGGGACTAAGCGCAATAATCGAGAGAAATGGCCTGCATTTTGTATGAACCCGGAGAAAAGGACAAACAGATACGCATCTATGTAGAGAGAAAGAGGTGGGCGAAAGGTAATTTACTTTTTCGTTGTTTCCATTCTTTGTCTCTTCTCCTTTTTATTATTTCTGTTTTTTCTCTCCCAGCAATTGACCCCCCGTTATGTCTGTTTTTGGTTATATGTGGATTTAATGCATTATATTATTTTCCTTTCGGTTTCCTTTCACAGGGCCCGCTTTATATGTGAATGGAGAGGGCTTAGAGGGGTTTTAGTTTTTTCTTCCTTTTAGCATTTAGCATTAAGACCCTTAATAAATTACATTTTCTTCACGGGATAATACTGTAATCCGAGGGTATACATTCTGCGTATCAAGCAACGTACGAATATCTACATAACTCATTATCTATAGAAACTAGGTTTGGTACAATTTTATGAAAAAGCAACGGTTCTCACTGATTAAAATTTGAACGAAACCTGTTAGGTGACGCTGATAAAACCGTAATCAAAGAATTGCGATGGCTTCACAGTAGCCACCGGTATATACTTATTATTACAGCCTTAAAATTAAATTAAAATTGCAATTGTTTTCTATATTTCTTGGACTACGGTACTGAAATCATATGTTTCTATTATATATACTATAATTTATCATTATGTATATCTCGTTTTACATGTATCATTTTGTATGCTCTAACAACAGGTGAAATATTAAAATATAAAATAAAATAATTTAAACTCAAGTAGACATAGCATTACTTATGCTTTCCACCCACTTTAATGGTCATACAAGTATAACAGAATGTTAGTTAAGGACTAATATGCACTTGATAAGATTAATACGCATGTGATAAATATTGGTGAAAGTTTAACAATATTATGGTTGTGGTATATAGTGTTGTGAACGTAGTAGTGTAGTGTTGGTCCCGACAAAGAGACGGGTGCGTCTCAAAACCGGTAGACCTAAAATCTTGTAGTGGTTTATACTTATTTGACTAATATTGTGTTATAATGTTTATCCACAAAGTTAATGCTTTAAATATTAAATAAAAATTAATAAGATCATATAATTTGTAATTCAGTTATTTTTTATGGCAAGAATATATAGTTGTTGCTAAAGTGGGCCCAAATCAAAGAGACCATGATTCGTTGTAAGTGTAGTGTCTCCAACTGAACTATGACAAATGTGTCAGATTATCAGACGATTTTCTTAGGCGACATAAATTTATTGGAAACCCATTCTGAAGCTTGTATTGTTTGTCCCGTGGCGAGGTTTAAGAGTCCGGGCCGGTGATAAACTCGATATAAAATGTAACTTTAAGTTTAACCGTAACTTTAAGAGCGTTATGAAATGTATACGGCGTATAAAAATCCCCATATAAAATCAGTCAAATACCAATAAAGTCGCGGTTCGGACCCCGGAATGGTCAAACATTCAAATGAGTTCTTATGGAGTTATCAAAAGTGTGTTCTGTTCTCATCGATCTACGAATCATTGTATCTACTGTAGTCGGTGAGAAAATGAAGCAATAATAAATGATATTTGGTTAAATTAATATTTATATTGTAATGAAATAAAATGTGCACTGTCCGAATCCCTTGTCACTTTGGAACAACACTATCGAACTCTCTAGAAAGCCTTAAAACACTTTCGGAACATTCTCTTTGTCTTTGTCAATTAATTAAAATAATTAATCACTAATTAATAAATCGTTAATTAAACTTCAGTAATTTTATTTGTCTCCCAAAGCTACGTCCCGTGACAATATAATAAATAAGTATATATAAAATATACATTTATATGTATATATAAATATAATCAAAGTTAAAAAAATATTTGGTCGATAGAGCGAGGAATGCACAAATTAGAAGTGTAAGTAAGGCTGGTTGTAGCATGGTAGATAGAGTATGAGAGAGGAAAGATTGGTTATGAAAATATATGAGGCGAGAGAGCGAAGACAGCAGGAACGATCAGATTTAGCAAATATTGGAGGATGATCTGTTAAAAGCTTCAACTACCGTATAGCATGCATCGGAAGACGTATCAATATACCCGTGTATCAATATGGTGTGTCAAGATAGAATAATATGGCATTCTATCCCCACTGCTAACCCCTGTGGGGAAATGGCGCGATGGTTAGTTTTAAATATTATTATTGTACCTACTACGGACAGCGTGAAAGTTAATAGGTATTGGTATTGAGGATAAATATAGTAATTATTTTTTACAAATGTACAATTTTTTTGATGTACAAATCAAAATACCTACCTCAGTTTATTATATTATTAAATTGAATTTTTCTATTTTCAATATTGAATCAGTAACCATATTGTTTTAAACATTTGGCTTAATTGTTAGATTGTTATATCAATCGTTTCTTCGTCATGACGAAGTATGCTTGTAACCGGTCGACGGTAAGCGATTAAAATAAAGTAATCTATGTACGTTAAATTTGCATTGTATCCATATGTCTTTAGTTCATATAATTACTTATTTAAAAAAAGATATATTATGTTGTTTTCAACACTATTGAAGCGATTATTAATATTCTGTGTAATTCAGTATCAACCTAATGCTATACCACTATTTAATTCCGCAATGCTTATTTATTAATATGCATTCATTTAGTAAATACCACAATTGATATTCAGTCTTTTAATATATAGATCGCGCTATGGTGACAGGGCGTCTCCTGTGTGAGATTATAAAATAATCATTTTTCCATGCCTTAATGTACTTGGGAAGGTACAAAGCCTCCCTTACGCAGGCTACTGACCACAAAATAAATTGATTACACATCCCTTTTGAATTTTCAGTCTAATACTTCACATCACTTGCCAATAGATGATGGATTTTGGGCTTATTTTCCTTACAAAAATGCGAAAAACAAATCGTTAGGCGAAAAAGCGATTGCTTTCGATATCCGTAACACGAAAACACAAATGGGGCATTGTCCCTCCTTTGAGAAGTCTTGCGTGGGACGTGGACGTGGACACTGGCGCCTACAAGGAAACCTCAATCGTGTTCTTTGGAAGGTCTGATGTTTACATAAATTAAAATATATATAATAAAATGGCAGAGTTTAAAATGTCGTCACAAAATATCACTGGTGAAAGCACACGCTATGGATAAATATCTAGAATTTTTTTTACATTTCACGTGCATAAAGTATAATATGTACACAACTACTTACCAGTACCTAAGTATTTTATGAGTATTTAATTTCACTGCATCCTTAATTTGTTTTCCATTAGATTAAATTTTTTTAACTCTAAACATTTAAATAAAAATTGTATTAAGACTGTTTATTTAATATATATATTTTTTGGTTAATAAATAAAAGTTAATTAAAAAAAATTAAAAATTAAAATAATATTACTAGATATCATATTATTACATCACGATATATTTTTGATGTCTCATAGAGACGAAGCTATTTCCTACATGGGAAAGTAGGTACTTAATTAAAAAAGATTAAAAATTAAAATAATATTACTAGATATCATATTATTATATCACGATATATTTTTGATGTCTCATAGAGACGAAGCTATTTCTTACATGGGAATGTAGGTACCGAAGACCTTTTGGGTGTTTATAGGGCTTACAATCTATCGTACGGCTGGTTTTAGTAATCAATTTACAAACCTAATATACTATGTAACTTAATCCCTCGTGACGGATGTCACAATGTTAAGTAAAAAATGTTCACGATAAATGATCTTCAATATGACTGTTTTTATATTGAGAATGATACGTAGGTATATATTTCGACAACAAGTTAAGGCTGTAAGAACAGCGCCATCTAGCGTAGCGTAGCGTCGTGGTAGCGTTACAACCATGCATTGTTACATAGACAATTATGTTGTTTGATGATCGGTCACAAGTTTAGGCTGTGAGAACAGCGCAATATAGCGTAGCGAAACGTCTTGGTAACGTTAGTGACGTGCACTAATACGTAGAGAATCGTGTATTTTAATTTTAATATCTCTTAATTGCGTAAGAAAAACGTTGAATACTTTTATATCCATGAGTACGATTACTCTAACATGAACATAGTTTTTAAATGATATCTCGATCGATTGACGTTCTATATTTAATCATTTAATACTCATGAATATTCTTTTGATCTTTGATCAATTTATCAATGTTATTTATGTACTTGTTATTAATGTACTTGTTAATATTGTGTATAATTACGTTCACATAACTTTCTCAGCGAGTTAACTCGGTTTGCTGGAAACGCAACTCGATTTGACGCGCTAGCAATATAACTCGAGTTACTCGATTAAATTAACTCGAGTCGCCCATTGCTAATATTGTGTTCGTTACTCAAACCTAGTTTCTTAATAATATCTCGATTGAAGTTCCATATTTGAAAATTTAAATCCATTAAATATCTCTTTAATCCTTGCTCGTTTTACGGAATAAATATACGTGTTATATATTGTGTCCCTAACTCAAACGCACAAAAACGTTTCTCGAAAGGACGCTTTTGTTTTGAGCCGTTTTGTTTATGTGTAATCCTCGGCCTACCTCCCCGGAAAGTTTGTGCCGGGCGGCATAAACAAAGCAATGATAAAAGATTTGGATTTAGATGGCCGGCCGCTGCGGGTCTTGAATGATGATTGTGAATCATCGTATATCATCTTCAAGCTGTTTGCGCCCGAGCCTCCCTCGGCCGGTATATTCGTGATGAGATAGCGCGGCGCCGAAAGAATATCTACCCTATTTAAACCGCCCGACGTCGTTAGCGTCCACCCTTTCTTTTATCGCTTCTTGGACACTGACCAACTCTAGGTGCGGGCCTGACGTGGCCAGGACCGGCTTGCGGCTTTTCAGTGGGCCCTGTATTGGTTGTCTGTTAAAGCGTACATATATTTTTTCAATTATTTAATATAATCGTAATCAAAAGTTATATTTACGTGTGTAATTGCATACCGCATGTACAGTTTTCAATAAAACTCGTACTATTGGCTCACTCAATGGACTTGAAATAGAGGGATAATGAAAGATTTATTTGTTGTATTTACAAGTCGCATTTGTAAATTATTTATTTTATATTTATTGGTGCAATACAGTATATACATAGAAGCTTTTCAGATTATATCGAATAAGTCACAGAATTATGTACCAATGAATTTATAAAATATCCGAAAATTTATAAAACTATTTATGGCACGATTTAATGAGGATAATAAATGCTAATATTCTAATATTATGTTTTTAATAGCCAGTATTAGATTATACCATATTTAAGTTGATTTTGACAGTTCGTTAACATTTAATACGTACCCTTCCTTGTTCGGGCAATTTCATCATGTTCGTTTTTAGTAATTAAATTTAAATTTTTAACAATTTTTAATGACGAATATAAGTAATCTGATAAAAATACACGAAGAGAAAACAACTTTATCACCTTTGAAAAATCACTAAAAATCGACATTTTCCGATTATTTGGCTCATTTGAGTGAGCTTAGTTATACTGAAATCGCATTTTTTTTTATATTTTCTAGTAGCTATAAACGTATTGCAACTTTTGAAAACTATTTTTACTTTCCGCCGTACATAGTGCGAAACTCTATGGTCGATATTCGCTATAAATATATAATTTAAAATGTTATTTAATATGTTAAATTTTATTTAATATTTAATATGTTAAAACGTATTTTTAACATACAGATTATTAACAAATCATTATTGACGCTGATGAATAGTCTCAGCGTAATATTAATGTGCGGTAAAATGATTTATTCTAATTAGAGAAGTAACACGATAATAATACATCTTTTTATCGTTGAGAGTTAGAAACATTGTTAAAAATAAAATTGAAATTCACATTAACACTCAACCACATCATTGTAAATACTAGCTATAGCTCGTCAAAAATGACGGTACTTTTACATGCCGGTTCCTAATGAATAAGTGTTTACTATTTATACCTGACATCCATGAAATACCAATAACGACATTTATCAAAATATTTGAATTTTTAAAAAATATATTTCCCCTGCCGGCAGTTAAAGTTACTATTTTAAACCCTGGCTTTTGTGCTCGGCAGAACGTGAAATGGTTCGCGTTTTTGCTAAGCCCTAGTATATATTTATAGTATCATTTTGTTGGTCCACATGCGTTAAGCGGCTGGTTCGGGTTTGCTGGCCAGGGGCTCAAGCCCCCATCTCCGTTCGTTTAATTGGGTTTCTTTAGCTGTTAATTTGAACGAAATTACGGAAGTTACACGAAGTTACGAACATACAGACAGATGGACTGACAGACGGAAAAACAACGAAATTATTGTGTTTGATGATATTACGTTATTATATTGTAATGTTTTTGTTTTATTGAGATTGTGATAAACACATTAATTACCTATAAATTAAATTTAAAAGTATTAAATTGTAAATAAGTGGATAAAAATATTATAAATTTTAGTAACACAATTTGATTTAAATTAAACACATATTCGTTTGTATTTTGCCAATATATACTTTGGTAACCAGTTTCGGAACCAGCGTTCCTTTTTCAGGGTAAATTACAAGCTAAGCATTACAAAATATTGGCAGTTATATTGTTAGGGTATTTTTTTTGTATATCTGCCGAATAATATTTTCAACGTTGATCATTCCTTTACTGTCTCTTTTGAGTGTCCAGAAAATAGTTAGTAATTAGAAAAATATAAATAATTAATAAAAAAACAGTAAATAAAAAAAATGTAGAATGTTTAAAATAATGTTATATGGCAGGTACACACATAAACAATTAGCCAAAACATATAGCTGCCCATAATTTGTAATATTTTGTTTGTAGTTTACCCTGAAGAAGGAACGCTGGATCCGAAACCGGTCGGTGTTAACAAAAATACAATGTAGAATTTTTATTAAAACCAACAGGTTTCGATTGGTGTTACTAACTGAACCCAGTTGGCGACTCGGAAAAACAAAAAAAATACAAAATAAAAAACAAGTGAATTTGTGCTTAATTTGATTTGCAATGAATAACCCCAAACTATTGTATTAGCAGAACACAATAGTAATTTAATTTTGGTTTAATTCTTATAAATTGGTAAATTATGGTACGATAAGTTTGACAGCTATACTGCCATAAGACTACATTAACATATTATTATTGTAAAAATAGAAGCAAACTTATTTCATTATTATACGAGTATTTCAATGAAGCTTAACCATGTCGATGATCAAAAATTCGATTCCTGAGCGTAAATTATACATTTTCTGGTAAAAATTATGACAAAAATATGTTTAAGTTCGTAAAAGGATCGAAAAATTGCTTGAAAAAATAGAGTTTCAATAACTGTCGTCGACAATAGGGTTGAATTACAATAATCGTTGCCAGTGCTGGAAATTGAGTTTGACCCAGAGAGCGATAAACTTACATATAAAAATACATTTCTTTAAAAATTTTCAACGAAAACACGTTTTATTGTAAAATTACAATTTTAGAACATAGGTAGTTCTAAATGTTTCATTTTGAATGTTTGTCGTTGTGTCACGTGTCACCTAGCGTGTAGTAAGTGCTCAAAGGTTTTTGATTGTAATTAATCATTGCATTTTAAAGTTGAAAGCTACATATTTGTAAAAGGAAAAATAGATGCGTCAATTATGGTATTTAAGTTAATTATTCTTCTTCTTTCGTATGGTGGGGGATCAGAGGGGGACATACATGCAGGCGCGTGCAGTGGGAAAAAGAAGCATGACTTTTATTTAACCGTATATTTGGGAAAAAAATATCAAAATTAAATATTTATCTGGCAGAATATTATGAAATATTAAAATCTGAATAAAATGTTAATTATTGTGATTTGAATATTACGAGATATCTCTTATTTCGGTTTCTATTTAAAATATGTGCTTAGGAAAAAGTCATGCTTCTTGTTCCCACTGCACGCCCCTGCATACATGTAAGTCTGTCTAGAGCTTCAGGAGCCACCCCGTGGGCCTCTTCTGTTCCGCCGGGGTATTAGTGGAGCGGGCATTCGATGACTACATTTTTTTATTTTATTTTTTATTTTTAAATTTTTTACAAATATTTTTTTTTTACAAGATAGAGCTACTTATGATAGATTTTTCTCTTCTACATGAGTGACATAGACTCCTGTGGATAGGAGAGGAGTATCATTACATTTTACATTTACAGAGAATTATATGATAAAATGTACATATTCATCATCATATATGTAAAGGCAATTTAGTTAAAATTAGTAATTAATAGGTACATATATATAATAATAAGTAAGTAATAAGTAAAGTAATAAAAGTAATAAGTATGTAATAATAATAAGTAAGTATAATAAATAAGTAATAGGTACATATATAATAAAATAAAAAAATAATTATTTCTGAAGGTATTTTTTCACTTTTTTTTTTAAATGCCTCATAATTTTCCTCAGTCCTCATTTCAACAGGCAATTCATTGAACCATTTCACACCTCTGAATGTGTAGTGATGCTGAGCAGTTGTGGTATGTATCACAGGCATATGCAATTTACCAAATATTACATTTCTGCTACTTGAGACTCTTTGGGTCAGCTCGTTATCACTATGAAAACCTTTATATAGTTGAAATATGCAATTTTGGTTGTAGATATTTTGTAAAGTGGGGACTAGCAATTTATTAAAGAGGCCTATTGTCGCATAATCATTAGGTTTTTTAAGAATGATCTTTATAATAAATTTCTGGGCAACTTCTAAGGATTTTGATGTAGTTTTGAATGCACTACCCCATGAGATAATTCCGTATTGTAAAACGTTCGGTGGCACATGTTCGGTGGTATTAATTATTTAGATATTAACTATACCTTACCATGACTGGAACTGCTCCTCTCGGAACTATAGTGGCGATAAATATTTAAAATATTGTGTTTGTAGTAGATACAAGTCTTAAATTTTTCGTAATCTTAAATGATTTACAGAGAAAAATTATAATATATATTATATTTGGTGTACACTCGTATCAGGTATAAGAGTCCCTTTACTCAATAATTCTTAATCCAGATGTCATTACTGACCCTGGCAGCAAGCCTTCGTAATATAAGGATTTACTCTTCATCCCCAAGTTGGGGGTGAAATTTTAAATTAGTTATTAGATATCGGAATATGAGATATCCAGGGTGGATGCCCGCGGCGGAGTGTAGGCGGAGGAGGGGGAAGCGGGAGGCGGGGGGTGCAATCCGAGGGGACGCATTTTTATGGCACTTTTTTGCGTCCTGGGGGTGAAATGAAAATACTACACATACTCACCCCTAATGGGTGAGCGGAATAAACTATTCGCCAATAGTGCCATCCGCGTACTAAGGTAGATTATGTATCTTAATGTTTAAATGGGATGTTTATTTTTTATAGTAAGGGAACAAACTTCGTTAATTAATGCTTGTATCCCTGGAATAATACTCTACTTCTTTTTGAAGACATCTTTTGGTATATACGAGTATATATTTAGATACTTAAAATAAAATTAAAAAGCAAAATTTCACCGCCTCTTAACATTTTGTCAGTTTTCTAATGTTAAATTAAAATAAATAAAACGTCTATTTAATAATAATAGAAATCGATAAATAGGTATATAGATTTATAAGAAAAAAAAAAGATTTTAAAAATATAACGAATTAAAAAAAGATTAAAAATTGGTTACGTAGCACGTCAATTAAATTAAAATCGCTTTAAACACATAAAAAGTGTACGATATAAATTATTTTCGAAATATAATTAGATCACATATATTTTACTATTTTTTTCAATATATTACTGGTGGGTAGGTACCCATCCACAAGAGTGTGAGAATTATCACTAGTTTTTCCGAAATTATTGCCATGTATATATTTAATCAGCTCTTTGGCCACCCGATATCAGCTGCTTTCGCTATTTTAACATCGCTTACTAAAATCTATACGAACATTCTATCACACCGACACACACAAGGGCGCGATACTTTTTTATTGCCAATCACACGCACACATGCGCTCAACCCCAAACCCCTAAACACACATGACGCCGAATATGAGAAAAATAATTATCAACCTTTCCTTTTCACACGTGGGATTCGAAGCTGAGAGCGACAAGGACGGAGATAATACTGGGTGGCTGAGGTAGGATACGGGAGGACGTCATACACACAGAAAAAAATCGCACACACACTTTTGAAAGAGTTTTTTTAAGGGGTGAGGGTGGTTTGAATCTAATAACGCGCACCCAAAGACATTTTCCTCTCGCGAAAATGAATGTCTTGGATAACGATTTTTTGTATACCACTCATTTACCAACAAACAATATGATATTTAATATACCCATGTATTTTCATGATCATCAAATTATATTTTAATTACTTCCTCATTATTTTATTATGGGTCAGGTTTTGTTGGAGCCAACGAAACATCAGCCCTGATGATTAGCATTGAAATGTTGGATCGAAGCTTCGTGTATAACGAACAACGGACAGAATCGGTGAAAAATTCATTTTGTACATTAATTAAATTAGATTCCAACATAAAGTACACAGTTACAGTAATTGAAATTGTTTAGACCACCTTAGACTTTCACCACGACAAAGTTGGTTTAGATTCTCAATTCCCAAACAGTACAACCTTACCGCTTTATCCAAATATACTCCTAAATTATTTATCAAACTTCAAGTACACTACAGACTGTATTATATCGATTACTTACAAATAAATTTATCAACTATATAAAAAGTGAATCAGTATTTTGAGAGTTCAAATTATAATTTATTCCAAAAAAAGAAGTTAAAATTGTCTTACAAGCTGATGAAATATGTATTTTTCTTTACTCTCCTATACGCTGAAATAATGCGAAGTTTACTTCTGATCTTAACATGGCAACAGAACATTACAAATGGCTTATAAAGAAGAGACGCCGAGGAAAAGTTGCGTTTTCACCCAATCCACCAATTAAGATTATAATATGGGTAGATTGTACATTTCGTCGCCGTGACTTCGTTACTCTATATTACCTTCGTAGTGTTTGGACAGGCTTTTTCTCTTATACATATTTAAGCACAAGCATGGGGATTCTTTATGAAAAAACCTTTTAATAAGATGGGGGATGGGAAATATTCAATCAATATCGTTAATAATCATTTTACCAACGCGTGGCGTGACGCCCGACTCTTTTCACGAGCGAAAATTTGAAAACTTTCATCATTTAAAAGTAGTTCCGCGAGGATTTATTCAAATATTAAAGATGCTTCAAAGTCTACTCTAGAAGATAAACTTATAAACGTGTGTATTACTTATATGCCTCAATTGTATTCAATTACGCAAATAATTAAAAACTAAGTAATTTATTTTCAATGAAGTCTGTTTTCACAAGGATTGAAGAAATGTAAACGATGTGTTTTACAATTTGTGGTTAGTACAGGACCTTATTTATATTGTATTCAATACTCACTAGTAAGTACTTTTGCGTTTCTATTATTCTAAATTATGTGATTACGAATATGTATAGGTCTTTCCATGTAAGAAATATAATCGAATTTCTACCTACCTACATAAGTGTAAGCCATGCGTACGAGGAACATTGTTTCATTGTGTTGATGTTTATACCCGCAAACACCAGGGCAACGAAACAACGTGCGTCGTACGCACGGTTTACACATACTAATTCGATTGTCTTTCTCAAATGGAAAAAGGTTTACTTCGGATATTATAAGGTATATTTAATATTCCTTTTACTTCGATTCATACTTAGTGCCATATTTCAACATTTATTTCCTTTAATTTTATTATCGCTTCTATTCTATCCAGTTACTTCCACAATTAATGTTGATGTAATGTAATACTAAAGAAAAATTATGGGCCGTCACAGATAACTGTATTATATACCTACAGTTAACTGTTGACGACCCATACTAAAACTCTTTTATATATATTTATTCTGATGAATTTATATATTTACTTTCAATATTATGATAACTTTAGATAATTACAGTGTGACACGCAATCAACGCGCGGTTCATGTTGCGTGGTCACGCAAGGGTCGTCATAAATTATTATTATTCCCCGTGATTATTCACGGATAAAATAATGTCATTATATAAGCTATAAGCAAATGTATCAATGCATTTCTCTATTGAAAAAATATATAAAAACGTAAAAAAATAATTGCTGTTAATATGTAAAATATTAGGTCCTTACATATGAAATTGGCGTTTTGCCGTACTGGCAAATTTGATCTCAAATATCTTCTCTTTGGTTAGGAAATCCAAATCCAAATTTATACAGCTATTTACTCATGTATTTGTGTTTTGAAAATTATAATTCATTTGTTTTTTCCTCAATTGTTTTTTTCTTTGCGCCACTCAGTTTACAAAATGAAAAACTTGAAATATCGCGTTATTTACGAGTACGAGTTCCACCGTGGCACCAGTGCTGCAGAAACGGCTCGAAGGATTAATGATGTGTATGGCGACGGTGCCGCAAAAGAAAACACAGTGCGTTTTTGGTTCCAACGTTTTCGTTCTGGAAATTTCGACCTGCAGAACAAGCCCCGTGGACGGCCGGAGACCAAAGTTGATAATGAAGAATTGAAGGCTATTGTGGAAGCGGATCCATCGCAAACCACATCCGAGTTAGCTGCAGGCTGCGGTATTAGTGATAAAACTGTTTTAATCCACTTGAAGCAAATTGGTAAGGTGAAAAAGCTTGAAAGGTGGGTACCTCACGAATTGGTGAAGCAAATCAACAAACGCGCGTTGACTGCTGCGTTGCATTACTCAACCGGCACAATAATGAAGGGATTTTAAATCGAATCATTACCTGTGATGAAAAGTGGATCCTGTACGATAATCGGAAGCGCTCATCGCAATGGCTGAACCCTGCCGAACCAGCCAACCATGCCCCAAGCGAAAATTGACTCCAAAAAAGTTACTTGTGAGCGTTTGGTGGACTAGTGCTGGTGTCGTTCACTACAGCTTTCTTAAATCTGGCCAGACGATTACGGCAGATGTTTATTGTCAGCAACTGCAAACCATGATGGAAAAGCTAGCTGCTAAACAACCGAGGCTGGTTAATCGCTCTAGGCCACTGCTGCTTCATGATAACGCTAGACCACACACTGCACAACAGACGGCTACCAAATTAGAGGAGCTTCAATTGGAATGTCTAAGACATCCGCCGTACTCTCCGGACCTTGCCCCAACAGATTACCATTTTTTTCGAAATTTGGATAACTTCTTGCAAAGGAAAAAATTCAACTCCGATGGGGCAGTCCAAACCGCCTTCAAAGATTTTATTGATTCCCGTCCGAATGATTTTTTTAGTAAAGGGATCGATGAACTACCTATGAGATGGCAAAAGTGCATAGATAGCAATGGTACATACTTTGATTAAATAAATATATTATAATAAAAAAAAATTGGGTTTATGTTCCTCCCGTACTAAACCCCAATTTCATATGTAAGGACCTAATAGTATTTGAGAAAAATAAATAAGATCCTGGAATTTCCTTACTTTTTTAAATAAATTGAATTCAACAAAAATGAATATAAGAATGCCACTCTACGAGTTTAAATATGCTAGTATGGCTAGTATAAGCAATTATATTCGCATCGGAGGCAGTTCTTTAGATACATGTCGATGGACAATATGCCTTTTGAGTTTGGAGTTTCATAGTAAATATATTTTTTGTTATAATAATAACCTTAAAAAATATTTTAATTATGTTAAATGTCTCATAATGACATTGCCGCTCATGAAACTGTAGTGATTAAATCAAAATACAAATTTCTTTTTGGTAATCGCACATTGAAAACCAAATTAGTCTGTACCTAATTTTCAATTTAAATTTAAATCAAAATCATCAAAATCAAAAAATCAAAAATTAAAATATAAAAAATCAATTTAAAAACTATAAAGAACGAAAATTTACCTGGAAATTTCAGATAAAATAAGCTGACACGACGTCAGAGCGCATTGTTAGAGTTTTTACTGCTTAGATAATAAATTATTACAAAGATAATTATACATACATAGATAGTTATTACAAAGCATGGCTTGTAACTTCTAAGTTTAAAGATTAATAAAATAGTGGTGATCATAAAATAAATAAATTAGATTACATTTGATGTGAAGTACGTATTCACTAAACGAATTTCATCCATGATTAGGTTCATTTTGAAAAATAACTACGGATCTATTATTATTAATCAAAAAAATATATTTAGGATTTATTATGTAGGTTATAAAATGATTCATAAAACGTGCGCCACGACCAAGGACCAGAGAATATTCCCTGAAATACGATGTAGCGGCCAATTTAGAGCACAATTTCTTCAGGCTGCATATCGAACACCTGCGCCGTATTTATCTCCGACTGTGGCCACAACTTACACGGGATGGAAGTCGGCCAGGCTGGGTTCACCAGCACCATCAGTTAATGGAAATCATACCCGAGATGTATGTGCTCCATATCCGAACTGTACGTAGATGATTCAAGCAGCAATGCGATCCAGGGCTTTATAGGTATATGGCAGTTACCATGTATATTTCCATTTTGTAACAATGACATAATTGAAGGATACTGATATTTTAATCAAGAATAGCAAAACGATTTTGTGGTGATAATATTAATATAATTAATAGGAATATACTTTGTTTTCACCACTCGTATATTGAAAATATCAACATGTTTCAGGGCCGATGGTCCATTACGTCACGATAAAACGTCATGTAAACTAATTAATTAAAATTCAAAAATCGAAGTATTAGACACTAAACATATAAAAAACGAGGAGCCTTACATTAGTCGCATACGATGTACAAAATTTGATATCTCACAATTAAAAATATCAATTGATCATCAACAGAAATTAACAAGAAAATTTAAAAAACCTAATACATACCTATATATTTATTAATTAGTAAGTAAAACAAGTAACAGGTAAATCAAAAAAGTAATTAAATGTATGTGCATTTATTTATTATTGAATTTTGCCGCTTTAGGTAGGTACCTACTGTATATCTAACTAAAAAAAATCCAAAAATTTATTAATTTTTTTTAACGAAAATTTGATAGATTTTTTTGATCGTCGCCACGAGTCTGCTTGCAAAGTTTCAGCTCGATTGGATCACGGGAAAGGGGTTTAAAATGGATCCAAAGTTTTTTCGTCAGACAAGAAGACAAGCAGACGCCACGAGTTAATATAGAGGGAGTAAAAATAGCCAACTTCCATTCCTTGCTTAACCGAGTGATTAACATCCCATTTAATACCACACTTAAACCAATTACAACCAGAAATAAAAGCTCACTATAACGCTGATTGATAAAATGCTTAAATTAAAAAATAATTAAAAATCACGGAAACAATTACAGAAACATATTTACTCTGGGCATAAAACAATCTGCAACAACTAATAACAACCGCTAATAACTGTTTTCAGTTATTAGCAGAAAATATTATATCTCGGCCCAGTATCCGATAGAATTACAACATTTTTTTCCCGTACACAAAATCCGCATTTTACAATAATAATAACATAAATTTAATTTATTTGAAAAGAGTGGAATATATGAAATAATTTTTTGAGGATTGTGATAGGTACATAGTACAAACCGCGAGAAACCTAAATATAAGAATAAAGAAAGATCGCTGTTGCTTAAGGAAAAATAGCTTCTCAGAATTAGCCAACCATATAATTAATACCAACCATTCTTTTGATACTCATGGGACATTTTTCTAATAAATTGTCGTAGATATATGTTAAAATTTTACAACATATATACAATTTGTAATATTTCTTTTTGAAGAAAGCAACTTATTCTATCTTCAATCAATAATTGAGCAACAGAACATAATCCCTATTTTATTTTGTTTGGAGATAATACTGATACATTCTTCTATCACAAGTGGGACAAAAAAGACTTTTTTGTCCCACTCGTGATAGAAGAAAGAAAGTTTTTTCAAAAGAATTTCGTTTATGTTCTGTTGCTCAATTATTGATTGAAGATAGAATAAGTTGCGTTCTTCAAAAATAAATATTACAAATTGCGTATATGTTGTAAATTTTTAACATATCTATGACAATTTACTAAGAAAATGTCCCACCCGTGACGATGGAATGTCTCATAAACCACTGCACTCGGTTCCTCTAAAGGATTGACAATGAATAGTTTGGAAAACCGACGAAATCAAAAAAAAAAATCAAAGAATACACTCATAAACATTACATTCCAAAAAATGTCTTCGATCATTAATATTTTTCCGTTAAAGTCCAAAAAAATCCCCTCCACTGTTCCATGAACCGCTACTGAACTCGAATCAGATTAAATAAAAATAAATTTCTGTATTTAGATTGATAATAAATACACCGGAGTTCCTGTTGAAACTATAGTAGGTAATGATAAATTTAACTCAACGTGTGTGCATGACAAAGTTCAATTTAGTGTAAATTAAAATAATAATATGATATATTAAATACGTGTAGACAAAAACATAAATAATTTGTTATGGGCTGTTTTTCCGTTGGTTGGTTTTAGTTGTAGCTGGCGTTTCGGAGCAAACTTCAGTTGCCATTATTAGGACTAGTATCCCGATAACGTAGTGTAAATGTTAATAATGAAAAATGTCATATACATAAACAAGAATATTGCTTTTAAAATATTCTGATAAAAAATAGATATCTCATTACGAACGGCGACATCTCCAGGTTTATGGGGATGACAAATTTCAACTACAGATGGCTATGGTAAAAAACTCACATATGAAACAAGGTATGCAAAGTTGACATATATGCAACATTCAACAATTTGAGAGATGTGGGAGTTTGTAGGGCTTACGACTTACTTTTGCATATATGTACATATCTATATGATGTCCCCTCTGTGAATATAATCCAGTCTTGTGTTCTTGAAAAATTTGAACATACTCAAAATATTATGAATAATTATTTATTGGTAAGATAAATAATTAGGAGACTAAATAAATGGGCATTAATTGTTCTTCAGGCATGGATTGCCTAAATAATGAAATATAATATATTTTTTTATTTTTAAATTTTTTACAAATATTTTTTTTTTACTAGGTAGAGCCAGTTACTTATGATAGATTTTTCTCTTCTAAACATTCATTAATAAATTAATTTCCTGCAAAGGATATGAAACTATGGTCGAAAAAGGTAAAAGATATACATAGATGTACAAGATAAAAAAACAACCCTTCGAATTCGCCCATGCAAAATAAAATTAGCATACCATTTGCCTACGTGCACACTCCCCACAGATGAGTGGCCGTTTTTAAACAATTCGACGAATTTATGTCTTAATAGGGTTTGTCTACGAGGGTAGCTCAATTAAAGAAAAAAATGTAGTAAAAAACATCCCCTCGTATACATTAACCAGTCTGGACTAGTTTTTCATCTTATTTAGACAGTTTAATCATGGCGCGTGTAAAATGTTTAACAATATGTAACCGCCGGGTCCCAAATAGTGGTTACTTATATGATTTGCATGGTACTAATTGCGTTTAATAATTCTTTTAATTTGGAGGGTTGATTTATAAAACTGTCATATAATTCATTTTGCGATTTTTTACAGTCTTTACGATCATTTATAATTCATGTAATAATATTTTGATATTTATTTTGATCATATTTTGATATGATTTTAATAATATTTACAATAATGTAATAATATTTTGTTACAACCTAAAATTTTTTAAAAATGAATCTGAAAACAATAATAAAATAATTACGTTTATTTGACATCCATTCGGACAATAATAGTATTTTTATGGAACATAAGCTTTACTAGTTTCACCCATGGCTTGGATTATAAAACACGTGATATAAAAACTTCAAATTCCCTTTTACTTTACTTAAAATGTCAGAGAAAATTTTTAAAATTATTTAGCTAGCAAGATGACACATTCAAATAATTTTTCACAAGGGTTTTTTAAAATTCTGGGCAACAAATTAAACTTTTTTTTAACAATATTCTTCTCTTTGACTCGATGGAAAAATCATTTATAAAAGAAGTAGGGCGTCTTATTTATTGACAGATAAATGGAAATTCGGAAGCACCTTAACTGATGGCTAAAATGACGTTTGCGAGACGAAAATAGTTTCGTTGACCAAGAAATTTGAGATTTAATTCACTGTGTACATATCATATCACGAGACCAATTTTTCCTACTTCGCTTTATATTATAATTGCGTTTTTTTTATCATGTTTTTGTATCTAATTCTGAAAGAAATCTATTCTGGTGATAGGTTTTTCTATTTTTTTTATGTATTTTGAAAACTCGATGTTTATTAGATTTCTTTATCTCAAAGGCATGGCTTTATTTTTATAAAATTTTATGTTAAGCTTAATTGTCAATTTTACCCCTTTCTGTAAATGATCAGTTGAAATACCTTGCGAGTGCCTTTATTTGGTATTTTATTATTAATTTATTTCAATTCACAAGATTACTACATTTTGATTGATTCTTTTGTTTTTGGGACCTTGGTTTTAGAACGTATTAAGAAGTTGAGAGAACATAATTTTTTGTTGACTCTTGAATAAAATTAATTTGCGTCGTTCGTTCTTTTGTTAATTTCACGGTTCTAGTTATACCAAAACTATTTAGTTATCCTTAGGGGAAGGAGTACATAAACTTATTTGAACAGTTCGATTGTACGTGGTTTACCCACAGTTTGAAAATGGTCTCAACCGCTGAAACAGCTGTAACATTTTAATTTTACATAAAAATATCATAAGATTACAGCTATATAAATTAGAAAATTTTGGCAATTAGAAAAAAGTTATTAGCTGTTCTCAATTGTTAAATCTTATAGTCCCATCTCCTATCGGAGGTCGGCAGTCATATTAGCGATAGCGACTCTATTCACCGCGCACGGAATGACTCGGTCGTCGAGTTGCGGCGTCTTCCTACCACCTTTTTTTCTTTTCTTTTACCATTTATTTCCACCTGGATGATGAGTTGGTTTAGACTATATTTTGGTCCTCTCATAATATGTCCGATATATTCTAGTTTTCTTATCTTGATAGTCCGTAGCACTTCTCGGTCTTTTTCCATTCGACGGAGAATTTCAACAATCGTCACTCTATCCACCCAGGAAACTTTCCATATGCGTCCATAGAGCCACATTGCATAGTTATATTTCACAAATAACTAAACGTTCTTTGTGAATAGTTATCGTATCTTGATTTCGGGATTCTTTCAATAAAATATGTTGTCGGTTACTCTTGGTTTATTGGTGGCAACTATACGTTGTACAGAGGTTACAATGAACAACAGCGGTCTGTCTAGTAGAAAAAGCCTAGACACTACATGCGCGCGACCTTATAAAGCATTTGCTCTCTCTTTCATGCTCCGTCTCTTTCATGCTTCGCGACATACGTCCCTCAGATCTATTACAGTTATCTTTTGAATTCTTTTCACATTTGTTTTTAATTAGTTATTCAACTCCCCTATATTCATTTATTATTTTCTTCTATTATATTCACTATTTATATGTCTGTACTTCCATTTTTAATTTTTAGTATACGCTGTATCCTGATAAAGTGACCTTAGGCCCCGAACCATGTTGGTAATTTAATAAACAGTGGTTTTATATAAGTGATTTCCTTTTATTAAATTAATTATTCAGACTCTCCAATTCAAATATGTTATTCTGATGCTCTAGAAACTCGTGTAGTGAAATATAACATATAATTAAACTCAAGTAGAGATAACAAAGTTAATGTTTTCCATACAATAAATATTTAATCAGACCGTTGTAAACAAATGTTTACGAATGCATTTGCTTAATTCCCTTTCAATCTGCTTGTAGTAAATGAGACACAAATTGGAATGAAATATACACACACGTCTGGAACACATTCTAATGAACCAGATAAGTTCATTCATCCCCTCAATGCGAATCTATGTCGTCCTGGTATCAGCGTCCCTCTTTAGTTCGTTTCCTAATCTCGTTTGGTCCACTTTGTTACAGCATCCGCTCGCTCTTTGTGGGGACCCAACTCCCACTTCGCGAGATGAGAAATGCTGCCACTGCGTAGACACAGAAAAATCCTCTACTTTTTCACCAGACAATTCGTAAAGAGAATGAGATTTAATGTGCATTTTAAATTTACCACCTGCGTCATTTAGAGATAGTGGAATAGATGACCATTTTGGTTTCGCCGATTTTACTGAACACAAATCCTCACAGAGACAACCTCTAACATTATTCGAAGGACAGGTCCCTTATTTGTATTGTATATTGTTTTGGTAAATGGTATAAATAAGACTAATATAATTCCAAGACGCTACACTACGCTACACTACGCTAGATGGCGCCGTTTTCACAGCTTTAACTCCCGGCCGAAACAACGCTAGTGAAACTAATGCAAACATACTACGATTTCGCGATATTTTTATTTTTCAAAGTTATATTTTAATTGGCACTTTGTGTGACTGAAGACTGAAGCCAATTAAGAAGATTTTCAGTAATTATAGATCATAGGTCGTTTGGATTAACAAAAACGGTGAGTTCATTCATATTGTAATGTCTGTTGATGTAAAAAATAATTTGTTTGCATTTAAGATTAAATTAATTAATTGTGACTAATTAATTAATTGTGACTAATTAATTAATTGTGACTAATTAAAGCTGAGATTCAAAAATTAAAATCAATAATTTCTGACGGCATACAGTATATACCTAAGTGATTTATACATATATAAGTGATTTGTTAAAAAATTTCATAAGTTTGATTAGATATTTGGATAAAAATTGATGTTTCATATACGAGTATACAGTAAATAAAAATTAAAAAATAAATTACAGAAAACTCAAATGAAAGATCGTGTTAATAAATCGAATATTCTTTTCTTCTTAAGCGGTCTCATGGACCACAGAAGCCCATGACCACAATCACAATAGATCACCATTCATCCCTTGAAATCATCTTTATGGTCCAGTCTTCTAGACAATCCCCTACCTCTTGCTGGTCTGCATTAAAATTATTCTCTCTTCTGCGTCTAAGTTTCAATCCTATTCTACTTATAAAGTAACTCCTAATATCAATTTGAGAAAATAAAAGCCACCCTTAAATATAATCTTTAAATAAATTCGACAATCATTGCTATGGGTTTATCTGAATGTAAGGTGTTATATGAGTGAAAATTCTATACTTCGTTTGGTAATGAAAAATGGAAGGAATCTCGCGTAACAATACGAAGCTGGCGACAGTGGGGTGGCCGTTGAAGCCTCGGATAAGGGTTAAGTGGAGATGAATAGTCAGAGGCTCCGTATTGTTGAAGAGTGACTACTCAAATTGCGAGGGTGGTGTAACGAGGACAAGAATTAGTGTGGTAGTTTGAAGCGAAGTTGGTGATTATTTCACTTAAAATATTCACAAATGAAGGAAATGCGGAAAAAATAAACCACCCTTATCCTGTGAGATTTTAGTCGCTATAAAGCTAACAAAAGGGTTAGCTACATATAAATAAAAAACTGATATTAAGAAATATGTTTAACGTTATAATTAGTCAGTCAATGTGTATCAGAAAAAACGTGAAACATATAGAAGAACCGAAGTATTTGCATCAGGTCGTGAATTATTTCTACCGGAGAAAAAATCGAAATATATATTTTAACAAAGTGATTTTTTATTTTTTGTCACTGTCTAGAGGTCTTTAAATTAATTTGAGATTAAGATATTATTAAAAACCGTGGTTAGGGATAGGGGACGACAATGTGATTCAATACACACAAATGGTATTCAATAAAGTAGCTTGTTGGTCTAATTGCTATGACTCTCAACTAGTGATCCAGTGGTCGGTGGTTCGAGCCCCATTCCAGGAGACCAGCAAGTTAAGTCATTTTTTCAAAGAACAAGCGTTTAATTTAGTTAGAAAATAGTTAGAATATTAATAAATACTCTATTTTAAAAATACCTAATGAAGATCATAATCGAGGGAATGGGTGCGGTTGCCAAAAAGAGGCTAGAGGGTGGGTGGTTTAGTGGAGGGACCTAAAGAGTAAAAGAGTAACTATACAAAATTCGGTTTAGTTTGATGGTGTAGGTTTATAAAAAAATTACATAAACATTTTTAGAGGAAAATGGCGAGTATACCTGGCTATATTTATCAATTACAAATATATACCAAGGTTATTTATAGGTATGTAATGAAAAAAATACGAGATTTAATTGATATACAGTTTGTATTTAAAGTATTTTCTCCCTAAAATATCTGTTTTTTAAGACTAGAATAAACCGTTTCACTACAATAGGTATACTTTGGCCTAAGTACATGTAGTATTTTTTCTAATATAAGTAATATTATTCCCAAGTTAATAATCTTATCTTTATTATAACATTTTCAAATCGTTCATTTAAAATTAAAAGTGGGATGGAGAACAAGTTCAAGTAGTGGGTGAGTGCTCCTCATGTGAGGGTAGAGGGGGAGGGGGTGAGAGGACAGCGTTGTTAGCCAATGAATTTAGATTGGATACAGATCAAAGACAAAGGGATGAGGGAGAGTGGGATTTGCCTTAACTTAGAGGCAGGGAGAGCGTGTGGAACAGGACAAAAGTTTACAATTATAAAATTAGTTGATGATGTTTTTCTATTAATGAAGTATGGCTTAAATGGTTTGGACAGGTGGAATATACGAGACAGGAGGTAAAAACGTAATGAAAAAAGACAAAATAAGCTAATGAAAATAAGTTCCATTAGGAAATTAAAAATAAAGAGCAAAATATGAGCATAGGGAGCACAAAAAAGCCAAAATAAGCTAATAAAAATAAGTTCCGTTAGTACATTAAAAATAAAGAGCAAAATATAAACATGAGAAGAAATGTAAATGTAGAGATAAAGTGGCAATATGATCAGAATATTAATAAATATAATATTAATAAAAAACATGCACTAGTTACAATAATCAATGTTTTGTGTTGATTCGATTTTCTTCCAAAATAATTACAATTAAACAATACATATTTAATAATAATTATTATTTAAAAAACGGGCACAGTATAAAAAACTTGAAAAAACCTAATTTTTTCGTCATAAAATGACATCTCTGAATTTGTTGTAATATTTATTGACAGAGATGATGATATAACATTATTGACTGTGATCATTATACCGTATGAATAAGAATGTTTAAAGTTATTCGATTCATAGAAACATGTCCAAAATAAAAATATTACGTTTAAAATGTCAAAAAATTAAAGTATTATATATTTTTGTCTCGATACGTCAATGCTCGAAAATTCCAATCGTTGGCTAATGCAATCTAACTCTAACGATCTAACGAATCGTCCGTTTAACGATCGGGACGATGGATTCGTTAGTCCGTAGTCCGTTTTCCGTTAAAACGGAAACATTGCATTTCTCTTACGTAATTCCTACCCGTGTGTGTTGAGGTCGTGTGTACAGGGCTCGTGAGTGTGCGGGGCGGGGGCCACTTGAACTCGTTTATCAGTAGTAAAACGTGCTCTAAACGCAACTTTATCTTTTGGAATAGACACTTTAACGAACAAGATAAAGGTTTGCTATGGGGGAGAAGTCATTAGAACTTTAGTTTGAATAATGGGAGGGCTCTACTTTGTTATTTATTTACAAGTTGTCCTTCAGCATTACCGTGGAAACTGCAGCGCACTCGAGTGGCTATTGCTGGGTAACTTTGTAAATAATTATTTATATATGGAGAAATAAATGCACGCTTATTATATTTTAATAATATAAAGTCATACTCTTCTACATTTAATCACTTATCTGAAAACTACCTTTGAATAAGGACTTAATATGTAATTGTTGCTTTTTGTAAAATATGGGTTATGACAATTTTTTCCTTATTTTTATAGATAATTTTGATAGTTATATATCAATAAATTGATCATAATATTGACTGTATGTTAACACTCGACTACTGATGAAGTAGTCAATAAAATTGATTGTTCTGGAGGTAAGTTTATAGAACTCCAAAATCACATATGAAAATGAAAAATGTTTTTTGAGATCTGCATCTCATTTACATCATGTTGTAAAACTATCGTCTTGCTTTTTATGTATTATCTTTCATTAGTGTTTGAACAAATTTGTTTCTTAAAATCGTCCAGAAATACAAAAACCAACATCTCTTTTCAATAGTTTTCATATTAATACGATGTAAAATAATGTAAAATATTTAGATTCATAATGACCTCGATTGATAATGATAATGGACGTAAGGTAAAACGCATCTCACAAAAATTAAAAATGTATAACTAAAAAACAAGTATTTTATTTCTATATGTGTAGTCAATTAAACATTAACAAAAGTCTGACATCATATTAGTTAAAATTGTATACCACCCAATAAAATAATAATATAATAAACAATAATGTCACCATAAAATCATTTTGTTATTTTTGAAGAAATTTTTCTATATATTTCAGTTTATATATTCGTTTCTAAATTGCTTATTTTTTTTAGAGTACGTCAGAAGAACATATTGAATTATACGAATTTAAGTTATTAGGAGGCATCGACGGAAAATAATACACATGTAGGTATACATTTTATTGACTGCTGGCATTGTTCAATATACATCTAATGTATATACCATACTTCGTCCAGTGCTGAAAGCGCCTATGTGCGTTCTCACAAACATTCGCCGTGTGTTGAAAAGGTTGAAGTTCTATATCATGAGAGTTGGTACTAGACAATAAATAGATCGGGTCATTTTCGTAAGTTTTTTGCATTTGTATTGTTTATGAAAATAAAGTTTGTTCACATTATCTTAAGAATTTTAAATATTGGTCACATTTTTAGCACCGACATGATGTCAAAGAAAATCATTTAGCAGTCAAAATGTTAAATGATAATCACATACACCTAATGAATGAAAAAGAAACATGTTATATATCGTCCTCTTATGCTTATCATAATCACAGAAACTACGAGTTTACACATATAATAACCATTAAGTAATCTGGTAGAGAGATTACTTATTAAAATGGCCAGTCTTCGCATGACGAAACGATAATTAATTAATAATTTCTCTGTTTTTCTGCAAGCGGATTATTATTAAAGGTCATTAAATTAATAATTGTTTCACTGTAATATTTCTTAATTTGTCAATATGTAAATATTCCAAACGATCAATAAATAAATTTTGAAAAAGCTTTTTCTTTTACTCCATTAGTCTGTTATGGTTCAAACTACGACAGATGATACTTGCCAAAATCGTCGTGGAAACAAGAATAATAACATACAATTTAAATATTTTGAAAATGTAAAATTTTTTGAAGAACACAATACTGGATTTAATCCCCAGGGGTGCATCATTAATCAAGGTATATTATTAATGTCTCATAGAAACGAAGCAATTTTTTATATGGAAAAGTAGGTATCGAAGTCTTTTTTAAGTGTTTATAAGGCTAACGACTTATCGTGCGGCTCGCTTAAGTGATCACTTTACTCAATTTAACGTTCACCAATTTCCCCATGATAGAATAGGTACATCACATTTTTGGAAGTTTTATATATGTTAAATTTGCACACCTCGTTCCACATGTGAGTTGTGTCTTAATACCGTCCTCTGTGGTAATAAAATAGACTTCCATATCTACTTTCCTATATTAAAAATTAACTTCGTCTCTATGAGACCCCTATGGTATATCTTGATATGATTAAAAATAATATATTTTTCTTAATGTTACGACTTATTAAATATGAACATCGCGAATTGTATTTCTTCCATTCCAGCAAAGCGCACCCCGCGTTTTCGTATCATAAAAAATAATAATTGTGCAGAAGGGCATTATCCTAGTGCAAATAAAAACCGTACGAAATATAAAAAAAGCTCCACACACACCCCGGTGACAAACGGACCGACCCTCCCACCGCAGGTTTTGGGGGGGGGGAAGTAGAAATTCCCCGCCGAAACCTAGCCGGGGTGGAACTCGCCCCCAGAAGGCGGCCGGAGAGTACCGGAGGTATAAAACATAAAATATCGCCCGGCGTAGCAGATCATTTACAACAAAACGCTTGATTACATCGGCGGTCCATCTCCCCCGGCCTCCCCCGGCCCCCGGCGGGCGGATTTCCTTCCGTATTCTTTAAGGAAAACCCGAGTGGACATTTTTTATTGCGATACACAGCACACGGCACAATGCGGCGCGACGCGACTTGTGTTCGCGCATGCATTATGGATGTGTTTGGCGGCGAACGTAATTTAGGCGGGACGAATCCGTGGAGGACGTCGCTTTAATGCCGGCGACTAGGAGGACGCAATTATTCCGGCGTAATTGAGAATTTAATACAAGTGCGACATGCAGAAATTCTCTCATTCGAAATATTGTCACGTGTCGTTGCCTTAGGGGACAAATGAAAACACTGGAAATTAGGTTGCGAATAATTAATTAGTAATAAATTATTTTAATAATTGAGATAATAAATTATTTTAATAATTGAGATAATAAATTATTTTAATAATTATTTTAATAATTTAACTTTATTATTGCTGGGTAACACTTTGGTGAAATTTCTGTTCAATTATCGCACAAAAGTAGGCAGTTCACTTAATCATTTATCTGTCGCTTGATTTATAACGCACTATGATACCACGATTCGCCGCTAATATCGCATCAAAACAACGGAATCTATATTAATTTAACGCGCCGCGGCCTGAAACCGCTATTTATACGCAATCACGTTAGTTTTTCGAATCCTCGAGAACATTCTTTTAATTTTTAGTATTTCGGAGAAGGTTCTCGTCGCTTCTAGACTATTTCAGGTATTTTACGAATGTTGTAGATGATCTTAAAGTGCTGTAGGGTGTTCAAGAGCATTCTGTAGTATTGTTACAAATTGATATATCACAAGTGATTTGGTGAAATGCGCAATTCCTCCTGCTTACCATTTCGTTACAATATTGTACACCAAAACACACACGATATTTTTTATACTATAGTATGATACACATAAACTACGGCTTAAATAGCTAAGGACTGACGTTTCATATTTGGACAAAGTAAAAATACAAATAATACCATCGCAATGAAAAAACAATAAGAAGCATGAAAGGACAAACCTGACAGTCTATACAAAATGTTTAAAATCTTACAGATACAAAAACTAATTTATTACAAACTGGCACTAGAAGAATACGAGAAGAATAGATAAAAACACTAGTACAACATTAACACACGACATGACAAATAACGAATAAAAAACTAGAAATAATAAAAACAAATCATTTTTAGGGAGACACGACCAAACAGTACGTGATTTCAAAACCGTACTAAAAAACACCTGAATGACTAAAAAATGAAACAGAACAAAAAATATAGAAAAATTATAAAAGAAATATTACAGTGAACTGCGAAAATAATGAAAGCTTAATTTGTATTATTGCAATATTGTATTATATTGTTATTTAAGTACCACTATGTAACGTACCCTTAACATATACTGTAATGTATTCTTGCATACAAACTGCTCATACAGTTTTTCAAGATGCCTATAATAATAGATATGTTTAACTGTAATAAATAATACATAGATAGTAAACAATGGAAAAAAGAAGAGAAAAATTAATAATTGTCAATTAACTTTATTAATTTTTATACACGCCATTAGCGCTGCCCAATTTAATGGATCTTCACATTTCTATTTCAAAATAAAAAACACTTTACATTTATAAGTCTATTAATAAATGCAAATGGGAACTTGTAAGTAGCTTGCTGGTGCAGTGGTCGTGATGCTGCCCTAGTGATCTGGTGGTCGGTGGTTCAAGGCCCATTCCAGGACACGAGCAAGTTAGTCCTATTTTCATAGCACACAAGCTTTTTGCTTCGTTTGAAATAATAAAAAAATTCGCGATACGTATTCGTAAAACAATTTAAAAAATAGTAAAAGGATATATTTGAAAAATGATTATATAAATGAGTAAATAACAATGAGTAATTTGAACACTATTATGGCCAATAGGAATCTGTCACATAGCAGCATAAAATTGTTCAGGTGCCATCTCTAATATGTGAAAGTGAACCCTGCAATTGGCAAAAAATGAATGAAAGTAGATTGAGTGCGGTGGAAATGCGATAAAAGTTAATGCAATGCTGACTATAGTGTGGTAGAGAGAATAAAGAAAGGATCCTTGAGATGGTTTGGTCATGTGGAACATATGTATGAGCGAGAAAAGGATAATTAAGAAAATATATGAGGCGAGTGTTGAAGACAGCAGAAATAGAGGGTGTCCGCGAAAGATCTGGCATGATCAGATATAACAAATATTAAAGGAAGGCCCTGTTAAAAGCTTCAACAACCGTAGAGAAGATGTATGAATATAAGTGAAGCAAAAGTGGTGTGCCTCTCTGCCTACCCCTGCAGAGAAGCGGAATGGTATTTTTAATAGTCTTGTATGTTATGTTTTTAATTAGTTTTTTTATGTCTGAATGTTAGATTATTTTTAAAATTTGTTTTGATCTTTATATTAATTTCGTCGTTAACGGAAATGCACCATTTAGTTAACTATAATAAAAAAACTAGTAGTTAAGTTACGTATATAGTTATTGTATAAAAGTACTCAAACATCGCAACTGTAACCATATATAAACATATTATGTAAAATGTTTTGTTGTGTTACTCTTTGAAAAAAGTGTAATACATAAGTAAGTATATAAGTATAATATAAATAAGTAACCTAAATAGCGTTGGTACTAGAATATCTGGATATTAATTGTACCACTATGTATTGAGAGAATAAACATAATAGTTCTAAATAATTAATATTGGAGAAGAGACATTTTATATTTTGTTTATAATGAAGTTTATAAAGAAAAAATATAAAAGCTTTATAATAAATATACCGGGTAAAACTAGATAGAATATTAACCAAAGATCTGCCTAGTTTTGTCACAGAACATTAAGTTATTGTTATCGTTAGTCCTGAAATATAAACTAAATACGAAAAAAATACTTATTAATTAATACTCGATTGAAAGGTTACCACTTTTTCGCTCTGTTCTTACACAATTTTCATATGGGCGAATAATTCTTTGTTTATAATTAACTAATAATAATAAATCAGCACCATATTTCACTAGTATTTGAATATTTGTTAATGGAGATCATTTAACAAGGAAAACATCTGCTGGATTTGAATTGTGGGTCTTAAATATCACAGTTATTAGTTTCTCGAAACAACAATATTTAAGTGTTTTTCCGTTAATGAGTTATTTTCTATACAAGGTTCAAAGTTTATTTGAATGTTGGATTTAAACGTTACTAAATACCGAGTTAAGAGGCAATTATTTTCGAATGTCCCTATATTACAAGCCCAAGGTATTTATAGATAGAGCGGTACGTAGAACTACGGGATCTGTATCAATTTAATGAAATCGTGCAACCAACTCTGGTTCGGCCGAAATTAGTATATCTACAACGGAAGCGTGTTCAAGTAATTTCTAAATAACTTTGATTGGTTAGATTGGAGGAAGTCTTTACATTCCCTTATCGTCTCAGTGCAAATTAGAAATGCGAACCAACGAAATGGGTTTATTCAAATTGATTACATTTCTCAAGCGGGTTATCTACGGACCTAACTATTGTATATATGAAGAGATTTATCTATCGACGTAAGTATCGAGATATCAATTCAAAATATTAAAAAAAATATACCAGTGGCGTGCAGTGGGTATAAACTTAGGTTATGCTGTGACCGACTATATACCTATATTAAAAATTATTTATACGCATATACTTATAAGGGTATATATATATTTTTTTTTAACCGTGTATAATAAACTATTCTGTATAGCTTCATCCATTAAAATAACTGCACTATAAAAAAAGTATTGTACACAAGATTTTCTAAATAAATATAGGTAAAACGGTAAAATTTTTCAATATATTTAGAAGACGATTTATATGTAATTAAATCGGAATAATACTAATTTCAGATGTATGTTTCTTTTCACAAAAATAAATCAAATATTTTATGATATCATCGATGGCAATGTCGTCGTAAATAATCAGAATGATTTGACAGACGGTATTAACATTCACCATAGAAAAGAGAAATAGAATTCACACAATAAGTTTTGGGTGGAATTTGTATAAAATATCATTTTTCTGCAAATGGTGTGCGCGCAGTTCTTACCTGACATAGGACCTTTCGAAGAAACACGCTATTCCATGAAAAATTTATTTGTCTATTACAAGAAACTCGCAGACATAGAGATAAATCAAAATACACGGTTCAGGGCGAGTTTCTTCTCGATCTATGGAACAAATTTTTTGGGCGCCAACAAGTGAGATAAATTAAGAATTGACATGAAGTTAGGTACAAAAACGTGGGAAAAAATTCCTTCTAGCCGTAGAACGAATTACGCCTAGAATTATAAATCAACATTTTCTTAAGATAAGGATTATTTAATTAATATTTGTTTCTCAGAATCTTTACTAATGCACAGCTTTTTTGCTTGTATGCGCTGCACGCCACTGGAATATATCTATAACTAATAATGACGAGTTGTAAAAAATGCAAATTCTCTATGTAACAATGTTTGTCACTAACGTCGTCAAGACGCTATGCTACGCTAGATGGTGCTGTTCACACAGCCTTAACTGCGGCTGAAATGTACATATAGTAAAAGTTAATAAAGTATTATTAATTATGTCTCTGAATTTTACTTCATTCCCGTAACATCTTCACATATGAATCCGAGTATCAAATATTTATAACAAACGGTTGAATCAATTTATTTGGGTTTACGCCAGTGTAGGGAAAATTTAAACACAATCACGTGATACCGCAATTATTTTAGAAATACTCGTTCAGAAAATGCACGGCAGCCAGAGCCAAGGTATTACATTCGCCGCAAGAGTAAATAAAACAATCGGCAATTTCCCCGAGACTAGCGGCCGCGCTGGAAAGCTCGCGAGAAGCAAGAAGCCGCGCAACAAAGAGAAAACGCCATTAATTTTTCTCAGTTTTCTGTTTACTAAAAAAATACACCCACAATGCGCCGACGGACGCACACAGCCGAGTGAACGACCGTTATTTCTTGCCCAAACCCTCTCTCTCTTAATATTTCCTCTCCCTCCATCCCCCGATATTTGGTATTTAATGTGGAAGTGAGACCCCCCGACCTACACATCGATTCCAGAAATATGGCGGTATTACCTACCAATAATAATAATAAAAAATAATGTAATGCCAAGATGGCGTCCGGCCACTTAATAACTGGCTGACACCGCTTGGGAAATATAATTTAATTTTTCTGTCGGTACGTTTTGCTCGCGGTTCCCCTTTTCGCGCGTATACGGTGCGCTGCCGCGGTGTGGGTTATCGGCGCGCGTGTGTGTGTGCGTCGGTATCGGTGAAGATTTTTTTACGGTGCGCGTGTGTTGGTGAGAAAGGAACCATTCTTCCTTTCTGAGGAAATTTTTCAAGACTGGCTCGCGACGTTAATATCTTGATATTATACCCGACTGTAATAATTTTGGAGGCATTTTTAGACAAGCTGTTGCACGTGTACCGCTAACGAGGCAAGTTTGCTTGGAAGAATATTTTTTAAAAATTAAGGGAAAATGATATTTGTGTTGCTGAAAATATACTGACACTACTATCCCTGAAAAATTAGATTCAGATGATTGAAAGTATAAATTTTCTCTATGTAGAGAAAAAACACCCACGTGAGATTAAAGAATATTACTGTACTAAAAATAATGAAACGCCGCTTATGTTGCTTAGCATGAAATACTATTAAACAAATGAGCTGAAAATGTAGTATCAAATCTAATTAAGTACCTTATTGCTACAGTGATACACGCCTAGTGAATCAGTGGTTGGTGGTTCGAGCCTCATTCCAGGAGGCCAGCAAGATAGTCCAACTTTCATAGAACGAGAACGAAAATTGTAAAAATATGAAAAAAAAGAGTAAAAATATGCGGATTGAAATCAAAGTCAAGATATACAAGACATGTTTGCAACCTATTATGACACGCTGTAGAGACGCGGGCTGACACTGTCTGCACCGAAAGACTCCCAGAACATCTGAAATGAAAGTGCCGAGATCCATTAATGGAAAAATTACGTAATCGTGTCCGAAATGCATACATAAAAAAACCTGCAAAATACAGGACATAACACGATGGAGCATATCCAGAAGGAGATTCTGGAGAGATCACGTAGCCAGGATGAACAGTGAAGACTCGTGACAACAGCGATGAAATCCTCTCTGAACGACGCCCACCGGGAAGACAACTTGGGGGATAGCTGGACCTCTTCATCCCAGTATCACAGATCAACAGATCTACTAAAAGAAAAAGAAGAAGAAGTAGAATATTGGGTCTTATTCAAAATCTACCTAATGCAGAGGGACTCATGACTGGGAAATTTCAATGCATTTTGTTTGATCACGGCTAGGACATGATCAACACCTTCCTTCGTTTACAAATAATATATTTGAATATAACTTGGTCCCCATTTCATAAAATTAATCAATTTTGAATTGAATTCAACATTTATTAAAATTCATAAATTTTATACAAACACAATTTTATACAAACACAAACACGATCAACGGGTAAATTACCCGTTGAAGAAATCGATTTAAATATTTAAATTAGTTTTCTGAATTTAAGAATTCGTTTCGTATAAAGAACTTTGAGCGATTTAAGGTTTTTATATAAAATAATAAAAAGTAAGCTGGATTTAACAGATTTGAATTGGTATCGTATTCTTGATTGGAGTAACTACTTGATCGCTAAAAAGCTTTAAAGTTGTTTAAAGTGAATCTTTCAAAGATAAATAAAAAATTTAAATTCAATCATGTTGTCTCGATGATATTATCTTCAGAGCAATGCCTGAGGCGTATGATGACTCATCTATTATCGGATAATCTGATATGCATCAATTGTTCAATACATTCCAGAGGCGAGGACTAAAAGTTTTCGCCCTAATGCGATTGGCGTGGCGATCATAGCAGAAACACACATAAGTTTGAGAAAATTACACGACCTTGTGACCTCGCCGGGAATCGAACCCGAAACTGCGCGTAAGAGAAGTATTACTGCGGGTAAGAGAAGCCCGCTGGACTACGAAGATCCTTAGCTTTCTTTAGTTTGACTACCTACACTTTCGACTGCGTATAATTAACATTTCTATAATACCTATTATTATATATTTTTTAAGAATATAAAAAAATATGAAGAAAATGGTGAAAAATTGTTTTTTTCACACAAAGGCGATAAATTTTTTAAGAATAAATAAAAATTGTCATGGACCAGAAACGGACTGTAAGCTGGGTGATTCGATTCATGGAAACTGTAATGGCTATCATCGTTGTCACGCAAAGGTAACATACCTCTTCCGGTTTGTATCTTCTGGGGTATTGCCGTGTTTTTACAACCTTTCTGGCCGATGTTCCGGATCCCATTGCAGGGTCCATCATCAGACCTGTTGTGTTGTTGTGAATGTTGGTGATGTGGTTAAGTATTGGCTTTCAATACCGTGTCGAAAGCAGGGTGAGAACGTTGTCAGTGTTGTGTTAAGTATTGGCTAGCAACACCGTGTCAAAAGCCTGGTGTTTCTGTGTTACATGGCAATACTGTGTCGGAGTCATGTTTGTCACAAGTTGTCTTGTGTTGTCTGAATGTTTCATCCATTTTATGGTCACTATCTCTGCGGAATCTGCGACGAGACTAACTTTGAAACGCTTTGAAGGTTTTCTTGGCGCTCAAAGCTTCTCTTATAGATTAGACTATCGGATCTTTTTATTACTTATCGGTCTTTTCAGAAACAATGTCGTTTATATGGCATTATTCCGGGTTGTGTTCGGGCTGTAGTTGAAGGTGACCAATAGTGACCATAAATGAACTATTTGAGAATGTTGGAACTTCCAAGCTAAATATCCACAAGACCTTTGAGAAAATGGTGGAGGACAGAGAGTGGATTGTTTGGAAGTTGTTTGGATTGTCGAACGTAAGCCAGACAAACCGTGTCAACACGTGCAGATCAATTAAAAAATAAAAATTGTTTTTTCTTGATTGCTTGGAAAATAAGTTTTTTACTCGAGTGTTAGAAGACAAAAAATAATATTTTATTAAAAAAACAAAAACACCCTTTTGTAAAAAAAATTTAAAAAGCAGAAAATATTTTTATTTTTACGAGCCCCCGTACTAAGAACAATCAAAGTATATGCGTATGTTAATAAAATCAAAAGGTTTATCAAAAAAATCTTCCCCTTTTTAGTATTTTTTTCATAAATGCGTATTTTTATTTGTTTTTTAAACATAATGTTATTTTCAATTTCTTAGTCTTCGTTACATTAAATCGTGTAAAGGACCTAACCTCAAAACTCAAACGTTATAAAATTTAAATACTGTGACATTTGAGAATTCGTTTTAATAATTCGACAGATGTCACCGTCATGTAGGTACAATATCCGATTTATTAATTGGTCAGCATTTAAAATAATTACTTGTATAAAAAATGGTTCTCTAAAAATAGTGAAAGATCATTGCATTGTCATCTGGAATACGTCTCCCTGTCAAATTTCAGGGCGATTTTTAGTGAAAAATTGGGTCAAATATTAATTAGAAGATTTTGTGATGGTGGATATGGACTCCCGGTTAAGAGGTAGTTTCCACACTAAAAAGCCTTGCTCTAAAGGCATTATTTATTTTCAGCTATATAAATCTGCTAAAAATTGTCAGTAATAGTGTAAAATAATTGCAGCCGAGAGGGAAAATATACCATCCATAGTAAACAAGTGCTTGATTATTTAGCGTCATGACAAATTTCACTCACATAACGAATGTTTTTGTATACCTAATTTGTTTTCGTATACTTACTATTAATTTATATAAATAAAAATGTAAATTTTCGACTGTTCAAAATCATAAATCTCCTGAAGTTCTTTTTGACACAACTTTGCATTCGAATTCACACAAATTATTTGAAAAAAAGGCGTAGGTACCTACCCTTTAAATGTTGATAAATATTTACATATAACATTTTTTAAATTCAAATTTTTGATAACATTCGGTCGTCTTTGCTTAAATAAAACGTTTGAACCGATGAAAAAGTGCAGCCAATGGTATCGCGATATCTATACCTATAAAACTCAATGTCTGTCTGTCTTTTCTCTATACAAATCTACACCGCTCATATGCTTTAGGACATTTCCCCCTCCCATTCATCCCTTCCCCTCCCCCTGATATATTTTCAATGCAAATCTGTACCGTTCGACCGATTTTACTCAAAATTTGGAAACATATTCTTTTGGACCCGGCGGGTGACAAAGACGATATTTACCTCCTCCACTTTTACCCCTTCCCCTCCCCCTGATAAATTTACAATGCAAATCTGTACCGTTTGACCAATCTGACTCAAAAATTGGAAACTTATTTTTTAGAACCCGGTAACACGAGCGAAGTAACCCAGAAGCATTGTAAAATTAAACATAGGAGAAACATGTGCTTTCTATTTTCTTTCTTTTCCATTTAATAAGACTGAGCCACAGCAAGGCGTGGCTGGATACAGAATAAAATATTTCAATAAAAAGTTGAATACGCCAATTTAAGTTTTATTATAGTTTAATTATTATTTATTTATAATTTATTTATTTACGCCCAAGGGGCTTTTACAAGTAACAATATGAATATACAATAGATGTAACAAAATAGTGTGGTTAAACATTGTAACTTAAATTTAATAAAATAAAATACAATAAGACAAAATAAGACATTCTCAGTTAAAAAAAGGATTAATTAATTTATTACAGGTTTTTACATGAAAAATATTAATATACAATAAATATAGTATAACAGTGCAATATATTGTAATTTTAATATGTTGAAATAAAAATCCATTTAAAAAATTTAGAAATAATTCATTCAATGCAAAAGAGAAGACACGTAAGATAAACAATACAAAACATTAGTAAATATTTAAAAATAAAATAAAAAACGACAACAAAATGCGATTTAAAAATTTGAAAAATAATTAACTTAACGCAAGTAAGAAAATGTACATGGTTACATAATAAATATTATTGTTATTTAGATAATTATTATTGAAAGTATGAAATATTTCGTTTTGTAAACGTGACGTCGAGCCGCGAATTTTCTTAGAACACACAGGCAAAACTCACATGTGTGGAAAGTGGCGAGGGGTGGCACGTGAATTGAATTTTCTTACTCCCTCCGCTAATCCCCGCCCCATTCCTCCCCGTCTTGGTCCTACCCTTAGCATGAGATTCGTCCACTACAATTTATCATCAAATCGCCACCTACGTATTACAGGGGTAGATATGTACATATATGTGTTTGTATTAAAATGTTATATTTTCTGATAATTCACATCCTTTGTGAAAGATTTATCAGAACCGAGAAATTTTGCAAAATGCGATATTTATAGGTTTGGTAAGGAGTAAAATTAAAGAAATCATTCATTCATGGGATTGATAATATAATAATATGGTTGAATAATATTTATATAATTTATTTATTTATTTCTATTTAATGCATATATAAAAATTTTGGTTGGACTTTGCCTAAAAACGTACTTTGTTTTCATCACTTATAGGTATATTGAAACATGTTTCAGAGTCTACGGTCCCTTCGTTAAGATACAATGTATACTAACAAATTAAAAATAAAAAATCGAAATATAGACAGTCAAAATATAAAGTGTATATATGGGAAATGAATAATAATTAAGTAATTATATATATTTATTTAGATATTTTAGTTTTTCCTTATCTTAGTATAAAAAATGCATAAAATTCGCTAAAACTTACTAGATAAGACGCAAGTGGTCAGTTGCGCATATTCAACATAGAGATTTCTTTCCAATAATTCGAAAGATAATTTGATACCATCTGACATCTGGATCTGCTACATTAGAGATATTTAATTTCTAAATATGTCGTGCATGGAAGAATGTTGCATCTCAGTCACAATAAACATGACGCAGCTTTTTTAAAAAAAAATTTCAGGCTCTCGTGGTGGTATAACCCCTTCAGTCTAGACTAGACTAAACGCCTAGGTATTTTTGTGATGTATTTCGTTACAGTAATTCGGTCTCACGGCCTATTATAGACTTAACAATTAAAATAAAATCAGTGTCCTCTAATTTTACATATCATCGTCCTTTCTTTGCTTAAGGTTATTAATGTAATAGAACGCCTCATGGAGATTTTGATCACAGCATGTTTGGAAATCTCGAAATGACTCCCTGAGCATACGGTGGAAGGGCTCGCACGGAGGAAAAGGGCGTGAATTATTCATGCGGAGATGGAAGGAAAACACGGGCCATTAAAAATAACGAAAAACAAACAAGGCCGTGTTTGCATACGGAAAGGTCAGGTGTCGACGCTTAGCAGAACCTTCCTCTATTGGTTGTTTACATTGGAAATAAATTTGTCCCTAGCGAACTATTTGAGCCGACCAACAAACGCGCGCGAGCCATTAAGGAACTCTTACATTTTATTTTACAGCTCAACGCAAAAATTACTCGGAAACTCAGGTACGGGCAACTCTGCCCGATCGGAAGCAGCACTTTTTGTTTTGATTATTCGAAAAGCTATATTTTTTTGAAATCTGCTTTGTTAAAAGTAAAATTACATATCTTAATGTCTATATGGCCAGAGAATGGCATCGGCTGCAGAGAGACTACATATATACTTAGGTGGTTTATACAGCATGATGCCGATGCCCAAACCACCTCAGCGACCCTTTTGTAATTCACTCACTCAGTCACTCTCCTTTTGACATCTTTCTCCATAACATAGAACATACTTCCCATGTACACAAACTCATCAATTTTTCCAAACATTTATTGCCTACTAGTATTTCACACGTTGTCTTACTTTCCTCCTATATATCTTATTGATTAATCAAATTTGATTTATTTAAAATTTACTTTATTATATGTGGTGTTTGGAGAGGATTCCCAACAGAGTCCAGAGGTGTCTTCTCTTGCCAGAATTTGGCGTATATTATGTGTGTTATTTAGTATGTGTGAGATGTACCTACGCAGCAGAGACAGGAATGAGTGGATAAAGGGTGCAAATGATACTCACGGTTAACTGTGGTTCTTTATTGTAATAATGTACTGATGTGTTGCGTACAGGAATATCAATTGCGCGCTACGAAGGCCGGCGTGGCGACAGAGTGGTCGGTACCTACGACGACCAGACACATTGGCGGCCACAAGTCAAACACGTGCGGCTAGACTCGCGACGGCTCTCGACCGCCACACGCTTAGTTAATCTGACGAAATAAATATCTCAGTATGTTTGTCTCTATAAATAGCGTTTGGCTTATAAATATATTTGTATTTTGAAATATTATAAATAACATATTATGATTGTTAAAAGTTATTACATTAATTTTTAAAAGATGGATTCGAATTTAAAATTTTTGATGACACCTGCATAATGTTTCAAATCATTTTAAGATTTAAGATGCTTAATTTGTTTTCATGATCACAGTTTTGATAAAAATTTAGGACTTTCTATTTTACACATAAATAATTTTAGTCTGAAATTGAATAATTTAGAATCATTAGAAATTAGAAAGAATGTAATAGTAAACAAAATATTATTAATAATCAATTAAATTTAACTACTAGTCCGATTCTAAATTTTTCTCCGATAATTGTGCGTAATCAAGAACTTCAGTAATAATATTTAATTTTTTTTTCAAATAATTAAAAAAAAAACAAGAAACCGCAGACATTTCATTCCAGTTATACAACACCCTGACGATGGCAAGGTTTTTCTGAAACATGTTGGTGGAATTACTCATATAAAAGAAGTACCTAGATATAAACAAATAATATAATCAATATTTTAAAAAAAATGTCAATCTACAGTGTTGCTGAATCAATTGAAAAAAAATGATATACATAAAATAAAATAATAAATAATTTTGCGGTAAGAGATTCGCCTTTTACTTAAATCTGAGCTTAGACCTCGGTCAATTTACCAATATCGACAAGATTATTGCAGCCTCTTAGCTTATTTTGAAAATAATAATAATATTGATGTCATACTAACATTTTAATTGTAGTGTACTTCGTTATGTGCGGTTTATTCACAAAGCATTGATAATGAGCAGTTTGGAAACCACTTATGAACAAAATCACATTCCACCAGATGTCTCTTATCCTTTATGTGTTTCCCCTGATGATTAAAAAAAATCCTCCTCATAACGCGACCGCTGCCCTATATAAATAATTAGAGGAAATAAATAAGTGAATATACATAAATGTGCAGTTTCAAAATAACTTATTACATACAAATTTAATAATTTATTCCTTATATTTTTCATGGACCTTCATTAAGGCAGCATCAATGAAGATGATATTACTAATATATTATAAACTTATCTTTTATATACATTTTATCAGTAAGTGGTATTTGAAAGTTGATATATGTGCAAGTCAGCAAGTGAGAGTAGTACAATCTACATTTACATACGTGTATGTGTGGGGTGAGTTTGACTCTAAACTTTGTGTGGATGCCTACATTATAGAACATGCAACCTCCACCCCTCGAAGTTGTGAGTGTATGCGTGCGGGCCAAACAGCTTCTATATTGGTTTATTCCTTCAGTTTGTTTGTTTGTAAATAAACTGAGAAAAGAGGCTCTACTCATAAAAATTTTGCAAAGCGAGTTAAGAAATTGATTGCAAAAAATCCAAATAGAAAATTAACATTAATGAAAAGAAAAAACACTGTGTAAAAGCACTATTTCTTGAATAATTAATATGTTTCGGAACCGATTGTCTCTTCATCAAATTGCAAATAATTGCCTTAAAATTTATTTTTGTATTAGTTATTCAATTCCCATATATTTATTTTTTGTTTTTGTTAGTGTCTATACTTCCAATCTTAATTAATTTGTACCCTGATGAAGGGATCATTGGCCCCGAAAATTCTCATCAAGTACAAAAAATTTTCTCCACATACAAAATGAGGAAAACAAAATACCGTCATCTGTTATTTTCTTTTTATTAACTGATTTGTTTTAGACATTAAACAGCATAATGCTTATAAAATTCTCAAATTTTAAGAGGTGTATTCAAGAAAACTGCGACGGTGGTGTACATATATACCTGCTCCGTAATCTGTTCAATTGATAGGTACAATTGATAGGAATACGTACCTAAATTGTGTATGACATGTAAATGTATATGACGCCAATCTTTTCACAATTTTATGTAATAGCATATGCATATGAAAAATATATATAATAATACTGTGTCTATTCATATCATAAATAAAAATAAACATTGAGTTGAAAATACATCAAATTTGATTATGAAGGGCAAACAAATAATAATCATGCCTAATGACAAATGTGAGGCTGACTATAAAAAAATAGTCTCCAAGAAAATATTATATTTTTTATTTCTGTACAATGTAGTCCCTAATTTCAGGACAAACATTTATGAAAAATTTTCTAACTTTGCTTATACACGGCAGTATCACATATAGTAATGGTTTTCTATCAACTTATAATCCATAAAATTACAGAAAATCCGTTAATTATAATGTTAAAGTTATCTTAACTTCGTTTTCAGGGATACCAAATTCTAATACAGAAAATGTAAAATAAATAATGTACCTTCTGAGTTATGACCTAAGAGTGTAAGATATTGAGAGTAATATTATATTTAGTACAAAATAACTGTTATTTGAGATGTGTGTCTGATTGGTAACTTGTTTTCGTAATTCAATAGGAAATCAGAGATACTAGTCAACAGTTACATTTAAGTTACCAATAACAGTACCATGTGTACCCGGTTAAAATATCTGTTTAGCCATCACTGATATTTTGAATACGCTTTTTAGGTTGCCTGTAAAGTTATCCGTACCTGGTGTTTTTATACTTACTTACCATTAAGCAGGTTCTCGCGGGGGTAGGCAGAGAGGATAGAGCGCCACACTCCTCTGTTCCGACACAGAACTCTCGCCTCATCCACATTCATACGTCTTCGCATACAAGCTCGAAGATTATTGAGGCTCCTAACAGGACCATCCTCCAGTTATTTTGGTCATGCTACGTCTTGCGCGATCGTCCTCTCTTTCTGGTGCCGTCAACACTTGCGTCATATATATTTCTTAACTATCTGAGCGACCCTTTTTAAATTCTGTCAACTATGCTAAGATCAGCTTTACATTCTTTCCTAACATCTTCATTTATCGTAAATGGATTTTACACACATACATACGTCTAAATGATCTCATCTCTACATCATTCAGTCTGTTTTTGTTCCTCTTCTGCCAGCTCCAGGCTTTACTTCCGTACATCAGTGCTGGTACCAGAATCCCTTTGTGTACCGCTATCTTGCCTCGGTAGACATATTTCTATTAGAAATTATTGCATTCAAAGCACCGTTGTTATTATTAAGATCTGAAATATAGGAAGATTTATCTGACCTTAACGATATTATTTTGAGAAGACTTCCAAGAAGACGTTTTTCCGCGCAGTCGGACTGGACGTCACAGGGTACAGGGTGTCCCCGGCCCGTGAGCGATGCGCCTCTCTTAAATTCGAGGGACCCCCAAATGGGAATTCCTTTACGCCGCCGTGGGCACGCGGGGACTTTTTTCGTGCACACCCTGCACCGCGCTACCTACGCGTCTCGGACCGTTAATTCTATTAAACAATGCCATGTTCAAAGGGATTTTTGCTCAAGTGACCATAGAAAATTGATTCAAGGAAGACAAATTTCAACGGTAGTCTGTATGAAAAATGTATGGAAAATACACAAAATATGTAGTAATGGTTCATCTTGAAGGGGTTTGTTTGTTGGGTGGACATATTTGATATAATATTGGGAGAGCTTTATGTATCGAAATGACAGCCATAAAAAACATAAGTAGTATCAAAAGTTTCATTAACTACTGAATTGATTATTTAGAACAAAATATTCATTTATAATTTATATAAATTAACTTTGAAAAACCACTTATTTATTGAAAAAATTCGACATGTTTCGAAGCCAATGGCTTCTTCGTCAGGATAACAAATAATATTTAAAAATCGAAGTAAAGATCAAAATATTAAAATGTTATATATAGAATATTTTTAATATTTTGATCTATACTTCGATTTTTAAATATTATTTTTGCTATCCTGACGAAGAAGCCATTGGCTTTGAAACATGTTGAATTTTTTCAATAAATAAGTGGTTTTTACAAAGTTAATTTATATAAATTATAATTATGTCACCACAAAATAAATTTGCTATATTTGAAGAAGAAAATTTTCATTTATTTATTTAAGGTATTAGCACTGAAATAAACATTTTGACAAAAAATATCTTAGTAGCAATTAAAAAAATAGATTGAGGCTACAATACAATAGATCAGTGAGGGTATAAAAAAAAAATACAATATTTTTTTTATTTACTTTTTTAGTTTTGTGAGTTTATTTAGTTTACATAATTACTATATTCACGCTACTATTAATATAAAAGAAAAGTGAGAGCCTTCTTGTAAGCAGGAAAAGAAGCATTCCAAATAACAATTTCGGGGTCCAGATTGCCTAGATTTTATATTCTGAATATTGGAGAGTTCCTTTGAGCAACCGTCGCAGTATTGTTACAATAATAGCAGAATTTTTTTGGCGTTCCTAGCTGGTACATAGATTATAGTTACAATAAGCTAGGTCTAGTCAATATTATTCACTATTATTAATACACACAAACATTCACTTTTATTAATACACACAAATTAAAAACTGAAATAAAAATAAATTGGTCGCCTAAAGGAATTATATATACCTTAGGTTAATAAATTCAACAAAATCATAATATCATTTGCAGCAAGTACGAAATCTATTTCTGGGTTTACAGGATTTTGACCCAGTTTACAGAGTACCTATTTATGCATACCGGGATAAGTTCGTGTAAGTATAATTCAGAAATATTCAAGATTAATATTATTGATAAGTTTGTATAATAGATTTCATATACATATATGTATTTGTATATGGATAAAATGAGTTTTGTCATAACAAATTAAGATCAAGACTCAATGACAAAACACTCAAATTCTGTTGTTGATTCGGACATATTTTTCGTAATAATGAAATCGTTTCATTTGAAACCGTAATTCTTAAATCGTTGTGATTATGTATTTATTTATAGTCCATAAGATTCCTTACTCACTTAACTATAAAATTCTACATTACATTGGTTCTTTCTTTTCTGTAATTGTTTATAAATGTTTCTTTTATTTTTATTCATTTCCACATTAAAATTATACAAATTTTGGTTGGACTATGCCTGTCTTACTAGAGAAATCTGTGTCGAGACAGGCCGATATTAATTGTATGCAAATGTGAAATAAATGTTAGGGATCGAAATTGAATTGCAAAATCTCAGGTTTGAAATTTTGGTTCGGAATTAGATTCACGACTTTCTTAAGTTAACGATTATACACATATTATGACACTATTTGACATTTGATGATATTAAGTGAACAGATAAGTATTATCTAGTGAACAAAATAATACTTTGTTGTAGGAATTCAGTGAAAAATAATAGTTCGATTGTGTAAAACATCTTTATCCTTGCATTTGGACACCAAAATTAAATAATTTTAGAATTAACGTCTTAGAATCATCAACATTCACGATGGCCAAGTAGCAAAACACAACGGGACCGAGTGCGTCTTGGTGATGCTAGAACTAGTACCCCAATAAAGTCTTCGCATTTCAATATTCTGTTTAAACTATCAAGTTAACCTTCCTATATTAGGCACTTGTCTTCTTCTGTCCCTCGCTGTAGGGTGGGGGCGGTGGTAAACGTATGTAGGTATGGTTCGCCATTGGCTTCCTTCACAAACAGGGAACGACTTATTACTAGAAGGCTACATAGGTACAGATTTACCTAGTAACACTCCTTTTCTACGAAAAGTTGAGAAAATGCGGTTTGTCAAAGTTAGTCAAAATATATTTTTAGTAGTAACAAGAAATTGAAATAAAAAAGAATCAATAATTATAATATATTAATATAATTAACAATGTCACTACAAAATCATTTTGCTTGAAGAAGTTATACCTAATATATTAATTAATGTTCTAACTCGAATTGTTTAAACGCATGGTTTATAATTTAAGCTTCGAAAATTGTAAAATAAATAAATTGGGAAATTTAACAAAATTCGAGTAAAATTAATTACTTATACACTCAACATTGAAGAAAATTCTATGCTATCAAAAAGCTATCAATGAAAATCAAATTTTTAGACTTGTATGCGCAATATTCATCTTTTAGGGTAAATAAAAATCAACATTTTCAATTAAAAATTTTGTTTTTTAATCTCATCATTGATCAACCAAATCAAATTAATTTATAAGTATAATATTTCATTAGCGTAATATTGTATTCGCACAAATATTATTTAAATATGTCCTTAGAAATATCACTTGTAATTATTAAATATGGGTTTTCCATGTAAGGCTGTTAATATATATTGAATTTAATAAGTTTTTCCAATTTATTGTAGGTACTCTTATTGTATTGTATCTTGTGCATTTATATGGCGGTCCAGGTATAATTGCACACATAACTTGATTGCGCTGGAATAAATTCATTATCATTCATAAATAGTTAGTAAAATGAATAATTAGATAGGTAAAAGACAAAAAAATAATGTTTTCTTTAGATGTATTGTCCAAATATTCTGGGTGATATTTTTAATGCGAGCAAAAATAATAATACATTTACATTAAATAACTACAAACGTAGAAGAGATGGCAAAATATAATAATCACTGGTGTACTTGCCGAGTTGACATCAATTTTGTAATATCGATTGGACTTCTCATGCAGAACTTCTAATCGGATGCATATGCAGGCTTTAAAATATCGATTCGGGGGTCGCGGAAAGGGATAGGGGTGAAATACGACCCTCACATTCACCCCCTTCCCTCTGAGGTGCCCAGAAAGTCCCAATAGTCACCCAGACATAAACAGCAGCCACCCAGGGGTAGGACAGTGGGTGACATATGAGGGGTTCAGAATAATAGCGAAGGAAGTTTACACGTTTCCGACTTACAGCGCTGTAAATTGAATATAGGATTTTAAATAACAGGCTTAAATCAATTATTCAAAGCTCCAATTAATACAAATATACTATGTTAATTTATCAACGTACGTTTGGTTTGATTAGAAATTAATTTTCATCAAATCTTTTCGCAAGACGTCTATATTTAAATTTAAAAGAAAACAATTCATCAAGGTTATTTATATCAATGCACTTATGTTCCCACATGGTAAACTTACTTCATTAATGTTGATGTGATATTATTATTTATCTATATGAAAGTCACAAAAAATATATTTTAAAATAAACATAAAATATAATTAGTAAAAATATATTCTGTTTTTACCACTTATTAATTGAAAATATCAATACGTTTCAGGGCGAATGGTCCTTTGTCAGAATACAATGTTCTTATACTGACAAAGGGAACATTGGCCCTGAAACATGTTGATAGGTAAGTTTTCAATAGATAAGTGGTGAAAACAAAATGTAATTTTATATATCATATTAATAATGTCACCACAAAATCATTTTGTTCTTCTTGAAAAAGTAATATAAAATAGATGATAGGTATTTAAATTAGTATTGAACAAATAGAAATAAGGTAAGCAAAGCTGTCAATTCATTTCCAAAAGTGGAACGTTCAGAGAGAAACATTATTTCAAATCCAGTCAAGTGACATAAAGCCAGATAATTACTGTTATTTTATTAAAAAAGCGTGCATATTGTTTTTGCTAAATTACTAAAATGAAAACACACACTAACACTTTGTGTCAGTGTTAATAGTAAATTGTACATTAACCAGATCCTTTTTATAAATATTTATCTTTTAAAGTTGTTTTCATGTTAGTATTTAATTATTTATTGATTGCCCATATATTATTTTTTATATTTACTTAGATTTTTTATTTTTTATTATATCTTGATGATGACGACGAAAACATTATATCTTGGCGAAGGGACCATTGGCCTCTCAGACCGAAGATTTCGGGTTCGATTCCCGGTAAGGTCATTTACTCAAGCCTGGGTGTTTTGTGTTGTGTTTCGCTTCTGTAATAGGGCCTCTCGGCCTGTTGAAGCGTAAATAAATAAAGAATACCTATCAATAAAAAAAATAATAAAGAATGTATATAAGTGGTGAAAAGAAAGTATATTTTTATTAATTATATTAATAACGTCACCACAAATTTTTTTGCTCTTTCTGAAGAAGATTACAATTAAGTTTGAGACATTTCGTGATGAATTTGTACGATGAAACTATAACTTATTTCAGTTTGTTCGTTTCTCACCGCTGCGTTCCCGTGACAAAATTGTAATCAAGGATCGTGTGATGTAGGATCTGGTGAAGGACGTCATTTTGGTGGACACTTTCCACGCCGTGCAGATACCTCTTGAAGAAATAAAGCACATTACTGTATGATTGCCATCCACCTTAACCTTCCCAGCCCTTTCATTCATTTTTCATCACAACGTGCGTTATCCCTTCATCTCCGTATGTAAAATATGTCCACCTCCCCGTCTGACCGAAAAAACCCGTCCCTTTCCCATTCGTCTCTTTTCATTTCACGCACTCTGCAATTATCTCTCTCTCTCGATCACAGCCCGTGGCCCCTTTTGATTATATAAAATATTCTAATTTCTTTTTTCTTTCTGTTTCGACTAGAAAGCTCGCCACCTTTTTACCCCACATTCCGGTTCTATCGAACTCGGTGATCTCGAAATCCGAATGCGGTCTCTCCCATTAACATTTCACGCGAAAATGGAATTTATCGACAGCTGCATAAGCGCCGTAATGGCACGAGTGGAGACACGTCAGATAAGATAATATTAAAAAAGTTTTCTCTCTTTATAAGAATCCTATTAGAATTATTTTTCTCTTATGCCTGAGTATGAGTAAATATCTCTTTCCTTTTCACTCGCGAACGTTACTAAAATAACAAAAACTCTTTTCTCCGTTTTGCATACAAGAAATCAAATATATCTCTGTGCAAATATTTAGCGACTTGTAAAAGTTTTTGCATTGAGACTTTTATACTCGGCATCAGATGGATTTTGTCGAAAGCTTTTGGATACTGATTAATTTTTTTACTCTGAACTACCATTCGAAACAATATTTCAATTACAGGGATTGACTTGATGTCATTTACTTTCCGCGTGATGTCATTTTTTGGCTGGCAGTTTGACATTATAAAGAAAATAATTTAAAATATTTTTTGGACGTGTGGAGTTTTAAAAATTATAAATGGTTTTAATTTTGAAATAAATTAAAACACTTTTCTTTGTATTAAACCACGATTTATTATTGTGCCGACCGGTTTCGCTTAAACTTAAGATTTTACCATCTTTTCATTTACACTGATAAGCTTTTGATCAAAAAATGTCATTCTATAATATTAATTTTAAATTAAAATTCTTAAATGACTATTTTTCGTCTATTGGTTATGCCAAAAAAGTTATAAGTGAATGACTAAGATGATATATTATAATATAATAGGGAAATATTTATGTAAATACGTAAAAAGCTTAATAATGAACTAATTTTTTTATTCAAAACACCTTATAACATAGTATGATTAATCTTGTCATAAAATTAATTTATGATGTCAACGATAGTAATTTATTTCATAAGTAAAATAGCGCCATTCCCGAATATTTCAGATCAGGTTTATAAAGCAGTGATTTGTACTTTTTGTTTTATTTTTACTAGTTTTTTGATCTTTTCAGGAATTATCGAGCACGCTAATGAAAGATGAAAATGAAAGGTCACATTTTATTTTCAATTTTAATATTTAATATATTATCGTGATATGACTGTTACAGGTGATAGACACTAAGCATTCTAGGGAACAAAATAAAAAGTAAAACCTTTTTTAGGTACTTTAATTTATCCCTTACATCACAGGTGAGAAGAATAATCCGGTTGATAATTTGTAAATTTCAGTTAACCGTAAAATGTGAGTAAGAGTTATGTATTCTCGAGGGGTAGTTACTTCTGTCTGGCAAATTTTCTCAGTTTATTTTCTTTGAAAAAAACTAAGGGTTGTATATTTTCCATACACAGTGCCGCCAGACCTCTGTCTAACAAATATGTTACCGGCAAATGAAAATAAGACATATATATTTAGAGACCTAAGTTGCATCTGTTTCTAATTTATTAATTAAATAATCTATTTTATTAATTTACACTGATATTGTTATTATCATTCACCATAGACACTGGACTATGAATATGCAAACTCTTTGACGCTTACAATACACTAATTGTTGGTTGTGCGCAGCTAAAATAATGGTCCCTTTGTTACATATATATGCATACAATAGGTTTTCTGCATGGTAAACTTTCTAAAGAATATCATAGACCAAGATTAAACATCAAAATAAATCATTTTTAAAAAACGTTCAATATTGCCACAGCAAAAATTAATATTTAATTGATGATCAAATAACAAAATAACTTTGTGTATGTCTTACTGCATACACATAAATATGGCGTAATAATAATATATCGGTAAGAAGCTGCTTGTAATAAAAATAATTTATTTCTCATTTGCATATCGCAGAACATTTAATTTCTCCTACCAGCAGTTAAAATCATTAAAATCATGAATTATATAAATTTAAAACAGTTAGAGAAGTGTTACTAAGCAAAACAACATCAATGAGATGTGTATTGTATTTCTATACATGTACTAATTTTGCATTTCATTAATTATGTATTTCATATTTATTATATTTAATGTACACAATGAGAAATTATAAAAGATTTGAAAACAACTTTCCTATTATAATATATTTTTCCTGTATGCTTTTATCTTGAAATTATTTATGGTCTGTAAAATATAAAATAAAATTATAAATCCAGAAAGGCTTTGGCTTCTCGGCTAGAATGGTCGTAAGATCACGGCATATTACCCCAGAAAACACAAACCAGAAGATTCTGAATGGCCGTGAAAACCTATGAACACTTTTTTACATCACGTTTAGCTAAGCTTACAAAATAAATATTGAGTTTCTTCTTCATCAGGGCTTCATGATTTTTTTATATTTTGAAACCTTTCTGGACGCACTTTCACAATAATTTTATAATGTCCCCTTTTTAAAATACGAGAATTATTTTGTATATTAAAAAGGGATTTCGTTAGTATATTTATGTTTTTTGTATTATTATAAAATAATTGATGCGCAATATTTCATATTATTATTAAAGAAAAACGAATCCATTTAAAAAAGCATAGCAGTTATGTTAAGTATAATAATAAACACATCAGCGATGTATTATATATCATGGCACATTTTCCACATAATAATAATTTGTTGTATTTAATTTTGCTTCCAGAATCCACAACTATAATTACTGATGAGAAGTCAAGATCAATGTGCTCCAGTTATTTTTTAAGGAACATCAAAAAATTTAAGTAAGTAGGTTTTTTGTAGGCGTACATAATAAAAAATGAAACTGGTCAGAAAACTCATCTTGCCGATTTTTCTCTATGACTCTGACATATGAACTCCGAGAAAACGTGATTAAAAGATGCTCTCAAAATGTGGTTCTGGCTACGTATGCGCCTTTTACTATGAGCAGCTACGGGCCGAGTAACTCGATGATAGAATAATGAAATATTAGCAGCGTCTATTCTCCGAATGTTCAGATATTTTGACCATGTTATCAGATATGAGGACACCATGGATCCATGGAATGGTGAAAAGACTAGATCTTGTGGTACAGACAATCAAGATGGACTTGGTTATATCTTCGATGCTCGCCCTTGGAATACATGAGATATGTCACCAACGAAAAGGAAACAACAGATCATCTATCCCCTTATACAAAATAAAACACAGTTCTATGATCACGACTGCTTTAGGATAACTAAGATGTAGAAAATTTCAAATGAAAGGTAAATGATTACCACACCATCGAAATATCTTTTGGCGAAATACGAAGCATAATCCACGTAGAACTGGTCGAGAAAAGGTTAAAAAAATTGTGAATTAGGCACCCTTAAAATAATTTATTTTTGACATGGTATTTTTCCGTCTGTTGTAATTTATTTGTCTTTTATTACAGATGTCAGACCACGACACATATCTACTTGTAATTTTACTGTTTATAAATACTTGTTGATAGTTTGTTATATTTTGCTTTGTTTATAAAGTTTCTTCTTTGCAGTGCTAATAAAGAGTTATTGTTGTGGGTGAGGAACAGTGATTGGATTTTTGTAGGTACCTCCTTGCTGAGCCGCCCTTTACACGACTCAGCACGGAGATAGCAATTAGAGAAAAAATATCAACCTGGCGACTCGTGAGTAGTACCGATATGTCAGCTTTCGCTCATAAAACGGTCCTGAAAATGCAGTGGGCACCCAATCACTGACATGGTAAGTACATCTTATGAAACGATAGATCGTATTGGTATGGTTAATATTTTTTTTTGTATCATAATGCCTATTATGTGTTTAATACGTCAAGTACCTAAATAATTTTGTTTTGTAAAAAAAAGGTATATTAGAAAATAGATTCAATACAAATTTTAGTAATATTTATTAAAAAATATATATGTATAACTGTAAAACATGTTGGTGAAAAAAGCTCACATAAAAGTAGATACATATACAAAAATACAAATAAAATATTTTTTTAAAATGTCAATCTACAATGTTGCTCAATCAATTGAAAAAATAATAAATTTTCTTGTTCTTTTGTAGAGACGCGTTACATCATTACGTTGTGTCATTTAAATACAGCCTATGTCCCTCTCTCTCTCTCCCTGATTGGAGGAACACATTTCACCACACACGTTTGTACATGTATGGGTAGAGGGAGAAAGATCGGTGTATGTGTGTGTTAGTGTATTCACCCCTCAGTAGTTTGGAAATGTGTTCGCTAAAATTTATTTAGAATAAGGGGTTAGTTGTGCGAAATTATTTTTATATTGTAAAACGAAATTTTAAAATTTTTCTCGAATCTTCAGAATAATTTTATGCATTGTTGCGGAATACTGATTATAGATGTAATTATGAGCGTCAATGCAGTAATTTTATTTTATTTAATATTACAGTGAACGTCATTCATTACTATATTAATCATTAATTAATTAATATTATGTATTACTCAGTGTATTTTTAAAATTAAATATGAAATAATAAACATTGGAAACGAATGGTATAAAAAAGCTTGTAAAGTAAAAAATAAATATAAAAATATTTCAATTCGGATTGCTTACCTTACAGTATTTTTTATTTATACAATTGTATTTTTTACTAACAAAAATATTCCTCGTAAATTTTATTTTTGACAATTTCTTACATTTCGTTCATTTTAGCTTCAACGCAAAATAAACCGGACATATTAGTATATAGATATAGTAACCCATCTCTTGTTACTCCAATAAGTGATTTGTGCATTATGTTGTTGTGAAGAATGTATAGACCAGTCCATTGCTAATCCACGACAAGGAACAGCAGGCATTTGGTCCGTTATGGTTCAAGAAACCACCCTGTAATTAGGTACGAGTCATATATCTGTTACTGCCAGGACTTTCGCCCACAAGATTTAACGATAAATATTATTATATTATAGCCTAAAATAGAAAAGCCTTTGAATCATGCATACTGCCAGTGATGACGTATGGATTGGAGACTATGGCCCTTACAAAGAAAAGTGTAGAAAAGCTCAAATGCACGCAACGATCCATGGAGAGATCCATGCTTGGAGTAAGCCTAAGAGATAGAATTAGAAACGATGAAATCAGGCGCAGAACTAGAGTAGTGGATATCATGGATCGTGTAGCGAAGCTAAAATGGCAATGGGCAGGACACGTTGCAAGACAAGATACTACGAGATGGCCTCCTAGAGGAGATGGAGGAAAATAAAAGAGGGATCGGAAGACCTTAAAAGAGATCGGCCGATGATATTGTCGCTGTGGGGGGAATGAAATGGCTACAATTAGCCAACAACAGGGAAGAATGGAAAAATAAGGAAGTGGCCTATGTCCAGCAGTGGAAAGACGAAGGCTGATGAAGAAGAAGAAGAAGAAGATTATTAAAATATTTTTCAAAATATATAAAATAATGTTGGACCAGCCCTGGCGAGCGCGTACAAGTGTCCCCCGCTGGTATTGGTTCCCGCGAGATATTTCAAATATAGAATATTGATCAGTTTATATTATTGGCCGTCGCTCCAGGGCCGGAGGTCTTGTTATTATTAAATGGAAATTCTTTGGTGTCTAAATCTCTTTATATATTGTCCACTTTCTTACTGTTATAGTCACTTTCGAAACTTTATTATAAAAGACATATCGGATGATTGCGTTTCAGAATTGCGGATTACACACGCTCGGATTGTCTAAATCATGGTAAAAATTATACTTCCCCCTGAAAGAGAAAATATATATTATCGTGAACGAATTAGAATAATGTAATGATATTGTATATTACATTTGATTTACGCGACTGCGCGTAGCGCGAGGTAAAAGCAGGTTGAATTAGATGTGTTAAATAAACTTTTCCTCTACACATATATTAAAAGATATGTGCTTGCTAGTTTTTTCAAATACCTAATAATAAAAATAAAATTCATATAACTCAATTTTCGAAAAAAATTATCTCAATGCGCTTTACATAAAAAATGTATAGTCCAAAACTATTATTTAAATTCAAACATAGGTACTAAAACGATCAAAAAAGTACGTTCTTAAACTTTTTTACATACTTTTACTAAACTCTATTTTTTTGTTTGTTGTTGAAACTTGTAACTGATTTTTCACCAACTTCCCGACTATCTGAGAGCCCTAAAACTTTCAACATTAAGTTAATGGATCACTATATATTATAAAGTAATTTTTGAAATGATTTGGTCATTATCTGAAGTAAAATTAATAATCACGTCACTCTCATTAAATTAATAATCACTCACAAGCAATAGCTGCAAAAACAATTGAAGGACATGCCGTTCAAAATTTTGTTTTTAACTTTAAAACAACGTGTTTAATATTTGAATACTGCATGCGTGATGTGAAAAAATCGATTAGGAAATATATGAATATGAAAGAGGGCGTATAATAAAAGCATGTGTTCCAATTTTTATTTTTATTTATCTGTTTAAACAATGTTCGTTAATTTAGTTAATGGTACCTAAAGCCGTCACCATTGCATTGTATAATTAATTTTTTTTTTTTATAAAAGGCATTAATATAAATCAGGAAAATATATAAGTATTTTCTTTTCTGTTGAATATTCTGGGCAACAGATGGCGTGCGCTAATCATGGACCAAAATTGTGGCACCGAAAGCTAACACATCCAACTATCCCTTACGCCCCATAGACAATATACCTACACGTGTAGTGGAGATGCATTTCAAAGGGCGTTTCTGCTAAATGGGAGGTCCACCATGGATACACCCTTTATTATCTCTATCCCTTTCATTAGCGCGCACCCTGGGTCCTGCAGCAAGAAGGGTTGCGGGGAAAGTTCGACCACACTGTCAAAGAGGCAATTGCAGCTGAGCATGTGAATGCGGTGTAGTGAACACATTCGATTCCTTTTGATTTTTTTACTTTTTTTTTGTTTACGCTTCAACAGGCGAAGAGGTCCAATTACAGGAGCGAACTACATCACAAAACACCCAGGCTTGAGTAAATCACATAGATTAATTTGAACTCATCGAGAATCGAACCCGGAACCCTCGGTGTGGGAAGCCAGTGTCATACCCACTGCGCTACGAGGGCCGCCTATTTTATATATTAAAACTTTTATTTAATGTATAAAATACATTTAAATAATTTTAAATACATTTTTTCAATAAACTCATTCAATGATGAGCGATTTGTACAATCATTATTTATAGAGACTGATACAAGTTTTAAATATAAAAATTAAAAAAACACAATGTTTTTTATAAGAGTTCAATATTTTATTAGTCTCTTACGGGACGATCGTTTCGGCTGTTTAGGTTCGTTCGGCAGTTGATAATGGCCTAAACAGCCGAAACGATCGTCCTGTAAGAGACTAATAAAATATTGAACTCTTATAAAAAACATTGTGTTTTTTTAATTTTTATATTTAAAATAATGGAGTTCTTTGCAATAAATAACGTCAGTGTTCAAAAAATTAAAACATCTGATACAAGTTATTGGAAACATTTGGAGAGAGATGACTAAGCATTTTAATCACACAGCCAGATACATTTCTCATACACATACATAAGACAATGAATATTGAATAATTTTATAAATTTACATCTATCAATCTACGAGTAATATTAATTTAATAACTTACAACTTTAAAATTATCACATTAAATATAAAAGTCTCATATTTTTCAACTTTGACCTCTTGCACCCTTTACTAATAAATAAAAATATTATTTTTTGATTTCTGTTCTGAAAAAGATTTTTTGAAATGCAATCAATTATTAACAATATTTTTATACACCTATATATTCTGAGAACGTAATAATTGGATTTCGTCCACAGACTGATAATTATTACATTTTAGAAGTGTCACAGAGTCGAAGATATTTATATGAGAAACGTATATGGAAGTCTTTATAGGGTGGCCCTGGGCCAATGTTTCCCACATAAATAGATTCGTCTCTGTGAGACTTCTATAATTTATCTTAACAAATAAATTTACTAAAATAGTTACTTCAAAACGAAAAACCTATATAAATATAATAATTTCGCTGTCTGTCTATCTGTAATTTGGTTATGACGTTCGTAATTTCCTTTAAATTCACGGATAGAGAAACTAACCCATAAAAAACAAGATTTTATTTTACTTCCTTTCTCATTTACTAGTAGAAACAGGTTTGGTGCTTAACCTACGCGTTGGGCTCGAGTCGGGCGACGCTACGAAAGCGAGTAATAAAAAAATTCGAAAAATCCAAAATTATTCTATAATAATTATTTTTTTTAAACGAAAATTTGTTAGATCATTTTTATCGTTGCCACGAATTTGTCTGCAAAGTTTCAGCTCAATTAGATTACGGGAAAGGGGTTTAAAATTGATCCAAAGTTTTTTCGACAGACAAGCAAGCAAGCAAGCAAGCAGACGTTACGAGTTAAAAGAAAGGGAGTAAAAATGAAATTAAGCGACCGGAGTTGGGGCTTGAAAGCCGGGCCAGCAAACCCGAACTGGCTGCAACTTATAGGACTTTAGCAAAGACGCGAACCATTTTAATATTATGTTCCGTGATTTTTCACGTGTGCACGGCTAGTTAAGAATAATTGTGAAACTGGAATAATATAAAATTATAAGTAAATAAATACTAGAAGTTTATGCTCGCAGTCACTACAGGGCGCCATCCATCTCTTGACATCGTCATTGAGGTCCAGTCTTCCGGGCCTAACTTTTGGAGGTTTTTCTTTATGACCCATCGACTACATCAGTCGGGCTGAATTGTAGAGGACTTCAGGATTTATTGAATGCCACGCTCCCTGGTATAATTGATGGCCTGATTTCTAAATGAAATAAAATCGAGTCGGTCGCAAATATAAACACTTATAACACTGTAAAATTTGGAATTTTTCCCTGAACATTTCGATATTTGAGGCGCTTTATCCACGGATAACGCCAGTTTACGTAAACCAAGAAAGAAATACACGCATATTAAATTTTTTAAATATTTTTAAGACTATCAAAATTAAATTTGCGAATACCTGCATATAAAATCTTCGTAAGAATCATGTATTTTTGGGTTAGATTTGGTGAATTACTTAGGTTGGATTAGAATTCGTAATTTATGTTTGTTATTAAAATTTGATGATACTCGGGTTCACTACTACTATAAATACAATACTAATGATGTTGTTATTTACAATTCTGTGACAACTAACTCATTTTTGACAACAACTTTCGGAAAGCACACATAAAAATGTTCCCTGATTTTATAAGTAGGTAGCTGCAACCCATCAAAAATGACGGAAAACTGATTCACGTATTTGCTAAGCCCTAATATATATTTATACTATCTCTTTGGCGGTCCACGGAGAGGCGGCCGTAGGAACATACGTTGAGCGACCGTTTCGGTTTGCTGGCCCGGGGTTCAAGCGCGGTTTCACGCCGTTTAATTTCGTTTTTTAGCCGTGAATTTGAACGAAATTACGGATATTACACGAAGTTACGGGGATATACAGACAGACAGACGGGCGGACGGATGGATAGAATTATTATGTTTGATGATTTATTTGCCATTATTTTATCACGTCCCTAAAAACTTCACACAAAACTACAATAAGGTTAATTCTCCACTACATAAATGCATCACTGAGCAATGCAAATTCGAATTATATTACTGCTATTTACATTTTATTTCATTATATAATTTAGAAAAAATTGCAATACTAATGAACACATCAAGTCGAAATAAAATCCGTTCAGAGTTTTCGCGTCGCGCACCGGCAACGTAAATATTCAATCGCTGCTAAGAGCATCGCTTCTTTGCTTGATCAGAATTTCGCAATCATTTTCTATTGGTCAGATTTACTGGATTGTCGGTCGTAGCGAATGGTAACAATTGGTGTAATAATACTCCTTATTCGAAATGTCAATCAGTTTCCTCTCCAGGTGTGTCTTGGGTGCGGGCGGTTTTGCGATTGCATTTTTAGAATATTGCATTACATTAATAAATGCTAATTTGTAACCAAAATTGAATGACTGAATAAATCTAATAATTGTTGTTGTTTGCTGTTGATGAATTGGTTTAAAGGATTTTAATTGTGGTGTCAATAAATATTCAAGATCGTGCGTTGAATCCTGAGTTTGTAAGTAATTTCCAGAATATTTTTATTTATAATTATCCACCTGTTAGAATAATAATTCTTGAAAATTTTTTAAATACTGTGTTGTTTATTGGATTCGTATTTAAAAATATTTTTTATAGGTATTTTAAAAAGATTTGTCTATTTTAAAAGTCGAGTAATTTGTAAATATTTTTCACGAAGGCTTACGATATTTGAGAGAAATTTGATGATGATTTTGGTAGTGGTAAAAATATGTCTTATACTTTCCTATCGAAAATTGTTAGTTATCTTACTAAATAGTACTGGGGTCATTTTTATATTGTTTAAATGAATATTCTGTATTTATTCAATACACACAAAATCTTAGTTAAGTAAATGTAATGTTTTGGTTAATTGATCAATTTACTTCTGATAAAAGTACATACTAATAAAATCGACAAGCTGCTTTCAATAAGTGAAAATATTTTAACAAATATTCGGAATTTACTTGCAATAGGTACACGAGTGTGTAAATTCAAATGTATTTTTTGATGGTATTTTTTCAAAATAATTTGTGTGAGCTTCACTTGTTACTACTGCCAATCATGAAACGTTCATTTTGAAAATACTTTTTCCAATGAATGGTGATTTTATCGAAATTTCTTCCATTCCTTTGACGCAAATCGATGAGTATACAAATGGAAACCAAAATATTTTTTGGGTTCTCTCCAAAAATATTTTTTTTAGTAATCCGAGCACTAACTAACTGGAGAGCTGGACTGCAGCTACCGTCATAAATGTTGCTATACACAGGCTGATTGTAATGGATTGCCGCACTCTTTTTATTTTAATAATATTTTCAAAAATATTTTCTAGAATGCGAATGCAAATTTGCGGATCAGGGAATATTTCCGAAAATTTCCGGCACATTTTTGAATAAATAATGAAATAAAAATTCATGTTCATGTTAATGATATTCTCGAGTATTGCGGCTAAGATGAGGAAAGCGAAATTGCGTTGAAATGAGGCATTTCTTAAACACATAAATAGCACATTTTATTTGGTTTTCATTTAACTAGTAATGAATACAGAATTCTGGCATATCGACAAGGTCTAAGTAATTCGCTTGATACATGCCAAAAGAGGCTTGAAATTTTTCACCTAATTTCTATTAAAATTGCAGACCTAATGACAAAATAATTAATAAAATAAAATAATTTGGACATCCCCTCAACACCATCAAAAAAATACTTAAATATCTCTGTCCTATCTATGATATCTCGATATCTCCCAGCAAGTTTTCCAATACCATTTGATCCATAAACCGTAATCAGGATATTCTTGTCGACAGGCTCAATTAATTTTAATACCTATACATATAATTAATAGTGGTTAAAACGTGCACTGCACGTCATACATAAGAGAGATTCGCAATTCTCATTGACTCAGAGGATTGTTGTGTGCCTTTGACCTTTAAATACAAGCATTCTATATCTGTGCAGTGATTTACATCTTTTGTAACTTATGAATTTATAACCTAATTTTTAATTTTATCTTTAATTTCACCTTGTATAAGCATATTTTTTATAATTTCGCAAACCAAAATTCCATCTTGTATATTGGTTTGGCCAGTGATAAATATTGAGGAATAGAGGCGATGGTTGTGGCTGAATTGGACTTCAGTAAGATGGAGGCCTACCAATCCTTTCCTCATAATGCTTTTTATCTCTAATTAATCCCACTCCGCCTACCTTCATTTAATATGCCTAGCGACATTTGTGGTACTTACTTATAACTCAACTGCATAATATAATTCAAATTATTCCAAACGCCACGCCAATCTCGGTTCAATTGTTTTTGGTGAAAAAAGTTACATATAATGCCACCTTGTTTGATCTACGCATATGAAGAATCCGCATTTATAACGCATATACTAGAAATATCATATTGTAATACCGCAATTACTATCTACGCGTGAAAAAACTGCATATTATTGTAATTACCGCATCTGTGTTAAACCGTGGATTTTGTCATCTCGGTATCTTTACTTATTCAGCGATGCGAGTGGAGTGCGTCTGCAGCAGAACATTTAAGAAAAAGGCATCCTACACCTGCATCCAGTCTTTCCAAGGTAGGATCTCATCTTATTTGTTGTCTACATTCATACTGCAATATTCGTGTCTGTTTTTCTCTTCATCTGCCAACCAATCTCAGACATCTCGTAAATATTATAATACCCGCGAATGAACGATTATCTCTACTTGAACAAATCTCAATGAACCTTTATAATTATAATAACCGCATATATTTATTTATTACAAACCGCTTCACCATATATGTTAGATTAAAATGAAATAAAAATATATTTTATCTAAAAAGTGAAATAAATACATATTTTTTCTCTATTTATTTCACTTTTTCAGATGTACCTACTTGTAAATGAATAATATTGAGGAATAATGGAACCTAGCGAGCAGGATGCAAAGCGAGTGCCGGAGTGTTGGGCTACAGGGTGGTGGATATTAAAATTCCTCGACCTTTGTGACCGACTCGCGGTACAATCTTCCTCTCTCGAGGTCCGCTTAATATTCATCCTTTGTTTCCACCTTGCGGCCTCCCCTGCCCCCAACTACCCGCAGGGGGCGGAGCGGGCCGGCGAGGCGGGGGGCGGTCAGAGAGCGGCGTGGGCGGTGTGTGTGTGCAGGTGATTTACTTGTACTTGACCGTTAATTTGAATGACTTATAAGAGATAATTTAGTACATCGCGAATCTTATAGAAACAAAATCGCTATTATACAACTGATGAAAATAGAGGGTGACGTGTTTGAAAAGAATCATCTGGCAACATTCGAAATTATGTTTTTTATCAAGAGCATACAATTTTAACTTCTACTGATTTTTAAAAATTCATTCTGAAGTGCCATTTTGTAATTGAAATAATAAACGCTTACTTAAATCACCATTCATTTTTATTTCAAAAATTCTGCGTGTTTTGGGAGCGATGATACCTTCTTCAGAAAACAGTAACAATTATTCTGGATTTGCGAATCATCTAATAGAATGCAATCACAATTTTGATTAAATACAGGTTTCAAAATTTTACATATTAATAAGAGATTTTCTCTTGGATAAATTAGAAATATTAGAAATTAGGAAAAGTGTTAGAAAAAACTTTGATATTATAAATAAAAAATTTTATTTAACACTTTTACTATTGTAACTAGTTTTTGGTTACTTCATTTATAAACATACCACCAATCCTTTCTCACCATAACTGTCTATACTAAAAAATAGTTGTAGTACATTATTGTCCTCAAGAATAGAGCATCACTACCAAAACATGTAGAACCTTTGTAATAAAAATTAATCGTGATTGAAACAGGTTTATTGTTTCATAATTTTTCAATTACCGCTCTAATTATAAAATTAGGGACTGCGATAAAACCTGTTCCTAATATCTTAATCTCGTCTATTAATAGCAATGCTTAGTGTACCTCCTGGCAATTTACGAATTCTTCGTAATTGAATTTGGGTAGACTTAGTATTTTATTTAATTTAATAAAGACGTTATTAAAGAAAATAAACAAATAAAATTAAGATTAAAAAATGATTAAAAATTAAAATAATTTTTATTTTTTTATTTTTTTTATTTAATTTAATAAAGACGTACCTATATATCTCAAGGCAGGGACAATGAATGGCTTTGTTATAGCGGTCGTGCCTCTTCGAAATGTTATACGACCGGTGCCGGGCAGCACAATCCTGCTTGTCAGTTGAAAAAATTCTGGAGACGATTGAGTAGGACCGATATAGAAGATTTTGCTCTTAGAACGATCCCGGGTAAGCGGTGGGTACAATTCATTAGTCTAAGTATTGTGAGTTAAGCGTGAGTCACATTTAATAACAACCGTCAAATACAGGATGTTTCGAAGCTAGTAGAAAAAATTTCCGGGAGCATTTTTTTTTTCTATTTTGAATAGGAAATATTCTTTGCACTTCGGCTGAAATCTCAACAGTTTACGAGATAAGTGACATCGAAATTTACATTTTGCTGTCTTCAACACTCGTGTCATATATTTTCTTAACCATCCTTTCCTCGCTTATACTTTTCACGTGACCAAACTATCTCAGCGATTTATTCTAAATACCTACCTTTTCCATTTAGTGCTAAAATTAAATCGTGCATACCGGTAGTGTGTACTATGTGCATGTAGACTTTTTCAATTTTGAGTTAAGATAATTATGAATATTTAACGTTTTTTTTCTTATCTTTATTATTTAAATAATTCTTGATAAATATATAAGCATATATATCTATCAATTATTATGTATGATTGCTAAAAATGAGAATAAACATTGTTTATCATCATGAACGATAGTATAACGACACATAAGACACGTCCGACCTGGCCAGCCGGGTGTGCACTGCGCTCCCCGCACCACTACTCCATACAATACATACATACCTACACGTATTGACAAATTACCGGTAGTATGTTTGAGAAATCATTTCAGTTTGTTGTCTCCGGACCGATATGGAAGCCTTTGCTCTTAGAACGGTCCTGGGCAAGCGGTGGGTACCATTCACTGTCTCCGGTAAATACTTATATATTGTAATTATTTTATTGAAAACAAATTAATGTAAACGCTGTATTTAGTATATTTACAGAGATATTCAAATAATTAATGGCAGTGTAAACTCAGTTTACAGTACCGAAGAGAAAAAGGTTAACTATATATTGTTCGCGATCTGTCCTAGTCTTTTTCAATTTGTATAATTTGTGAGTTATGTATAAATTTTCGTAACTTTGTTGTCATACTTTTTGTGCACATTAGCCGCAGAGACGACGATAAGCTTATATTGTTGTTGGTAGTGACTGGAATGGTAGAAGTCCAGATAGACAAAGGCCAATCTCCAACTCGAAGTACTGACCAGATGAATGACGCTACTGGCTACCCTGTTAAAGAAAAAGGATGAAGAAAATCGTCAAGAATATCAGAAGGCCATAAACCTGATATTCCAAATATTATAAAAATAAAATTCTCGGATATTCAGAATTTTTGATATGTACATTCAATTGTACCATTTCATTTGTAAGCAATATATTCGCATACATAAAATAAATGTTAAAATATCAAATATATGAAATCCTCATCCTTACAGCACATAAAACCGTTCAGAAACAGAAGCGTAACGTTCTAAATACGAAATTTGAATCTATGAATACAATATCGAAAGGTTTTGTTACCCTTAACTATCGGTAAACTTGTTCCAAGTTTAACGTTTAGAATTCAAACCGTCCCGCGGGGGTACTTGGGCGGCGATTTGAATATTTGAACTCCTGCGAAGCCTCGCTTCTTCTTCATAGTTGAATCCTTTTGCGGCTAATGACCGGTTTCGCTGTATCGAGATAAGCCCTCCGTGCTAAAGCTCGGATATCGGCCAAAGCTGCATTGAAATATCGCGGCTTACGACAGCTTCGGCGGGATGCTGAATAATCGAAATATGAGATCGTTTTGGGTGGTACATTACGCGTCATAAATTAAATATTCAAATTAAAAACTAGACTAGACATAAAAATGAACCAGACAACTAGATGAAGCATTGACAAATCATCATTATGTGTATGGTTTAGTTAATGAACATTGATCGAAATCATCGACTTTTTGGATTTGGTTGTTTTGACGTAACCAGTAATGACTAGTTTTAATATTTTGTAAATAATGTGTTTGAAACATGCATCTTCCCTGTGCATCACGCTAACTGCGAGGACCATACATGAACTAAGATGTACACAGCGATCTATGGAGAGACAAATGAGAGGCGTAAGTCTGAGAGATCAGAAATGAGATAATCAGATTCCATACAAATGTTGTCGATGTTGTCGTGGTAGTAAAGGGATAGACAGATGGGTACCCAGAGTTCTGCGGCGGAGACCACGGGACATGAAGTTTCATGTTCTTCTGCTCTTATCCCAAATTTCACAGATACCTAAAAACTAATTCACTGCATACAATTTTAATTTCAACATGACGATACGGACGTTGGGTGTCTTGTTAGCTATCGTCACTTCGTGTACTAGGGGCTGAAAATTTTATACGATACAGTCCGAAATATTTCTTCAGATTATTCTGCCGTGTTTTCCTTCTCTAGGACTTTTCTGAAATTTTGACATGTCAGAAATTTTGAAGCTATTGGATATTTGATTTAAATACCTATTTTTGTATATTCATCCGAATCATAAGATATTCAATTTTTCAAGCTTATTTAGAGCATTCAGCACAGTCTTCGTAGTTTTGTAATTATATGAACTTTTTTTTAGTTTTATGACATTTTTCGTTATGACGAACGTTTCCATAAAAACAATTTACCACGCACAGGTACTTTGCACTTATAAAGATATATCCTTATAAGAGATTTTAATTTGAGAAAAGGAAAATATAATAATCAATAAAAAATAAATATAAATACTATTAACCGAAAAATATATATGATTTTTATAAGATTAAAGTTATCTAGTGAATAAAATACATTTATTATTATAATTAATATTATATATTAAATAATATATATTAAATAATATATATTAAATAATATATATTAAATAAATAAATGTATATATAAATAAAATTGAAAGTGATAAGTTTTACTAAGCAAGATGTAATAACAATTTAAGTTATAAAAATTTCCTTGAATGATTTGTCAGTTATTTTGTGATGCAACATTTTAATTTAAAATATAATTTTTATTTTACATTTGTACTACACCCGCAATATTTGAGTTATTTATTACGTCTATGGTTTCGAGAGAAACAGTCTCTATCATCATCAGGTATAATTATTTACTATCTGTTAATAATTATGAATATAGTAATTAAAGAAAATAGTGTAGAATTTCAGGAATACAAATTTACAATTAGGTAGTAAAATCGATGATACCATTATTATCTCAAAATCTAAAATGGAGAAAGGCTGGTACTAAAATGTCCACTGATGAAATGATTGAACGTATATATGAAGATTATTTTTTAAACTCTCGTTTTATTGTCAATCATCCTTCGTCTGGCAGCGGTAAACAGGGAAACGTGCCGAAACCACCTCTCGCGTCTTCTCCTCTATAAAGACAAACAATGAGAAGTTGTGTTCCGAGATTAAATGCATCAGGAGTGGGGGAGGCTGCGCGGAGATTACTTGGGGATTTATAAACTTACCGTGGAGCCGGGCACCAACTGCGAGCCCATCACCCGATCCGTTAAATATTAAATTATCGGATTCAGACAATCGTCAAAAATAATATGTTTAATGAAAACCAATTTCTTTGTGAAGTTGCAGTTTAAAAACATACATTATTCTATTATATTAAAAAAAACATGATTAATACATTTTAATGATACTCGTATAGAAAAGTTTCGATAGATTTGATAGATTTTGATAGATTCGATAGATTTCGATAGATTTGTTTTTCTGTAGGTATATCTTTCTGATTAATTCATGTTATATGTTTAAAAAGTAATATTTTTGTTGTTACTTGATTACTTTTTTGTTCTCGAGCATAAAGGTAGCTATTTGCAAAAAAATCACAAAATGGGTTGAAAACAGTGAAGAAGTTTTGATAAGAAATTTTGAACAACCAACCATAAAGTAAAAATTAATTTTAGTGCGAAACACGTTATGTTACAAAAACTGTGTTAATAATAGGCAATAAGTATATTTTAATTAATTACAGTATTAATTCACGATATTTTGTAAAATAGTTATCAAAAAAATTTGATTTGGGTCTTCTGGAGTATTATGCCTTGCTATTACGACCTTTCTGGCCGACGTTTCGGATCCCATTGCAGGGCCTATCATCAGGGTTGATGAATTATTGTGAGTGTTGGTGTTGTGGTTAAGTATTGGCTTGCACAACACCTACACTCGAATAATACATCAGCCCTGATGATGGACTCTGCAATGGGATCCGAAACGTCGGCCAGAAAGGTCGTAATAAGACGGCATAATATCCCAGAAGACCCAAACCAGAAGATTCTGAGTGGCCGTGGAAACCTAAGAACATTTTTAGTTATCAAAAATTTCGTCATAAAATACATTATTATTAATCTAAACATTAATTAAAATTTGTATTTTTTTTGTAAAGCAAAGTTCGTAAATATACAAAGGGAGGATATCTCAAAATGCAATTTTGTCAAATAGCTGGCTTTATGCATTTAGAGACAGTATTATTACACGGTTTGTAAAATAACTTGTAACTAAAAAATTATAATAAAAACTCCTCATTATTTAATTTTAATTTTCATTAAACTTCTTTATTTTTATGTTATTTATTTTCCGTATTTTCCACCTCTATCACTTAGGGGTGGCAAAATTACTAAATTGAGACGGAAATGTGATCGTATAAGAGTTATAAGATCACAAAGTTATTAACGCTGAGATACAGAAGGATGAAATTTTGTGTCGACGGCAAAACTTTATAGGATTGATCTGGGAAAGAAATAAAAAAAATAGGCAGAGAGAGAGTTATAAAAGTAGTGACAAATTGTTGATATTGGAGAGATATTAGAAAATATATTAAGTGAGGAGTTAATACTTAGTTAACAATTTTCCAAATACCATCGTATTTATTTCTTAGTTAATTATTGCTTAATTTAAGACATATAAACAGAAATTTGCCATAACAGAAATTTATCACAGTTTTCCTACGTTAGTGGAATGGTCTTGTAAAGTTGCAACAAAATGAAAAAATTAATTTGATTGGGTGTTGTTTACATATATCATGTTCGTATGAATGCTTCTGTTAGCTTAATTTGCACATAAATTGGTGGAACCTTGCCCTTGAATGTCGTCTAAAGGGCAGGAATCAAATAGTTTTTTTTATTCCACAAGAGATAATTTCCAATTAGTAGTTTGTAAGCAGAACCGACTGATCTATTGATTAATATCCATGAAATATTTGATATCGTTTTTCCGAGACTTGAAAGCAATTAATGCGTGTACACGCATACCTACTGATTAGATCTCTATTATTTTACAATTATTTTATTTCATAGAGTTTACGATACTTGTAGATAAAAATTATAGCCACATAAAATTGATGAAATTCCCATACCCAGTGGAGAATGTTATAACAAATTCTGATTATTTTTTCACTAGTGTATGTTGACATTACCCACACTCGTGCGACTCGTGGGGTAGCTTTGGCGGGGGTTGGGCGGACGGAGCGGGGTGTGTGAATAAATGTGATGGAAATTGGAGGATTTGTTTACCCATTTTTCCAAGTTTTTTTGACAGTAAAAGGGATGAATGGGGCAGGAAGGGACAGGGCGTGAGGGGGTGGCTATTTATTTAAGCTATCACATGTTCCGCGCGCGGACGGACTGAGGCGGAGTTAATTCTCGGGTAATGTATCACTGTTGTACAACCACTTTGTTGTTTGCGCTCCACACTTATTGGAATTGGTTGGGCGAAAATATCATACATTACATATTTTCAATAAACATCATAGTTTTACTGTTTCCCGTTTACAGTTTACAATAGAAAACATTACCCGAGAACTAGTCGTTCTTTAGCTGAGAAAGTGATCGCCTCGATAGTACTTATTTATTTATTAATAATAAACGTCCTGAATTGGACCTTTACATAATATGAAATACAAAGTTTGTAAATAGCATGGCTCTCTAAGTACATAAGAAGAAACTGGTAAAAAATGAAAAAATATCACCAGGATACAGTATGTCAACCAACTATAAAATAGAAGATAAATAGATTTGTTTTTTATAATTATGTGCAGAGTATGCGAGCATTTATATGTCCACAGAATTTTATTGATTACCACGATTATACCATTCGAATATGTCTCAACGGGTATATTAAATTAATCTGGCTTTATAATTTTATAGGTCTATACAGCAGATATATTACGGAATCAATTTTAGGTGTGTGTAGTAATGTTTATTTTATTTTATTAGAAATATTATTTGTCTGTTTGCAATTAAAGATTTTGAAAATGCCTTATTGATGAGCAGCAATTATTAAAAAGTTTATACGCTGCGTATTTAATTAATGCAACCACTTTTTTGAAATTTTAACCCTTCTAATGGTGGTATTTATCTTAAAAGTTACTGGTAAATTGAAAAGCTTTTATTACACAATAAGATACAGATACAGACTTTTTAAGGATAGAAATCAGTTAAATTTACTATTTTTTTCTCTACTAGTTTTTTTCTACCATCATAAAAATAGTCCTTAGTAAGTTTATATAATTTCTGCATCGTTTATTGTAAACAATAATAATAAATATAGTAACCAACCCTAAAATAGGTATACCAATGGATTTTGAAAATATACACGTATATCTCAACCTTCCACTAATTAAGGGGGGGGTAAGGTTAATTCGTACAAAAAAAACATGTTATTGTGAATTTTTTGTGACGACACAGTTAAAATCTCTTTATTAAAACTAATGGTACATTAAAGTATGACATTTGAAGAATATTGTGTAAAATTTTCAAGAAGAAATATTAAAAAATACGGCAATGGCAGCAATTATTCGGACGTGTCTCGGAAAAAAGTAGAATTGCGGTGTCCATCATAACTTGGTGCTAGATCATCTGAAATCAAAAAATCAAAGTTCATTCGTTAGATAATAGATTTTCCCAGGTAACGCTGGGAGGTTTTTTGAAATTTCAATTTTTCAATTTTTTGGAACACTTTGAAGGGAAAAACGCGATTTTTTGCGAAAAATATCGACTAATTTGTTATTAAAAAATAAAAATTATACAACAAATTAAATAACAAATTTGAAAAAAAGTCCCCAGCGTTACCTCGTTAATTATGTACAAAAAAGTTTTCAAAATTTCAAAAGGATCGGTGCAGTAGTTTTGAAGTTATGATGGACACCGACTTTGAAAACGTGAGATGTGGGGAAAACGATTTAAAGTTTTGCACACTGTAAAATTCAAAATAAAACTCAACACTTATTTTATACTTACACATAATCGTCAATGCCATGTTCACACGGCAAAGAGCTTTCATCATCAGCATCTTTTTGTCCTTGTCTACGCAAAACTCTTCTAATACAATAGCACGTCCGGTAGTCTTCAGGTGAGCGCGTCTCTTAGCTGCCCGAGCAGGTATAGAAAATCAGTCTGAGTATCGCTCAAATGTTCATAATTTCGTCAATTTTTCTCCGATTGACTTGAAATTTTGACACAATATTCTTGTGATGTTATACATTCATTTAAAAAAATGCAAAAAAAAAAGTAAAAAACCTTACCCCCCCCTTAAGATAGAAATTAAATGTAATGTAAAAGTGAAAAAACTATCGCACAATTTTTCAATTATTATATATATTTATATTTTTTTAAATATCCGTGCATTATTATTGGAAATATGAATATTTTTAATTATACTATTGATGGATCAACATTGTGATTTTTTTTATTGGAGAAAAACATAAAATATATCTATAAAGTCAGTTTCAGTTTCATCTTTCGATAAGAGTTTCTTTTATTCTCGATACTTGAGAAGTCAAAAATACAATTATAATTGAACTCACGTAGAGGCAACAAATTACGTTTTTACCCAATTTAATTAATGAGCATTCATTACTTATTGTAAGTACATTGAATTCATTGTTATGCGTTCAAAAGATGTATTGTTGAATCTTTAGAAGATATAAACTTAGTTCTACAATGAGCTATAAATGGCAGCAAATACTGAAAGAATATAACAAATTAAAAATATTTAACAAGTAAATCAAAATAAATAAATTGTAGACATGCTTTTATACCGTTTCTTTGCATACTTTCATTATCGATTTATACACGTCTTCATCAACATGGCTTAATTACTTTGAACGTTCTTTTTGTCAAACCTTATATCTGCTGACTAAAATTAATAAACTTGAAATCGGAACACTTTTCCATCCTAATGTTCATGAATCTCAAAGCTACGTAGTCATTAAATGTTTAATAAAAATAGAGAATTATTAATTTTAATCTAAATAATGACCAAATCGTAACATAATAATGTATAGTCATCCACCTTACTAAATGTTGAAAATTACAGACCTCTACAGAGCTAGTCGGGAAGTAAGTGAAAAATCAATTACAAGATTCCATCTCAACCAACAAACAAACAGGCAAATAGAGTTAAATAAAAGCATTTACTATAAATAGAAGTCTTTCAACAAATATCCAAGTGTCTTAAACTAGTTTGCCCTCTCTTCAAAAAAATACTTAAGGCTCGACATTCACTGCAAATGCATAGGATTTAGTTTTTTTCTTCGAAAATGTGTTTTTTAAATATTTTATTCATATATATATATATATCAGAACGTATATGCTAGACTATACTTTTTTTAGAACGATGACTTAGATAACATTTTTGTTCTATAACTATAAAAGCTTCAATCGACCGACCGCGGCCAAAAAATTCGTTTTATTACTTTTATATAAGAAAAAAGGTTCTATTTAAGCTATCGTCCTAAAAATTGTAGTCTAGCATACACATTCAAATATAAATGAATAATAAAAACCCAAACCTTAGAACACAAATGCCGAAGTACGCATTTGTAGTGAATGTCCAGTTTCGACTTCCATGTAATAATATTCAGCATCAATGAATATTATTAAACGAAAAAAGAAAATGAAAATATATTTTGCCATCTATACCTATATAACTCAATGTCAGTCTGTCTGTCTGCCTGTTCTCTATACAAATCCATACCGTTTGTCCGATTCGATTCAAATTTTACATACTCACGCTTTGGGACCCGGCAGGTAACATAGGTAACATTTCCCCTCTATTCTCATACCCCTTCCTCTCCCCTGACATATTTTCGATACAAATCTGTACCGTTTGACCGATCGGACTCAAAATTTGGAAACTTATTCTTTAGGACTCAACGGGCAACATAGGCTATATTTCCTCCCTCCCCTTTTACTTTTTCTCCTCCTCTGATATATTTTCGATGCAAATGCATACCGTTCGAATCAAACCTTTTTTTCCCCCCACAAATTTATTTTCAACTTAATCCTTAACCCTTGCAACGCCGGGTACGAACAGCTAGTAATACATAATACATTCAACAACACATTCAAATTTTGAAAAAAAACACATAACATTATCACGATTAGCTTCTGCCTCGGATAGGCGCAGTATGGACACATGGTATACCGAGCCACGCCAGTATTCCTATATTAGATTTAATACACTCGCGCATCCCGAGTATATGTAGCACGGCTCCGCGATGTTTGCTCTGGGTAATGGGATTTCGCCGGGCGTAATTTTATTTGTATAATGATATAAGGTGACGCGAATTTCGCGTCGCGACAAAGCATTTTCTAAAAGCACTATCGCCAGACCTCAATATTTATGCCCCGCCAAGGTTCGCCCGCTGATCTAACAAAAGTTTGTCGCGCAAATCGGAAAGGCGTTAACCGAGAAGATCGTTCGAGATGAGTTGCATGACAACCGAAATTATAAATTGATTCAAATATTTATTTTCAATTATATTTTTACTCAATATTTTTGATATTCGAGGTTTTATCCACAGCAGGATCATTAAGGATAAATTAAAGATGTCTCGCTGAGACGAATCTCTTCATATGGGAAAGCAGGTATGGAAATCTTTATTGTGCCTCCACAGGACTGTCTTAAATGAGTTACATAAATAGCACATGCATGTATACAGGGTTATTTGGAAAACATATAATAACCTCGCAGGACTATATTCCTGTCTTGATTATGAGTCGAAAATGTTCAAGCTATCAAGACCTAATATCAATAGTTATGGAGATATGCGACATCAAAGTTTCATTTTTTTTTCAGAGGTTCGTCTCTGTGAAACATCTATAATTTATTTAAAATTATATTTATTTCTGATATTTAGGCACATTCTGATATTAGATACATTTTTTAGATTGAAATATTGCGGTTAAACTGTTAAAAATATTTCAAAATTATTTTATTACAAACCACGTAATTTATGAAGATTTTTCCTGTCGTAAAATCATATGACAGGAAGAATCTTCTATCTCTATCTACTACTCGTTAGTAAGAGAAGTAATAAATGTTTTTTTTATAAAGCATCAGTAAAATTTGTTGTTTTCGACCACAGTTATAAAATTTTATGGGAATGTTCCGGATCTCTCGACACTAGGAGGCTAATATTTATCATACATACTTGATTGAAGCATCTTATCTTACTTCAAATATTCAAATAAATACACGGATCTATTGAGCATAACATCAAATTAACATGAAGGTAACAAATAAAATATAACAAATAAATGACCGTCAAAGTATTTTTTCAGAAGATGGCTCTGTTCTTTATGAGATGAAATCATTAGACCCAATTATAGATGATTTTAATATCGATGACAAGAGCACAAAAATAAATATTATAATACAATGTCAAGAAAACTGAAACCATTGTTGCGTGTTTTATTTATTAACTGAAGTGTAGTATGATGTTGTTACATCTAATTAAAAAAATTATCTAATTAAAAAGAGTAGTTTCTGTACACAACTTCTGAATAGTGTACCTACAAGACAGACGTATAATAATCATTGGACCAATAAGAATGCTGTTTAAAAAATGCAATAAATTCGAAATACAAACTCTAAAATAAAGCAATAACCAATATTTTTTAAATTGATTGAGCAACATTGTAGATTGACATTTAAAAAAAATATTGATTGTTTATTATTATTTCTGTTGGTGAAAATAAACTCACATAATAGTAGATATATACAAATAAAATAATCAATATTTTTTAATAATCAATATTATGAAAGTTTGATATACTCGTATGAATGAACTATTATTTTTTAAATATAAAAGAAATATTGCAAGTTGGAGATAGACTACCAGATAAAACTAATAATCTGTTAATAAGTCCAAGACGAGACATTAGACATTAATTTTTTTTAATGTGAGACAATTAAATTTTTTGAATTTCGCAAATTTACTTTTATCTGCGTGACTACAGACCCTTAGTACCTTTCATTGTTTTCCAATAATGGAGAATAATAAATATTTCGATGGCACTGCAAAAGAAAATACCTACCCTGTTTTGGATTTTTACACCCATTCTATAATTATTTATTTGAATGAGTACAGAATCTTATAAAAACTATGAGAATAAAATAACTTTGGAAGCATGCTACGAGGTCCAATTTTAATTCTAATAAAGTGCCTGACTTTGATAGTTTCATTTTCATTCACGGATAGTATTAGTCTAATGGTTAAGACTCTTTCATAGGGATCAATAGGTCGGTGGATCGAGCCCCATTCCAGCAGACCAGCAAGTTAGCTTTATTTTCATAGCACAACCGTTTAGCTTTGTTTGAAAATAATTAGAATATTGATGTGATAGATACGTATACCGTATTTGCATCTATATTTAAAAATAGTTTAGTTTGAGAAATTATCGCATAAGAATATATGTGGGGTATAAAAACAAAGGCAGGAATATCAAAAAAAAAAATTAATGCAGTCATCGAGGATGACTACTTTTTAATGAACTGAATTCGAGATTTTATAGGAAACATAGCCTATAAATTTATAGGAAACATGATTTTGGAAGGAATAGATATACAAAATCTAAAATTCAGTGCATTTTAAATAAGTAATCCTCATTGACTACATTCAAAACATTTATTTTTATTTTTTTGGATATTTCTGCTTTGTTTTTATATCCCACATAATATTATGTATAATATTACGTTTCTAATAAAAAAACTGAACTGAATCAATTATGAATTTTAATACATATCAATTAATACATTTCAATCTAATCACTATAATCAATATATTTCATATAAAATCATCATATAAAAATCGTTTATAAAATAAATTGATTGTTGGATATTACCATCTTTTGCCAGCCTCAAAATAGTTAAAATGTATAGGCATAACGATAGAATTGAGTGAAAAACTTTAATGTTTAAACTGCTTTATTTCAAAAATTGAGCGAGAATGTTTAAAAAAAATAATAAAGTATCTTAGTTTTTGATTATTCCCGATTGTTGACATTACTGATCCTCTTATTATTAAAAATTATTATCTTAAATTTAATATAGAATAGAATCGGATAGCTTTATTTACCAACGAAAGTATATTTGAATAACTCTATACTTTTGCAAGAAAAATAAACCATACGATGGGTAAAGTAAATATATGGGACAGTTGTAGTAAGAATAAAAACTAATCAAAACAAATTCCCCGCTTGTGAGCATCAAATTTGACTCCGCGCCGGGACCCAAGTGTTGCCGCGGGCCACGGGAGATTATCTCCCCTCCTCCCCCGAGCCAGCCCGAGATATGATGATAAACTATAACTCCGCCGACTACGTGCCTTACGATCTCGTATCCTGTACACATTGAAGCGACCGTCTTGTTAAGTTTTTGCCGATCAGTTTAAAAGTCAATATGTTTTATTTCAGCTGACAGCGGTACATATGTACAAAAATCAGGGCCGGATTAGACATGCTTTGTGATAGGAGAATACTTTTGGATCTACGTGCTACGTAGGGTAATTAACGGAACTATAACAATCAGAGCATCAACTTCTACGCGCCAAATCCTCTCACGTCTACGGAACCTTGAAAACATTGGTCAAAACAACCCAATCACTAGAATTTTCAGTTTGTATGACTAGTTGTGTCATTGAGATGAGGATGAGGTGAACATATTTAGCAGTCTTTAACCAACTTCCAAAAAAATCCAACCCTTAGATTAGCCACTCCTAGTGTATTCTGAATGTTCCGACTTCAGCATATTTACCGCAACTTATATTTGTGTGTATCTGCGGTATAACATAACACCTTTTTTTACTCTTTACTTACTTACTAAACTATTTTGAGTGTTTTTTTTTATTTTTATTTTTCTAGTGTGCATTTTAATAATTTAAATATAAGCGCATACTGCAGACAGTCTTAATTAGAGAGTTGATATGACCATTTTTTTGCTTGTATTCAATATTCGAATTATCAACGTCTCTCTGTATCGTGTCTAATGAAAATAAAAGTTAATAAAAAAATACAGTCTACGTAAGTCATTTTATTTATTTTTTATTTATTTTTTATTTTATTTATTATATTTTTTATTGTTTTTTTTTATATTTATTTATTAATTTATTGTTTATTTATTAAAGAGTTCAGGTTATTATTAGGGTTGTTAGACATATTTTACTATAAATGGTTACAGATATTTTATACGATCCGTATGTTTTTCTGAGAACCAATTCTCGACGTTTCGTTGAAGTCGTATTCAACGTCATCAGGAGTACCCGCAGAGGTATAGCACGGACTGATTACTGTTTTCGGGTGCGTAAATTATATGCACTTTATCGTGGAGTGTTTGTTGTTGTTGTTGGTTTGTCCTATGTATCAAACGCAATATCGCTTTTTTCAACGAAAAACGCAAACGCAAAAACCCAATATTTAGATGATTTAAATGTACGCCTTAAAAATGATATTTTGTACTAAAAATAACGCTTACTTAACCTTTAAATCATCTAAGTATTGACTCTGAATTCGGGCCTGAGATGCAAAATTCCATATTGCATATTGTCCGAGAAATTTGTTTAAAATTGAAATATCTAAAATATTTCAGACGGATCTTTTTATTGTAATAAACCAATTGTTAATAACAATTGTATAAAAAATAATTATAGGAATTTTATTTTGCGCTTTTATTTTTTCCAAATACATACATTGACCCACTCCGGCTCTGAAAAAAATTATATGGTGAATTGATTTTTTTCTTATCCACGAAGTTTAGCTGTATACATTTTACCGAAGCCATAATTAAGAAAAGCGCCATGCGAAAGACTAATGTTTAGTTGAACAGAATTAGTATGCTAAAGTTAACTTATTGGAATTGTGACACAAATAATTAAAATTAAATAATTAGTAATAAATGTTCCAAATGTGATAATTATACAAATGTGAACATTCCCACTCCATAACATGTTATACCTACCTACCAACTATTTCTTAAGCATGTGTTTGTTTCACTTTATATTTAAATTATCTCGAATTCAGTTTTACAACGAACCTAAATAAATAATAAACGTCTCGTTAAGGATGCTGCCATCTTTCGATTAACCCGGCAAGCTTTCTTAGATGTGGTGGATATCTTGGTTAAATAAATTTCGTGGATGGTTTTAGTTATAGAACATCAAAATTTAAATTTTTAGCTGCTAGATTATTAAATTTTTCTAAATATATAAATAAATATAATTAGAAATTTTAAAAAGTTAAGGTTCATTGCCGCATGTATTTGTATGCAGTATAGAATAAAATCAAAGATTCATTCCAACCTTTATCATATAATATATATATATCTATATATTATATATATATATATATATATATATGATAAGGCCATATATGATATGATATATGATATATATGCCCAATGTATATATATATATATATATATAAAGAAACCAGTGTTTCCCTACTCGCCAAGCTTTCTCCACAACCAGCCAGAACGACCCACCGGTGGTTATGGTGGTGGATATCTTTTCACATCGAAAATATGCGAGTTTGGTGGGGGTGGCTGTGCGTGGGTGGGAGTGGGTAACGAAAATGTACTTTCAAGGACATTGTTTTGTTATGAGAAGGCCGAAAATGCTTCAGATTGTTTCAAAATAGGCGCGCCGACTGTGTCGGTGAGTCTAGAAGGTTCCGTAAAAACCTGCTCTAGAAATTTCTGGAAAGAAAAGGTTCTATAAAATTCCCGAAAGTTCTATAAGGTTATAAACTGAGTGGCGGAATGTGTCGGTGTGTCTTGAAGGTTCCTGTACATTCAATAAATTTCTTGAAAGTTCTAGAAAGAGAATGTTCTAGAAGGTTCGCGAAAGTTCTATGACGATCCAAACACTGTACTAAAAATCTACGCGTGCGAAGCCGCGCGGGCACAGCTAGTTTCTGAGAAAAGTGATCACAATGTCATCACAAAATCATCTCACTATGGAAAATTTCATTTGAAAATATTATAAAAATATTCAATCAATTACATTAACTTTTCGCGAAGTTCACACTTCTCCAGAACGTATCGTTCATTGTTATTTAAACCATAATGTCGCTGAGAAAAATGCAAAAAGCGAATGCACACGTTACTAAGAAATCGTTCTGAAAATCACGATTTTTTTCGTAAAAAATATTTATCTTTTGCCCCTTTTCAGTGATTAATAATCACATTAAACACGTGCATCAGATTTAATAATGCAGTTAATAATCTATACATCGGAACAAAAATGTCATTAATCAAAATAATATTTAGCTTAAATAAAAATATCAAAGTATTCGAATGTAACACGATAAGTTGCTCAAAAATGCGTTTTTTATGATTGATGTAAGTTTTTCTTAGTGATAGGTACGCATTTTACGTATGTAGTTTTTATAGATATATAACTTCATCTCTATAGGTAGTGATGTGATTTAACAATGGCGATATACCGGTTTTTCCAAAAGCCATAACGCTTTTGGTTTTCTGGAAGCCGCGCGCCGATTTCCCGCTCTTCTTTCGAATCTTCCAGCAAAAACACAAATAAAATAATAAATTATCTTGTCCAAATATGAAAAATCTCCTATTCACGGCCCGCAACGCCGGCCAATTCTACCCCAGATTTTTGTTATATATTTTGGCGAATAATATTATCGCGGGGAGTAATGATCGCGGCAAGTAATGATCGCGGCGTCTCCCCGAAGCGTCGGCGTCCATTTGCCTACGCTAAGCGTCCGAAAAGGAATCCCTTTGGCAAACAGTCGATTAGTCAGAAGACTCGAGGACCGCCCGACCCTCGGGGAGGGCCTCCCCCGGCCCGCCCCGCCCGCCCGCGTATCGCCGGACATTGACGTATAACGTCGGATCAAGTGGAACGTGGCCAGTGGCGTCGCATAAACAAATTTGCATGTTCTCTAACGCTGCGGTGAGAGAGAGAGAGAGTGGCAATTTTTATTGGAAAATTTGGTTTCATCAACAACAAATCCCTTGGAAATAAACGTTCTATACTAGTTAATGTTATTGTTTACTAGTTTATAGTACGTTCTCTCTATTAGAAGTGTGTTTTTTTGAAGCATGCCGTTCGCAGTATTATAACATCGACGTGTCGTACATGAAATACTCTATCTGTCTATCTATCTGCAAATCTGTTGCTTTGCATGAGAGAGTTTATAAGATTTTTTTATTGTAAATTTTTTTATATGAAAAAATAAACTACACTTTATTTTATAAAGCTTTAGAATATACATAACTAATTTACATTACAAAAAGGTTCATTAATAAAAAAAAAACGATGAAAAAATCCTCTAAGCTCCCTCCTGTGAAGTAACATTTTATATGCATTTTGGTACTTTATTCCAACCAACATCTGTAAACACATCCGCTTATTATTATTATTGACTATATCACGATATAAAAGCACGAAATTGAATTGAATCCTGATTATTAACATTTTGTTTGGGACGGGTTGATTTCTCGGGATTGTTTTTATATTGGATTGTGATTCTAGTCACAGGGTGTGTAAATCAAAGACGGTTGTTACTTATAATCCCAGCGGTGAACTGAAGGTCCGGTAGAATCCAGGATATAAAGTATACACGTCAATTATCAGCATGTCCCAAAAGAGATGAAAGGTGGGTGGAATGATTAATATCTATTTTCAATGATTATTGTAATCTTCTGTACGGTTAAAATGCTTGCGATGCACAAAGACTGCTAACGAGACATGAATAATTTTTCAGTTAAAATATATGCATAAGTACTAAAAAAAGTATGTAACATTAGTCAAAATTATCTAATTAAACACATGTACCTATGTTGTACATATATTTATTCTGTATATGTAATACAAAGTAAAAACGTATTTCAACTAACCATTATAATTCAACATCGTAGAAGTCCTTTTGTGATGTGACATTGACTATGGAATCCGTTGTGTATAACATTAAATCCTTTAAAACAGCTGTGCAGCATTGTTTCCCACACACGTCACACGCCGTAGACCCTTCGCAGAGACGTAGCGGTCAGCGTAGACACGGTCGGTCTACGACCGGATATAAATGAGTACGACTGGGATATGGGTATCGCATTGTTTACCCAAAGCCGCCCCACCTGTCTAAGGTGGCGTACACAGCCTCCACCACGACCCCAACCCCTTTGTTGTCCAGATGACAAAGTGCTGCGATCAATTTCAGTATTGTTACGGGAAATTATTGATGCTTGGTGCATTGTATTTTGTTACAATATTTCTTGTCATTTGTTACACGAGTATGTATTCTGGTGTCTTGTGTTGTGCATAAACGTATTTGCACACTTCTTCAGCTTGTACGATAATTATGTTATCACTTTGCAGGATAATGTAATCAGAAAATTTTTTATCGATTTAATCCCTTAAAATAAAATATAAAAATTATTGATTTTTGGTGCATCTTTTTTATATTCTAATTGATTTATCATTTGTAAATATTATTGTAGTTGTTTAAGGGAAATAAATGAGTGAATCTGAAAGTTTTATATCGAGAGCTTAAATTTAGTTCAAAAGATACAGGGTGGCCCGAAAGTCACAATACCATTTTAAAATTGAATAAATTTTTAAATTATATTTAGTTTTTAAAATAATATCCTTTAAATAACCACCATTTTACTTTTCACACTTCTAAGGTGTGAATTATCACCTGTCGTAATGTTCCTTGGCCTATTCCTTCAATTTTTTGACGGATTTTGGCCTTCAATTACTGAATTTTTCGAGGATTATAATGGTATATTTTATCATTCAAATACCTCCCAAGGAAGAAGTTTGGAGCAGTTAAGTCAGGTGAGCGTGGCAGCCAAGTATTTTCAGAATTTTACGAAATTATCCTTCTCCCGAAAATTTGCCTTACGAGTTCAGAGGTCAGGCGGGCAGTAGCACCATCTTGCTGCAACCATACCTCTGGTGTATCCAAGACTGCAGGATGCACGAAATTTCTTCAGCATTTCTCGTTACCTTTCGCCAGTGATGGTTACCGCGTCTTCTGCTTCATCTTCAAAGAAGAAAGGTCCAAGAACCCTTCCTGCATTTACACCACAGCAAACTGTTGCTTTTACGGGATGCGGACTACGTTGGTGGACTATTCTTAAATTTTCGATCCCCAGAATCGCATATTTTGTTTTTTTAAGAAATCCGTTTAGATGAAAGTGGGCCTCGTCGCTCATAATGAGATTATGAATGAAATCAGCTTCTTGTCTTGCCAATTTTCGCATACGCTAATCGATTCTCATAATCTGCTAGCTTCAATTTTTGCACCAGCTGTATCTTATTTGAATAGACATGCAGCGTCCTTTTAATCCTCTGGAGTGAGGTTTGAGACATCTCCAATTGCTGGAACTGCCTTCTTCAATGTTTCGGCGTACACGGTGAATGTTGTCCTGTGATCTCTCTGAACATGGCCTCCCAGCACGCGCTAAATCAGTCACAGACCCCTGAATTTGAAATAGCCGGAATAAACGAAGAATAGTATATTTATCTGGTGGTTTTATAACCCCTGAATGACGAATATAGGCTCTTTGCTTTGGAAAAATTGATCATTTGTTTTATATATAGGATTCGATTATTTTAACACATTGTTCAATCAAAAATCAAATTTTTAAATAAAAAAATGATTAATTGTGGAAAGTTATTTGAATTTTAAATGGTGTTGTGACTTTTGGGCCACCCTGTATATATTTTATTATTATAATATTCGAAGATGTAGTTGTATATGTTTTAGGGTAAACAAAGCAATTTATTAAATATGGAAATGTGTATTTTTTATATTTTACATTTTTATAAATATACACCATACACCATATTTTCTTATGAAAGTTTATATAATACCACACTTCAGAATAACAGAGTTCTATGGTCCGATACATTGTTGGAGAAAAGATTAAAAACCACTGGTCTGAAATTAGCAAAAGTGATAATGAATCACAATTTCAAAACCAAACAAGTTCTTTCATAAATATAAGATTTTATTTGTCGTTTGCTTTTATAATCTAGTATATTACTAACAATGATTTACATTACCTACTCAAATATGTATTAAAATTTATAGCGATTTTATAAATTTTTATTTGTCTGTATTGTAGAATAAGACACTAAGAATTAGTGAAACTATCTGAATGATTTTTTACGAAAATATTTAAAAAAAATTATATCTTACAAATGGAAACACTTGTAGGACGAAAATTTCCTGGGATACTTTGGACGAAGTAATATCCGGGATTGCCTAAAAGAAAAGTGATTAACCCAAAACATTTCATATGTATATTAATAAAGTGTTTTACTGAAATGAATTTTTCCCAAAAATAAGCAGCATGGTAATGTAATTGATTACCATAAGCATCCATTTCTATCCCCTAGCCCCAAAAAACGGACAGATATACGTCATTCTGACAGCTCAGCAAAATTGTTCTTTCACCCTCGTTGAGACTTTGGCGTCGTTAAAAAGGAAAGAAACTCGCCCCGCAAAAAAGCTCATTTGCGAGAGCTCTCTTATATTACGCCCGGTAGGTTGGGCTCGCGAAGGCTCTATGCTAATGATCTATCCAGTATTGACCGTCTTCCTTCTACGATTTCAAATTATAATTTCTCTTCCTTGGCCGCTGTGGCGTCTTGCCCCCACACGTGCGATCCGGGGTAGTTTCATCCCTGTCGCACGCGGCCTCTCGTACTTTGCGTCATTATATTTATCATACATTCACGGCTGGCGCACCAAGAGGCCGATAGTTGCACAGCTTTGAAAATTCAATAAGAAATAAATATAAAACAATTTTTTTACCGGGCGTCTTTAATTTACAACAGTTTTTAAAACAAATTTTCGAGCGTAAAATCCAATTATTGTATTCTCAGAGCATACATATAAAAATATTGTAAAAATATTAACTGGTCAATAAAAGGAAATAAAAAATTTAAATTAATAATTTTCAGGTCTATTCTAGTGAATATGTTAAATAATTCGTAAGAATATCACGCTTAATATTCCACCTTTAAAATCTAGAGGTATATTAAGGAAATCTATGTATAAGGACCACAGATGTCTCTAGCATAATCAAATCAAATACATTAAAGAAACTGATTTACAACAAATATACAAATTTCAAAAATTATATAATGAATGGATAGTCTTACAGTGGAATTGGTGATCATTGCGTTGTGTAAAGTGATCACTTAATCCAGCTCATACATGTCATAAGCCCTGGGAGGACACACTTTAAAAACTTTCATACAAGTTTCCCATATAAGTTGCTTAGTCTCTGTGAGACTTCAATAATTTATTTTAACTAATAATTACCCCACTGTGGACATAAAATTGTGATCTATATATATTGTTAAAATCAAAATATTGCGCCAATATTACAAAGTAACTGACAAATCAATTAATAATAAATTTAATTTATTGGTAGGTGTCACTGTAGAATCTCGTTGAAAATATTTTTTTGGTAGCAAATAATTGTTATGTTCGGCCAAATAAAAAAAAATTAGATCTTATGGGTGTGGATTTTAGGAGCGTATAAAAATTAGATTGGAAATTGGTTTGGAGGAAGGGTTGATTGAGGAGAGGAATGAATCTGAACAGAAGGCTGGGCTCCTATTATTGTTCTTCTTATTACTTTTACTTTTAATAAAAATAAGATTAAATAATAATATAGTATAAAATGAACATGAAATATATGTAATGACTTTAAAAAAGAGTTGAGTATACGGAATACATATCGTAATAATATTATACTATGACGAGATGCGAACCTTCGATCACTGAGTCACTAGACTTGTATTGTATATTAAGTAGGTACCTCAAATGGTTTTTCATTTTTTAAACGTGTTCATTGCTTCATTTAAAACATAATTTAAATTTATGAAATTCGTCACACATGTTATTTGGTATGAAAGAACAATATTGACAACTAAATAAAGAAAATAATCGGTAAAATATTTATTCTACGATCATTAGTAATAAATTATTATTTATTTTCATTATTAATACCTACCTACACACCAAGAACAATACATTTACAAAGAAAATATTCAAAATTGCTTTAAAAATTCCTCGCAACTAGATTCGCCCAAACTCATTAATTATGCAAGATTCCAAACTCCTCTGAAGTCTCAAACCTCCCTTATTATAATCGTGCTCGCCCCCTCTCCCACCCGCCGCCGGGGGGTGCAGGAGGTGCTAGACAGGGACGCCTGTATACTAATGAGCGCCGTAAGGGATGCAAGAGAGGGATGTAGATATTTCTAATTTGCGCAGCATCCCGCGAGCATGCGCAGTGACCTCTGGTCGATAATGACTCCTCTGTCTCGCTCTCGTCTTAAGCTCGACACACCATCTCATCTCGTTTAATATGTATTTATTTATGTAAGTATATAATTCTGGGAGCCTTTTGCTGTGTTTGTTGTTGTGTTTATGTTTCTTAGCGGAGCGCTCGGAATTATACAGTAACGATAACAAATGCTTTGAAATAATTGGGTTTAAGTAGTCTGCCTAAAGTATTAAGTGTTTAATAACGTATTGTATAAAAATATAATCTTTTATTAATGAATTTCAGTAATAAATTGAAAAATGAATTCGAAAATCTTAATATTGATTATTGTTGTACCTGCTAGCGCGCACCTGTTTAGATCTAAAATTGTTTCTATTGATGTTATTAGATACTCGTGTTTTATTCTTGAATACAATTAATTAACGATGTCGGTGTTATGTATTTAAATGAAATTTTTTTGTATAAAACCACTGTTTATTGAATTATCAACATGTTTCGGGGCCAATTATCATTGAATAATTAATAATCAGTGCTAACAGAAAATCGGATACTATAAATAACCAAATCCTTTTTGCAAATATTTGCCATTTAACATTTTTTAAATTTGTTTTCACATTAGTTATTTAACGTCCATGTATTTATTTTTTAGCATACATATGTCCGTATTCTGAAATCAGCAATACTGCTTTTTTGTGTTATTGTATAACATTATATGCCGGCAATTTTGACGTCTTAAATCTGACAAGTAAGAGATTAATGAATTCAGTCAATTAGAAAGCTCATTATTTACAATTGTAAGTAGGTAACTTAACGTTTGTTTACATTTTAGAGCTTTCTGATTAATTGAATTCATTAATTTCAAACCTGCCAAACTTCAAACATCAAAATTGGAGGCATTAAAACTGTCGAGATACAGAAATATTAATACTGCTTATTTCAGAATACGGCCGGTTGTATCCTAATAAAGGGATCATTGGCCCAGAAATACATTGATAATTTTAAAAATAGTGTTTTTATTCAAAGTGTTTTATTTTTATTGATATAAAGAATTTTTTTCAATGTTTTTGAAGAAGTTATATCAATTCTTTTTTCAATTTATTAAAAATCTTTATTTCGAAACCGTAGATGAAGGTATAGCACAAAGTCGGATAATATAATATATCCCAGTGTAAATCAAGCTATAAACGTGAGTCAAATAATAATTATAACAAATCATATAGAAAAACAAATTATATAGAAAAAATCAAATTGTATAGAAAGTTAGAACTCTAGCTACACAGATCCGAATTAACAATTATAATTAAATGAATTGCAAAATAAGGACTTTCTCATTTACTACGTGGCATGGTCTCCTTCCGAGCAGCACAGGACAGCGTATGGAAAGGAACCCCGGTTAGACAAGAAAACACATTAATTCCTTTTTAAGGGTGGCGGTCACCCCTCCGCGGGGTGTTGCGGAGGGCGGAGGGGGTTGTTTCCCCTATTTTTTATTTTAATATTAGGGGTAGGTGACGCGAGCCGTAACGTGTAGTCTTAAGAAAAATACGTTGACTTTTTCATCACAAATTTATTTCATTCATTTTGAATGAGAAACGTTATGCGATGGAATGGAATTTCGATATTTTTGTTGTTAAGTTTAAGACATTATATTAATCTCTATATAGCTCGAGGATAAGACAATTAGATTTAAATAGAGTAATTATTTTGCAATGATTTTAATTAAAAAAAAAAACGGAGACAGAGTATTCATAAAAGCTTGTTTAAAATAGAATAATGGACAGTTGCTGAATGTAATTTTTAATAATGATATGACAAAATAGTTTAACACAATAAATTTTCTAGCATTCTGTTATTGAGATAATGTGTTATTATGAAATATTTATGTGTAATATTTTGTCTTTTTTCTGATACTGTAAAGGAGGATAGTGGCGTTATAAAATACTTTCCCTTTTGTATTTATCGACTTTAACTAGATACGTAGCTTCACCTGGATATCTTAAAACGTTTTGAATGAATGTTGTTATAAAATTATTACTAGAAAAACATTTTATCGTCTAACCTTTTCTAAAGTTTAGTTATGGACACATAGAATGGTTTTAAGCTAGTTCATTAAGTAATTATTTCGTCTAGTGCTTTTTAAAAATTTTTTTTTTTGTAAGATTATTTTTTTCAATTACGTGTCGCATCAATATTAACTAAGCCAAAAGCCTGTGCTATGAAAATAGGACTAACTTGCTGGTGTCCTGGAATGGGGCTCGAAATACCGACCACCAAATCACTAGGCGAGCGCCATGACCAATACACCAATACGCTAAACTCTTTCTATTCTACGATTCTAGCCAGATGATTTAAGCTTAGAGGTTAATCTTCATTTTGGTTTATTTTTCTTAGGTTTTCACGGCCGTTTAGAATAGTTTGAGTTTTCTACAACACGTCACTACTGCAATGGGATCCGAAACGTTGGCCAGAAAGGTGGTAGAAATACGGCAGAATATCCCAAAAAAATCAAGGTTGTAGAGATTATTCATGATGATCTTTAAAGTATGTGAAAAACAAAAACTTTTATAACAGATTGTTAGTCAAAATTGTAAAAACCACTACCAGATTTTAGGTCTACCGGTTTCGAGACGTACCCTTCTCTTCGTCAGGACCAACACTACACCACTACATTCACAACACTACCCACCTCAACCATAGTATTGTTACACTTCCACCAATAATTGATCACATGCGTGTTAGTCTTGTCAGGGACGAACATGCACTGATTAGCCTAATGAACCATCAGGTGTAGTGTTGGTCCTGACGAAGAGATGGGTACGTCTCGAAACCGGTAGACCTAAAATATGGTAGTGGTTTTTACAAAGTTGACTAACAATCTGTTATAATGTCTAACCACAAAGTTAATGCTTTAAATATTAATAATAAAAACTTTTATGTTCTCTCTATGTCTCTACTGTACACACGTATATCTCTATTGACTTTGATTATAATTTTATATTTTAATACTCAATTTTCGAGAGTATCAGAAGTTATCATCCATGGGTAAAATATAAAAACCATTGTTGTTCATACCTCACTTGTTGTAGAGGAATTCTGATACTCTCGAAACATCAATAGTAAAATACCGCATCGGTAGTAAACTACTTGCTGCAGATTCCCATCATCACCCAGCGCAGAAGAGAGGAATAATTGATACCTTAGCTACGAGAGCCTAAAGAATATGCCAAAAAGAACATCTGCAGGAGCAGATTCGTACACTGAGCGATGCGCTAGAAAGCAATGGATACCAAAGATGGCAGATACGGCACATCATTAGAGCCAAATCACAGAAGCTGAGATCAAAGGGATTGCTTTCTTGCCTTATATCCATAATGTAACAGACATGATTGCCAAAGTGCTCAAGAAACGGAATATTAAGACAGTGTTCGGCACAAACAACAAGGTTAAGGACCTCTTAAGACCAGCGAAGGATCGGGATCCCCTTGAGACCGACGGTGTTTATAGGCTCGACTGTCAAAATTGCGACAAAGTGTACATGGGACAAACAGCACGCATGATTTCAAAGAGGGTTGATGAGCAAAAAAGAGCATGCAAACTCGGTCATCCGGAAAAATCGGCATTGGCTGAGCACTTTCTAGATACGGGCCACCATTTTTCATTTGAGACGAAAATCTTAGGAAAGCCCAAAAGTCACCACACGCGCCTGGTCAAAGAAGCAATTGAAATATACAAGCACCCGGTAAACATTAATAGGGATGACGGTCTTAAGTTAAAAACCTCGTGGTATACGGCGCTGCAGGATAAATCAAATCGACGATCCGCACAGTCCGACATCCGTTATTAAATACACGACATCAAGACACACACTCTGCTTTGGACACGGTACTGCAATTCAGTACTTAATCTAACACAAACATGGACACACCCTGACTCCGATACGGTATTGCAAGGCAATACTTAACCTACACTAAACACACACCCATCACATCAGCCCTGAAGATGGACCCTGCAATGGGATCCGAAACGTCGGCCAGAGAGGTCACATATACACGGCAAAATATCCCAGAAAACTATACACAGAAGATCGGTAGTAAACTATTTATTGAAATAAAATATAAATAGAATATATAAAGATTATAATTAAACTCCGTTAATACAACATAGTTTTATTGTTTTCACTCAATTTAATGATCAAACTGATTTTATTTTTCCATCTCAAATATAATAACCATATGACAAAATAATTCTCGCATCATATTGATAGAAAACATTAAAGAAAATAGAGTTGACTATATTGCAGAGTTATAGTGTAGTTGTGTCATGTACAACCAAGGAACTATTTACTTAGAAATAATAATAACACCTCGATGGCCAGGGGCGGATCGGGGTCGGGGAAAACCATGTATTGTGCGGCAGACAAGTATTATTGCGGGGAGAACAGACGAGCTGAACAATAGTGCACGGTTATGAAAGTACTGAAGTTATGACAGGGCCGGGACTAGGACTTATTGTGTAAGTTAAAATTTTAAATTGGTTTATTTATTTACCCGCTTGATGGTTGAAATACACGGTAGCCGGTCCATATGATGACACCCTGGTGTAACATTTTTAAGTTTTGTAAGTAAAATATTGTATTATATTTCAGATTTAAGTGGTTGGGTTAGGTTAGGTTTAATGTTTTCTTTGCGTTTTAATTTTATATAAATTTTTAATAATTTTGTCCATGAAGCTAAGTTTTTCATCATTGAATTTATTTATTTAAGTATGCAAGAAGACTCGGGCGACTTGCTTACTTCATGACGTCTTGTAACTAGCACAAAATTAGTTGGTACATTGTGCATATAAGTAATCAATAAATAATAAATGTAACTAAAAGAAACTAATATCAATTAATTAACCGGTTAAAAATCAAGATCTTTTTGTGACTCTGCCACCCCTTTTGTTTTCTTTCTTTGCCATGTCACACCTACCGATCAAACCATATTTTTAACTTTTCATCAATATCGTAAGATAAGTGTGATGGTCTTGTCCTCAGTTTTAGGAGGGGAACTTTGTAGGTACTTGAGAATCCAGAGAAACTCGATGTTCCTCTTCAAGATATTTTATTCGTTTGAATAAATTGACCTCACGAGACAATTATTACTGTATTCAGATAGAGAACAAGTTGTTACTGACGTGGTGACTGTGTTGTAAGAGAGCGCGTTAATATGGCGCCTCGTTATTTATATCCATTCGCTCTCTCATACTGTCTGACTCTCTCATTCATTCCTACAGACGTTCATCCAGATATATTACAATAAGTTTTTTGACTTGCGCATTCTTCCAATCCTTAAAAATCGTTGTGAAATATGGACTCTGAATATTGAGTTAATTCACCAGCTCTTAAGAAGAGCCGCACCACGGTGAAGGATGTCATAGTCACTATTAAAAATGGTAAAAGGCAATGGGCGAGTCATACTCCGAGACTCGCCCATTGCCTTTCACTCAAGACTCGCACTCAAAACAAGCATAGATAGTCGATGGGAGAAGAATATTCCTCAATATAGTCAGTGAATATAGAGTAGTTGAATATAGAGTAGCTTGTTGGTGTAGTGATCATGACGCTCGCATAGTGATCTGGTGGTCGATGGTTCGAGCCCCATTCCAGGACACCAGCATTAGCCCTATTTTCAGTGCACAAGTGTTTAGCTTATTTTGAAAATAATTAGAATATTGATGCAACACGCACTCCGTGTTCACTATTTAAAAGAAATATTGGAAAAAAAAATATATCGCCGTGAGTTTTGATAAAAGAGCTATATTTTATTGCTCTTTATTTATTCTAAAGGTATTTTATTATTAGAATATGCAAATATTTTATTAATATTAAAATGAATAGTGCATGTTTTTTTAAAAAGAGTAAAATAATTTTGTGGTGACATTATTAATATAATTAATAAAAATGTAAAAACAAAATATCTTCATTTTTATTAATTATATTATACTTTTATTTTTCAAATAAATCAATAATTATTCTTGTTATTGATGATTGATTCTTTTTCCAACTTTCAAACACTTTTTATTTATTCTTTCTACACACCTATAAATGCGTATAATTTATGATAGACTTACCCATTTATCAAAAATTATGTCAGGCAAAACGAAAGAATTCCCCCCTGTTCGTTAAAGTACACAAGGTTCTTATCCGCTTTAACGATCTATGTATCTTAAGACCTTCTGGACCTCACGTTCATAGCATCTTAACTATTGGGTATAGCAGAGATGGAAAAACAGAGAAAAACAAACAAGTATTTGTGAGAAAAACTAACGCCGCGTCTTGCTAACCGAAAGAAAATTATCTAGCATCAAAGAATATTGTGAAAATGTCTATTCATTTTCAGAATCTGTATGGAACATCGTAGCAAGTTATTGTCGCTTTTTGTCTGTACCTTTGTTTCAGCTGGGCGTTACAAAGCAAGATTTTTTTGTTGGGTTTGTATAAGGGTGTGTTGTGTGCATAGGAGTAGTTTGACTTATATGACGAAGGGGTGGAAATGTTCGTTAGACCAAATTATTGGACGGGGGTAGTTTCTTGCAGGACAAGACTTTCACGGCGGCCATTGCACACACTCAAGGGTCGGTCGGGGAAAATAATGATACATTATCTTGGTCTTTATGTCTGAGAAACTGGGGAGGGGGAAGTTGTAGGTTTATGCGTCTATGTCACCACACGAGTGTCATTGTATATAACAATAATTGTAATAATGACCTAATACCGTAATTAAACACATATTTTTTAAATAATAATGCTTACTTTATAGTTTCCATTATTAAAATATTAAGACAGAGCATAATTATAAATATTGAACTGAATTCTGATGTTGATTTTTCAAAACATTGTATTGAGATATTTAAAATAAACAGGATGAATTAATTAGATTGATATATAGTACCTACCTAAAATATGCATAAAAATTTTGATTTTTATTTCACTAACATAAATGTATTTACACGTGAAGTCTTGTGTTAAGGATACATTTTTTTTTCAAATAAACATATCACGCAATAAATCCTAAAAACATTAACAGTGGTAAAATGGTATCGCCGTACCTACTCTGGCAAGGAAAATTTTCGGACATATGGAAATAAAAACACTGTTTTTTTTAAGTTCTACCTTTTTAATTTTCTGAGACCCGTGTAGCCTTAGGTACGAGGCATTACCAATCTCAAATCAATCAGATTTATATTGCCCTCATAAGGCGAAACGCGTCTCAGAAAATTTAAAAAGGTAAAACTTAAAAAAACAAGTGTTTTTATTTCCATATGTGTGATTATGGAGTTCTACAAACTTAACTCTGAAATAATAAATTTAAAAAAATTTCCGATTCGTATCCCGGTGATGACATTTTTTTTTGGGTAGATAGATTTTTCTGTAGGTACCTATATCTTTCTTATTGATTCATATAATTTGATTTAACTAGTGCGTTTAAACGACGTAATTGTATAACTTATTTACAATTTAGAGAGACTGTGTGAAGAAAGAAGAATTTGTTTTGCTGCCAGAAAGTAAGAATTTTTTTAAAATCACATTAAAATACCTAATTGCCTATGCGACAATGTCAGCCACTAAGTAATGTAACAATGTTCGTCACTAAATTTATCAATACCTACGCTACGCTAAATGGCGCTGTTTTTACAACCTTAATTCGCGATTGAAACGATGCTAGCGAAAGTAATGACACGCTAATAATAACATATTGCACTTCGATTTCACGATAATTAGAATTTTAGCAAATAGGGAATAAAAGATTTATTGTCTTTGAATTAGGAGAAACGTTTAATTAATCCATATTGTAATGTGTGTTAATGTAACATTTTATTTCTTTACATCAAAGATTGATTACGATTTTTTTATTATCGTGACTAGGTAATTAACGAAAAGCTGAAATTCAAACAAAAAATATCCGTCATTTTTGACGGGTTATAGTATATATACTATGATATATTTTGACCTTCTCGTCACCCTGTGCCGTTCCCGACCGGATCGCCAGCCAGTTAGCTCCACTTAATTTGTTTGCACTTGTGCGAGTAGTGGAAGAAAATACCTCCGGTGGAAATCCCCTCTCCCATTGGCCGGCGTTTCCGAATGCCTTTGTTCTAATTATCACAATCAAGCGCCGCCATTGGCCGGCGCCTCCCCTCCCGCGGCCGGGCGTGGCCAATGGGGAGGCGGCGAGGCTTTTAATTACCGGGTAAATTAAGCTGAGCGAAGTCGGCGCACTTGGGAACCGGCGGAGGTGCGGCGGAGATTGGCCGAGGCCGCCCCACTCCCGCGGGGGAGATCAACCGGAGGCGTGACAGAATTATTTAATGAACTCCTCAACTCGGAACGTTTCTAATTAAAGTTTGAGATTGGCCGGCGGAGACAGCCTACGCATCAGGGGCGTGCGCTCCGTACATTAAAAAAAGCTACGCGTGGCAATAATTTTTACTAAATAATTTTTAGTTAAATATCAGCTGACTAACTAACTAACAGTTAGAGTTTTCTGGGATGTTCTGCCATCCGAATACGACCTTTATTTATGATAATCTCAGTAAGTACCTAGGTAGGTACTGGTTGTTAACATACATAAGTTGTGTCTGCCTTTAAACAAAAAAATTAAAACAGATTAGTCAATGTTGTGTATTCTCCTTAACAATTTACAACTTTTTGCCAACGTTCTACAAGATTTTCGATGCCTCTGCAATAAAAATCGTTCTTAATTCGAAAAGGAGATTATAAAAGTTATGTACAAGGCGGTCCCTTTTGTCTATTTGATGTTCCATTTTAAAGTCTTGTCTTCCTCTTCTTCTTCTTCTTCTCCTTTTTATAGACCGATGTGGTTTGTTCTCGAGGAGTAGGCGCTATTCCTGTGAGGTGAACTCCCAGCTATCCTTCCATCTTTTGGAAGGTCTTCCGTGAAGCTGACTTTAATTTTAATTATGCGTATAGAGGCTTTTAATAAAATAAAATAATAAAGTAATAAAATAGTAAAGCAAACACAATATCTTGTAGAGCAGATTTTTTTTTTCGAGTACCTAGCACATTTACAAATTTGTTTTACTTTTAGCGCGAATTTTGAAATTCGAAAATAGAAATTGAATCTACATAATTACGTTAATACCTACTTTTGCTACAAGTGCATCTCTAGTAGCTTTGACACTTTTATGAATTACTTATTTTAATCAAAACTTAAGAGTTCAATATTAATACGTGAATTGGAAGACTTCTAAAATCTACTTTCTTACGTGATTGAAAATTAAAAGAATTTTGTCAAAATTATAATGACAATGTAGAATACTTCATCTAAACCATCTCAGCAATGCTTTCATACTTTAACGTATCGAAATTAGAATATGTCCAAGCCAAATGCACGCCACTGCTATATATTACATAGATATATATGTATAAATATATACTAGCACACATTTACAAGAAGAGGTTCCAGATAATTAATTTTTCTGAGAGGGTCGACTGCGTAGTGAAGTCAATTTACTCGGAGATAATGGAATTCCGTCTGAGTTATAACGTTAATTTGAGATAAGAAAAATTCACATTAACTTTTAAATGTGCTCAAGTGTACTTTCTTTGAAAAATGTTGATTCAACAAAATTTCTGCAAAAAGTATTTCGTTTGTTTGCGCTAATGAAATTGAAATAAAACAGAGTAGTACCTACTCTTTACATTTTAAAGCAATTTGATTACAATTTAATCTTAAAACATTTAGAGCTATTCTGGCTTTTTTTTCAACATTTAAATTAATGAGTTTACTTGGCTCTTCTGCCGTGTGTCCTTTTGAACCACCAGTTCTTATTGCAGGGTCCAACTGGTACACATAAATGAAATTCGCAAAAAAATTATATTACAAAGGACTAAAAAGATACATTAATCTATCAGAAAATTTGAAAAAACATTAATTTTGTCATTGTTGGCATAGAGGGTTATTTGGAAAAGATTAATAACCTCGCAGGACTATATTCCTGCCTTGATTATGAGTCAAAAATGTTCAAGCTATTATGACCTAATATCAATATTTAAGAAGATATGCGATATCAAATTTTGCATTTTTTTTCAATATTCTGACTTATTTTTTGTGAAACGTAGGACTATCATTACAGTAACCTATCATTACAGTCCATATCAAATATGGAAAATTGATTCCCTTTAATACAAGTCAAATAAAAAAATAAAAAACTTCGAATTCCAATTGCAAAACATTCCAATTGGAATATTTCAGGGTTTTTATCATTTTATTTAACTTGTGTTGAAACGAATGAATTTTTCGTAATCGACATAAGTTAATGTAATGATAGTCCAACGTTTTACAAAAAATAAGTCAGAAATATTGAAAAAAAAATTCAATCTTTGTTGTCGCATATCTCCAAAACTATTGATATTAGATCATGATAGCTTGAACATTTTTGACTCATAAGCAAGACAGGAATATAGTCCTGTGAGGTTATTAATGTTTTCTAAATAAACCAGTATAGGTAAGTAAATATATTAATTATTAATATTCGTTAATCATATTATAACGAATTAATAACTACATATTAATATTTAAAATTAATAACTAAAAAACAGAATGGATCTAGACAGGTTGACTCATCGGAAGCAGGCAAGACAGGGGGAAATGGAAGCACCTATTCGAGTCTTTGGGCCCACTACCTTGCTAGGAACAGGGGTGGAAAATGATGATGATGATAACTACATTAATACATATAATTAAAAAAAAATTATAAGCGCAGACTCTAGAATAGCTTCATTGTAGATAAAAATTGCGAGAAATCGGTTTGTAAAAGGGTTAAAATGGCAAATATTAATCTATCTGTGTACAACAGTGTTTAGACTTTTGTAAAAATACGTCGTATCAACTCATCGACGACATCGCCTCTGCAGTCGTGAATTTTTTTTTTGTTTTATTATTTACAAACGTCACTACCATTTGGGGCAGGAGGAGAGAATAGAGTACTAGAGTGTAGGGACACTACTTTCCTGGAACACAAGCTTCGTCTCGTCCATTCATTCATCCTCTTATGAATACTCTTCGATGGTCGAGATTCATCACAGACTACTCGCGTCTTCCAGTATCTCTTCTAGGTACTCAAAATAGGTCTCTCACGGATATTCTCTATGGCTGGTGCCATCATACCAACGCATGTTTTCATCTGCTCGTCCATTTGTTCTAAATGATCCCTTAATTCTTTCTTCTTTTTTTTCCTGCTCATGAAGGCTGTGTTTTTCTCTTCGTTAGCATTAGAAAGTTATCAATAATATCTCGAACATATCGTAGCCCATTCTTCTGCTCCTACAGTGCAAACTGCTTTTCTCCTTGTTAACTCCCGGAATATTCTTTATATCTAATTAGAGTTCAACTTTTTTTCCTCCATCCTCATTCCTAGAAATCACCAATTTCTACAGACTGCCTTTCTTTCTTGTAGCAACCTTCCCGAAGTAAAATATAATTATTTTCCCGCGTGTTATGAACAGCCTTTTTTATCCGGCGTTATTGAAGAATATAGATATTCTTTATCTACATGTCTCGTACATGGTCAGTCATTTTATTAGAAATCAAACTCTCGTCCTCCGAACTTGCACATATGTAGGTACACGGTAATAATTATGCTATAATTATCTCTGATATAAGTACACGTAATTAGTTCATTCTTCGCTTTCAAATAAATGGATCAGTTACATGTATGTCTGATTTGAGGAATATTTATATAAAAACAATAAAATTTACAGGTAAAATACGTAAAATTGTTATGATATGCTATAAAAGAGAGAAACTGCACTTAATCGAAACGAATATTGAAGAATAAACTGGAATTTGGAAGAAATCATGACGATGCTCAAGAAGGTTAGAATGTCTAGGATTCTATATATTGCGTGGCTGCCCACGCCAGCAGTTAGCGAGTTGTTACGACTGAACGCGATGTCATAGAAGCGAGTGAATTGTGAACAGTGCGATTGACCGTAAACAATAATCAAGCTATATAAAAAAAATTTAGCGAAATAAAAAAGTAGGTACTCACATATGTTTGTGGAATAATCTCGTGGGACGATTAGTGCAAATTAAAAAATATTGCTATAGTTACGTCTGTGTCTAGTGACTTTAAGAATAAATAAAAGTTAAATTGATTTTAAGAGATTATTCTGCCGCCGCGAAACAATATAATGTACAAAAATTATACGCCAAGGTTGATTTCTGATTTAAATACATATTTCTTTCCAAATAATAAGACTTAAATAATACCGGAATAAACAATAATATGCTTACATATATTATTAATATAATGACATAAGCTGTTTTAAATACAATGTGTGTATAAAACAATCCTTGCCGCGATAGGGTACGGCTCGCCATCCAACATACTGCGAAAGATATTTCGCTTTTCCGAACCATTTAATATTAATGCGCATTTCTGAACGACTGTGTATAGAGCCTACTCGGGGTACGATCCACCCCTCCCCGCCCGCACCCTCCCCCTCGCGGATCCTTTGTTAGCCCCCACCCTCGGCCGTTTGAAGCGGCAGAATAATTCCCAAGATTCGGGGATTTTTTATCGGGTACTTATTCATATTGCAAAAAGGTACGTACTGTTTTCGTATTTATGAAAGAAAACTCGACACTATAAATCATTTTGTTTCAATTTCGCTTCGATGACAAATGCAGACAATTTGAAACAGCCGAACTTTACCATCCAGGGTCGATGTATCGAAGTCGAATCATTCGATTAATCTCGGGTTGAGCAGATCTTAATATCGTCGCCATATATATAATTGAGCCTATGTGCCGTTTTAGTACATTCCGAGATAGATGAACGAAACTGTTAAAAAATAATTGCACAGACTAGAATTATAAAAAATATTTTAAATAATTACTAGGCAAATATGCCAGATGAACGGCAATGTTTTTTTTAGTATATCTCTATTATTTATATGAAAAATTGACAAATTGATTCATTCATCTGAGAATGTATTAAACGGCACATAGGCTTAATTATATATACAGCGACGATATGTTGTTGGAGTAAGATTTATAATAATATTATAGAAAGCATTCTATATGTTAACAGAGTTTAAATCGTCCTGGTGACATTTAATTAGACTGTTAGGTCTTTAATAACCAGATTAAAATAAGTCCACTGTTCAAAATTCGTACTTTGTTTTAAAATATTATTTTCGAAAATTCTACTTAATTAAGGTTAGGTCTCTTGTTTGATCTATTAACATTTATTTATGAAATCCATGTAAACATTAATATTAAAATATAAATATGTTTTTACATTTGCATATTGATCTACATTACAATAACAAAATGAATTTTTTCTTTTGTCAATTTTATTAAAAAAACATTACCGCACAGTGTTTAACATACATTTGCATCGAGGGTAAATTTTTGTTTATTATTTTTTATTAAATTACTCACACGATACCCAGTGAATGGGTGTTATTGTTAATTAAAAAAAATGTGGTTTTAAATATTTTTATAGATTTTTCTTTTTTTAGTTATATTTAGGTACAACTAGTTTGAAGTAAATACATAAAAACTTGCAAACGCAAAAAAAAGTTCCGCCACAATAACAATTTATGGTAACGAAAAATTAAACAAATATAAAAGATTGTATACAATTACCTTTTCCTTTTTAATTGTTTCGCATAATTAAATATCATTAAACTTTTTTCTATTAATTGATAATTAATAAGTTCTAATAAATAATCAAAAAATATATTTATTATAATATAAATTGTATTTTGAAGTAAATAGGTGAAATTATTATTTTGAGAGGGAGTTTTCTGATTAAGGTTAACTTGATCCATGCGAGAAATAAAAGGCAGTAAATTTTCCTTCCAGTGGAACGTGGAAATTACACTCGGCCAGTGTACCCGGAAAGGACGATTGAAATCCTTAGTCCTGACATTAATTTTATTACAGTAATTCCATCCCTCCCTCAGCTGCCTGCCGCCCCGCCACGGTCAGGGCTGCGGGGGGAGGGGGTCGTTTTCCGCCAGATAAAAAAACAAAGAAGGAAAACTCAACTTCGCAATTTGCCTCCGGACTAGAAGATAAGACGGTACATGGTTATATTATTAGGGGGACGGCTTGTAATCTTTTGACTTCACTCGATGCTCTTGGATTTTTTTATTTTTAAATATTTTTTTATTGTGGTCATATTTTATTTATGATGCAATTTCTGAGTAGAATGGTTCACATGGATTGAGCTTATATTAGTAGACGACTACTTATATGCTACTGGACAACAGTTTGGCATTGTGCAATATTACTCTATATAGAAACGTTTTTTAGCTATGTTGGATAGTTTATTGACATCGATAAAGAAATGAGAGTTGCGTACCTATAGGAAGTGTAGAGATATATGCTGTACGCATATCTCTGCAGGAAAAGTTACCTTACTCCTACAGCGCTTTTAAAGTAAATTCATCAAAGGGCGCGTCTCCACAAAGTCAATTTTGTCAAAATACTGATAATAAAGATTAGTACAAATTGATGAGTTATTTAAGATTCCTTAGATAACAGATCCTACTTTAAATTCAATAGACACATTTAATTAATTAATGGTCACTACATCATAAAATAACTTTTAAACTATGTTGTTAAATTTTTTATACACAAATAAATATCAAAATACATAGCAATTCTGATTCACTTGAAACCTTTCATTTCCAGTACTTATATAAAAATAAATAAATAAATTATTAAAATGCAAATAAGAGTAGGATAAAATATTTTGAGTAATGTAATCTTTTAATTGATATAAAAAATATCAGATTTCAAAACCATAATATCACCACATAATTGTGAAAAAATTATCAGTAAGTAATAATAATAATAAAATTAAAAATAACTAAATATGGTTTTCATAAACATTCTGGGTTACATTACTCTACGATCAAGAATAATTTAATTAACATATATTGTTTTATATTAAAAAAGATTCTTTTCACATAATTATATTATCACTTAACTAATGAATTTCTCCGCTACAAAGGGCAATTTTGAAGATGTTTATAAAAATATCAAGTACCTACCCAGCACATGCTCGGTGACATTTTTAGCCCCCCCCCCTGAGCCTCGTGAAAAACCTTTAAAAAACTTATAATTTGTACAAGTTACATTAAAGTGGTTTTTAATGTCGAGTCTACATTATTCATCCGTACACATACCTGGCCCTTGAGGTGCGGGCTGGCTACACGACACCGCGAGCCGGGGAGGGGCTGAGAAGCAAAAGCTATTTTAGAAATTAAACTTGTCAGCCAGCCTTCTCTAGAGGATTGCTCGCCGTGCAGTCCAAATGAACTAGTATTAATATATTTTTTATTTTTAATATGTTGAGCAAGACCCCTGAAGCATCTTGCTAGATGTTGTCTACAGGTGCATCCATACACAAATACGTACATTTTATTAACTATTTAACATACGGTTAGCAAAATCTCAAAAAGTAACTCTTAGGTCAATTAATTTTAATGCTTAAGCACTCTTAAGCAACACTAACAGAATTAAAAAATTAGATGTTTGTCTACAGGTATATCCATATATTAACTACTTAATATATAAAATCAAGGTGTTTAGATGGGGGGAGACTTAAGGAGAAGGTATTGGAGAGTAGAGCCTTGCTAATAATACACGTAAATTGCTACGCTGAAAAGGCATGCAATATGAAGTTCGATGGCACGACTATGATGAAATGATGCCCATTAACTACCAACTACTACAGTTTAAAGTAACCCAAGTACATATGTCATTCTTTTTGAAATTATACTTCTAAGGCACATCTACGGTGAAATTTTAGTATGCACCATGAACTTATTTAATCCAAATCCTTTTTTAACATTATAAACACCATCTGGTGACATTCTCTCCATGGTTTTTCATCACGGCATCTGCGAAGTTCTGTCTCTTTACTGACGTACAGCAGGGATATAGATCAATCTACGGATGTCTCTTTAGTTGTCAGTTCTCGCGGCTGGTTTGCTTCGCGCTTCCTTGTGTTTAAATTTTTTTGGTTTTCGTTGTACTTAGGCATTTTTGCTGTGAGAAATGATGCGCTGTTTATTTTATGTATGTCAAAGAAGCATAAATTCTAACGCGCGTATATACATAAACGCACCCAATTTTTCTTATTTTACTTCGTCATAGTCTTGGCAAGGCAGTATTTGTCATTGTCCATAGTGACACCATAGCCAAAACTGTACATAACCATCTGTAGCATCCCTGATGGTTTCCTGAAGCGAGCTATTGGTTGCAGACTACACTAGATCTGATCTTTCGAGGGACGGCTTCCTCGACTCTGCCTTACACCACCTGTCTGTACTTTGCAGTCAAATGTTTTTTGAAATTATATAGGAAGATTTTTAATATTATTTTTAATTTTATTTTACGCTCCAACAGGCTAAGAGGCCCAATTACAGAATCGAAAAACATCACCAAACACCCAGGCTTGAGTAAACCGCACAGATTAATTCTGACCTCATCGGGAATTGAACCCGGAACCCTCGGTGTGAGAAGCCAGAGTTATGTGCACTGGGCTACGAGGGCCATCTTATTATAGAATAAACAATTGTATTGTAGAACAATTAATTATTTCGCGGTCCCTCACGAAATGTTATGTTTTTCTAATATATTCAATATAACCTTCCCTTGAATTTTATTACAATGAGAGTTGGCTGTGTTAAAAATGATAGCACTTCTTATATCATCGTAATACCTTAATTAAATTTCGAATGGCAAATATTTTTTACACTTTGAAATGTCTTAAGAAACGTTCAGGAGATAAGCGACATCGAACTTTGTATCTTAAAAAAATATTTTTGACCAGTTGTTACGTGATTCCACATACTTAAAACTAACTTGCCTCGGCCACGTTTTTCCCAGGGGCCAGTTTTATCGATGGAAGAGTTCTTTTATTATGGCATGAATCAATCAACAATCAGCTAGTGAAGATGAGCATATTAATATGAACACATTTGGCTTATTTTCAAATAAATTTACTTAGTAATTATACTAGTGGCAACAAATGGAGAATACACTAGTTCAATTATTTAAACAACCAAACGGATACATTAAAAATATTAAAAAAAAAACTCTTTCACCGTATCTCGAGCTGAACTGGCGACGTAATGCCATTCGGCAGAGCGAACTCATTAATGTTTTAGCGACATTTTGTTCTCGAGGCGTCCTACGGGGACTCCCTTTTACCCCATCCCCTATCAGCCGTCACCCTCTCTCTCCTTGCTTCTTTTCGTTCCATCTCTTTTCTTGCACCTACTCTTATTACGTAGTTGCTCATCTCTCCTGTGCATCGACACATACATGTTACCTCTCTGTTACGAGTATGTTACACACCTCGACTAACTTTGCGACCATTTTGTAAAGTAAACTTTATAAAAATTCCGTATGTGTATGCAAAAGTGTTTGCACAAGTGTAGTACATACTGTGATATTATCACGGGATCACGGATTCGACTATTTATTAATTATTGTTTTATTTTATGCACAAAATCACTGAACACAAATTTAACTGGAGCATTGTTCTTTAATTTACACTAATTTTGCACTAATCAATCGTCTGTAGAATATTTTGTGAACACTTTATCATGCTGTCTCCTGTTACACCGATCGCTATTGGATGCCCGGTAGGTACTCTCTTAATTTATTCTACTGGCCGCTTATAATTCACACTAGCTATCGTTGGTTTCACTTCTATGATCTTGTTTCGCTGTCAAACACAACTGTATTGCAATGGCGTCGTCCCGCTTATATACATTTTGAGGTTTCCAAACGTTTCGTGAATTTAGTCGGCATTTTCAAAGATTATTCTACACCATTCTCGTAATTTCAGTTAAATTTTTTTTACAGTAAAAAATTACTGTAAAACGTCCAGATTGCTGGGAAACCTTCGAATATGTGGTATTATTTGTTTCTGCACTCTCGTTACAATGTGATATTTAAAGTAAACTTCCCTTAATAATTTGATTAAAATTAATGTAGGTATATTATACTATATCGCATGCACATAAAACACGATCAAGTGATTGATATCAGTCTGTATAATAGTTTTTGAATGTTTTTCCCTATTTCCTGGACTTGTTTTTTGAGGGATTTTTGTCAAATCACTGAAGCGGCTCCAAACACTATAATAGGGTAGAAAGATTAATGTGTGTTGAATTGGCGAAGAGTTTTTGAATTCACTTAACTCTTCATAACTAAATTTCAAAAAAAAAATTGCTTTTGTAAATTCAAGACGTTGGGAGGGGGGTGGGGCTAACTAACAGCGATATCTTACTGGATTTTTTTTTTCAGGTTTGTGATACATTCAATATGACATAAATTTGGCATATGTACCTACCTATAAGAATTCATCCACTTCGGAATGATCCAATCCCCCCCATCTATTAAATCGATTTAAAAATGTTACATTTTTAGTATTTTGTTTTTTTGGACTATGTCCGTTAATTTCAATAAATAAATTTAAAAAAAAAGAATTTTTATTCAATTTGTTATTAACTTTGTTTATATTGTATAATCACTCTAATGAAAGAAGTAAACACACACACACATACATACATACATATATATATATATATATATTAATTAATTTTATTTAGTATCAACATTGAATGAGGAAAACCCTCCCGAAGTTATTGCTACTAGTTACGAGATACCCTGTATAAAATTATATTATTGTTGGATTTGGAGTTTACTTTTTAGAGAATCAATGAAAAATTATTAAAAACATTTAATTATATTTTCTGTGTTATCTAAACTTGAGTTTTTAATTTTTAATTTTTTATTAATAGTTTCGAGAGATGATTCTGAGTCTAACCTAATTTTCTCAAAACTAGTAGTGAAAAAATAATAATTTTAAAAACTATAGAGATAACATAGTAAATATAATTGAATACTTTTAATAATTTTTCATTGATTCTCTAAAAAGTAAACTCCAAATCCATCAATAATATAATTTTATACAGGGTATCAATATATAATTTTATACAGGGTAGTGTAATAATTATGTATATGATTAGATTAAAAAATGCTTCGATAATATTTATAATTTTATTTGTACAAAAGTATTGTATATTTATATACTAGTATATAGTATAATAATATACAACCCGTCAACAATGACGATTTTTTTATTTTTGAAATAGAACATTTAATTAAGTACTTATAAGTTATATATTAATTACTCAAAATAAAAAAGTTAATTGGAAATCAATCTAAAATGTAACTAAACTTTTATTTGTAATATTTGAAATCATACTAATTTTGAAAACGGAATAATGTATTCATTTTACAACGGAATTAGCTATTTGATTCTAGTCACGTTTACGGATGGTTACGGACATTCGAAATTAGTATTATTAAGGGTTGGGGATTTGATTCTTGTTTCAAAGTTGGAAGTGCTTAAAAAAATGACGGATACATTAAATACTCTCGAGTTTGTTAAGGAAAAATTTTGAAATAGCAATTCATTGACTTTAAACTCTTCTGTTTTGACGGTCGGTACTAAATTCATTCATAGATTTTAATATATTTTTTTAAATAAAATAAAAAAAATTGAAAATAAAATAGATACATATTGTAGTATAATTATATATTACATTCTTTTATACTTGTTTAACTGTCCCCAGAAAAGTTAATCTTGTGTTGGTGACAGGAGTACATGATACATAATATCTATTGATTATGTATGTAAGAAAATTTTTTTTAAAGTGAATCAATGAGTATGAAGAGGCATTTAATGGTAAATAAAAGGTAAACAATGTAATATAAGGAATAAATGAGTAACAAGGCATGAACATATAAATATAAGTATTTTATCTATTTAAATATATATGTTTGAAAAAATATGTAACAAAAGAAAATAATAAAAAGGTAAGTACACCATAGTATTGAAAGCAGAGGAAAAATGTGTAAAAGAGCAAGAATGATAAGTATAAGTAAATAAATGGAACGGTGTAGGGAATTATAAAGATCGTGAAATAAATATTAGTGAATCAAATATACAAACTATTTTCGGAGTACAGTTATTCTTAAATTTTAACTATTTTTGATTTGATTATGTATTATTTTATTTGCTTTATGTATTTCTTGAATTTAGTTAAGATTCATTCATAGATTGTAAGGATAGTTACGCAATCTATAAAGTATGCACCTTAATTTCGTTGTAATGGAAATAAAAATCCCATCGTTGTTATACATTTACAGGTATATATTGTGGGGGAAGTCATAAAAGATAATGAAATAAATAAGAGACAAATAGCGCCGAGGAAAGTTCGCCAACCGCCGCTGGGCGAGATAATTCTTTCTTAGCATCTACAATGGACCAAGATTTATTTCTCCGTAAGGTTTTTTGTTCAGGATTCCTTGAGACAAAGCTCCCGTGTCCTCTTATGCTCTTATCTTTCTGTGTTCGGTGTTTTATTTATCCCCGTGCACTTTCTCGCGTTGTGTTGTCCTCGCCGCCACACAGATGGGGACACTGTCCTGTTTCTGAATTTTTTCACTCGCAACACTTACAGCTTACAAATAATGTTATATTTCTAATCATTATTATATATTTATTTATATATACAGTTACGGACGTTACATAAATTTCCGACGGACGGACAGAAATCATTTATTTATTTATTTTATATTCACGGAAGACCAACAGCACAACAAAGAAGCATGGAAAATATTTATATAATATAGATGGCCAATTACAGGTCTCCACTTTTAAAAATATGTTGATAATTATAAATATGTTATTAGATAAACTTAGGCATGTTAAGAATTATATAACGAGAATGTATAAACCAAAAGAAAAAGAGACTTAATTAGTAAGCAGAAGAATGTAGGCATGTTGAGAATAATACAACAAGAAAGAATGAAAAAAAAAATTAAATGAGAGAAAAAGATAATTAATTAGTAAACAGAGAGATTTAGGCATGTTAAAAATAATACAACAAGAAATAATAAATAATTTTAACAAAAGAAAAAAAGACTTGATAAATTAATATACAGAAAAACTTAGGCATGCTAAGAATAATCCAACAAGAAAGAATAGAAAATTTTAAAGAAAAGAAAAAGAGACTTAATTAGTAAGTAGAAAAAAATTTTGCTTAATTTTTCTTAATCTTGTGTGGCTGCACTCGAACAAATCAATATCCAAAAATCTTATCAATTTATTGAATGCATCGCATACCCTCAAGAAATATGAATTACGACGATAGTTGGATGAAGTAAAATCAAAGTGAAAGACTGGGTTGTATCTACGAGACCTACAGGGAACATGGAATTTTAGTATATTTAATAGTTCAGGACAGGACAGGACTGGACACTAATTGGAATAAACTCATGTAATTATATTAAATAACTTAAAAGCTGCGATAATTTAAAAAATCACATTTATGCGATGGCGATTCATTTTTCTGTGCGACTTAAAATATATTTGGAACGTTTTTACGTACATCTCTATGCGAACGTCTGTTTCTTTATAACTTGGGAACGACTGATTTTAATACCCTTGATATATTTTTTAGGAAAAGATTTAAACAATATAGGTACAATATAGGGAGACAGAGTCGTGACAAAACATAAAGCGCATGAAAGAAGTCCCGTGTGTCCCATTAAAAAATATAATAGGTATCTAGTATAATTAATAAAAATAAACTTTGTTTTCACCACTTATTTACGAAAAATATCAACATGTTTCACGGCCAATGGTCCCCTTCATCAGGATATTACAATGCATATTAAGAAATTAAGAATAAAAAATCGATGCATAGACAATAAAAAATAAAAATAATACGTGGAAAATGAAAAAATAATTACATTCTAATTTTAATTTTAAGTGTTTGTAAAAAGGACTTGGTTATTTATAATATTCAATATACAATTAATACTTTTTATCACTACCAAATTTTCTAATTTATCCAGTTATCCTGCATAATTTGTACGTAAAATTTATAAACCCTTATTAATATCAAAAGAATGATTCATAACCAAAAGATGATTCGTTAATTCGAGAAAATACTAACAACTTAAACACTTTCAACAACATTGACGATTCTACACGTTTTTCCCATATAAAAATAATCACAATCATTACAAAGCAATTTTTTAATACTCGATTAAATATAATATGATTACTAAACTGTAAAGTTTATATAGGCACAATAATTGAGCCACTTTTAAGTTTTTAAACATTTTTGAAAATATCGGTGACGGTGCATCCAGTCATAATTAAATATATAACTTTTTTAATAGTACCTATGTATGTTTCACGCGAGGTCATTGATAAGTTACAAACAATACCCATGATTTAGCAATAAAAAATGTCATGCACGTATTGTTATTCTGCTAATTTTAATATTTTATTCATCTGCGTAAAATTTTTTATTATATATATTTATTATATAACTGCCTTAATAATGACTATTAAAAATATTTAACTACATAGTTAAAATATGTACCTTTATGTCAACATATCAGGAAGCTAGATGATTAATTATTTTTAGTCTTTATAGCATGCATATAAATAAATTTCTTTATCAACCGTTTTTGCTTATAAGTGGTTACATTAAATTAAAATTAAGCACAGGTTTTTTCTTTTTTCACAAGTAAAATAAAAATTTCTTACAAGTGAAATAAATAATGACATGCTTGGAAATTACGTATCAATCAGTTGCGTCATGATTATTTTTTCCCATAATACATTCTTTGAGAGTCTGTAAATAGATATACGAACACGGGACAGGTATTACATAAATATTCATATTATTTTCAATCCAAGCTAAGCGCTTGTGGAATGAAAATATGACTAACTTGCTGGTCTCATGGAATAGGGCTCAAACCACCGATCACTGGGTCACTAAACCAATAGGGTATTTGTATCTTTAACATCTGTTTTATTTTATTTCATATTATTATTAAATTCACTTTTTTTTTAGATTTGAATACATTTTATTTAATGCAGGAACCTTTTTCATTAATTAAGCAATATATTTATTTTACTAGCGGTAACCCGTTAAAAATGACGGTACTTTCATATGTCGTTTCCTAAGGAATAAGGTTTTATTTATATGTATTAAAAAATAGAAAAAAAAAGAAAAAAAAAGGAAAAATTGAAGAAAAGAAAGGTTAAAAGAAAAGAAAAACACTCACTATAAAGAAGTTACGGACGTTATACGAAGTTAAGACGGACGGGTGGACGGATGGACGAACAGACAGACAACGAAATTATTATAATTGGGATGGTAGGTTTACTTAATTACTTTTTAGAATTGTTTAAAAATTATTTTTTAAAAATCACGATAAAATGCATTATCAAAGTAAGTTATTGCTGAATATTAAAATAAAATATAATTGTTTCTATTTACTTCTATTATATTATATTATCGACCTTACATTGAGTCTTATTTAATAATATTAAGAGTAATGTTGTATGCAAGTGTTTCTTCTTCTTCTTCATGTGCCCTGTCGGGTCGCGATCATCTGGGAGAAAGTTTCCCTGTCCAGGGCAGTGTGGAACAGCTCTTCCACGCTTCTTATCCTGGTTCACTCACGGATGGTTTAGTGATGATGATTGATGTTTAATTTTACTAATCAAATTATTGATTTAAAAATAAATCATTTTTCATGTTTCATGGCAAAGGTAAAGTATCATTCAACTTTTTTCTGTATGATTCATAATAAAATATTTTTTGGTAAACATTTTGTAATTAATATTGTGTATCTATAAAATTAAGTATCTATAAACAAACAAATATTTACCTATTCTGTAATTCCGCCAATAGCAAACACTTCATTGTATGTAGTCTCGCTATCATAATTATTTTAAAATAACAATCTGAAAAACAAAAAAAAAATTGTAAGTTGGTGCCATTCTAGTCGCATTCCTTTGTAATGTAAATTCAGCTCTATATTATGACATATATGTTATTTATTCTTACAGTATGTAGGTATAAACATCTTAACTATGGTTATGCGGGTTGATCTTAATGTTTTTTTTTTGGCAGATATAACCCTCAGTTGAGGCGAATGTCTTCACTGTGTTGTTGACTTTTAAATATAATCTATTGAATAGATCCGTACACTAAATGTTTATTTTTTTTACGCTTCAACAGGCCAGGAGGCTCAATTACAGAAGCGAAATACATCACAAAATACCCAGGCTTGAGTAAATCACACAGATTAAATTGTGGCCTTACCGGGTATAGAACCCGGAACCCTCCGTGTGAGAAGCCAGTATCATACTCACTGCGATACGAGGGCCGCTTCGTAATTAATTAATTAAAGTTACCACAATATTATTTATGTATATTATATTATAGCCTTGTGGGTGACTTAAATATTTACATTCTTTTCTTTCACAATGTGACAAATAAATAAATGAAATAAAATAATTTAAAAACTCATAACAGTTGAAACTTAAACTACTCGCATTCACAGGGTTATGTGGAAAACATTAATAATTTCGCGGGATTATATTTCTGCCTTGATTATTATTCGAAAATATTCAAGCAGTCATGGCCTAATATCGATAGTTATGAAGTAATGCTATATCAATGTTGCATTTTTTTCAATATTTCTTACTTATTTTTACAAAACTTTGAACTATCATTACAGTAACTTATATCGATTACAAAAAATTCATATGTTACAATACCAATTAAATAAATTGATAAAAAAAACCTGCAGAAATTCCAATTGGAATGTTTCTCAATTGGAATTCGAGGGTTATTATTGTTTTATTTGACTTGTATTAAAGGGAATGAATTTTTTATATTTGATATAAGTTACTGTAGTGATAGTCCAATGTTTTACAAAACATAAGTCAGAAACATTTTTTAAAAATGCAAACTTTGATGTCGCATATGTCGCATAATAGGTCATGGTTGCTTGAACATTTTAGATTCATAATCAAGGCAGAAATATAGTCCTGCGAGGTTATTAATGTTTTCCAAATAACCCTGTATATCGTGTGGCATTATTGTGAATATTTAGTGATTTTCTCTCTTAGGAACAGTATCAAAATATTAGGTAAAGTATTTTGATTATTTTTCCGATATTTACATTGTTGTTCCAATGCGAAAATAGGAAATTTCGTTCTTGTTCATCCGTTCCATCCATTTCATATACTTGTTACTTCCACCTTGCAACTGAACTGTATGCCTTCAAAATTATTTTGCAATTTTTTGGTCATGATTCGTAGGATAAAAGTCTGGCCTAACTGTGATCATACGACCATGCGCGCAGACAAAGCATGTACTAATTACATGTAGACTAAAATATAAGGAATATATGATGACAATATTTTATATGATTATATTCGGACGACAATGTGTTATACCATCATAAATAAACTTTATGGGCATGTCGTGCCTGTGTTTGTCTAAACTAAATAAAATTTGATTCATATTCGATTATAACGAAGATTGATAACTGATAAATGGTAGAATTTTAGATTTTACTGTAAGATGAGGTTAAATTATCGCAGTTGCCATTTATTATAATAATTGGCCATTAGTAACCACACAATCACAGTTCATCTCATCACTTTATGCTACTGTACGCCATTTGAGTGTATATTATGTATTAATTAAGAAAAATTGTAGAAATCTCACAGAGACGAAACTATTTATATAAGAAACATGTATGGAAGTCTTTTTGTAGGATGACCCAGAGCTTACAACCTGTATGAGCTGGCTTAAGTGATCACTGTACACAATGCAAGTTCACCAATTCCATCGTAAGAACATCCATACATTATCAAATTATTGAAAGTTCTATATACCTATGTTCCCAATTTAAAAAACTTTCGTTTATTTGAACGGACTATGCTAGAAACCAGGGACGTGATTTTTTCTTATGCATTTAATTTGAAAAGAAACGGAAATAAGAGATATATCTCGCAATATTTCTATCACAATAATTAATATGTTATTAAGATTTAAATATTTTATTATATTATGCCAGATAAATAAATTTTTAATCACAATTTTTTTCCAAATATATGTTTAAATAAAAGTCATGCTTGTTGTTCTCACTGCACGCCCATGCGAGAGATACCTGTAGTCTTTTCTCATACACTAGTGCACACAGATGTACACACCTCTATATTTTAAAGTGGAGTATTAATTAATTTTCTTTTTAATGTATATTTTTATTTATTTATTTATTTCAAAAAATCCTTGTTTACAAATAAAGGTACTTAATACTAATTTAATAAAATATAAGATAAATTACACTTTTTTTTTGTTAAATTCGTGGATTATGCCACACTACTAGGCTACGCCTATCCCAGAGTGGCGTTATAGAGCACAATTATAATATTTTTTTGAATTCGTCAGTAATATTTATTTTCATAAGGTAGTAATTATGTATCTTCAAAGTATCAAGTGCAATGTTAGTGAAAGTTGAGTGAGTCATAAGTCCAAGTGTAAATATGTGTAGAATAATTGTTTAATGTAAATTAATATTATGCTATGATATGCGTAATATTATGATATTATGTAAAATACATGAAAAAAACATTTCAAATGTTTCTTCCTTTTCACTATTATTTTTATGAGTAGTATTAATTTTAAGTAATTATCTTTAGAGTCATATTATTTATTGATTTGGCATTAACTTGGTGGAATGACATGATAGTTTATATATAAATGAAATACTTGTCTAATACCACTTTTGAGTTTAAGTTATACACGTAGATGTAGGTGAGGGTATCTGTAGCTCTCGAACTAGTCGTATACAACTTAAACTCAAAAGTGGTCTTACACAAGTGTTTTATTTATATATAAATCTTTAGAATTAATGATTTAAAGGTACTTTTAAAACAATAGTAAATAAAATCCATCACTCGCCGTATCATAAATATTTTTCGGGAGGAAAAATTTGAACTTTTTATCTCACGTCTCCAGAGCTTAAAAGTACTAACCATTTGCTGAGTAAAATGGCGAACTATTATTTTGAGCGTTGACTTAAGGCCGAGTACCGTTTACATTTGGATGTTTCGAGAAACGGCCGCGCAATTATTTGTGTCATCACTGCCATTTCCGAGAAATCATCATCACACAATCGCTTCTGATGTCACTAGTACCGATGGTGAAGATTGAGATATGTGGCAGTCATACGACGCTTGAATATCTAATAACGCGCCACGCAGAGGTTTGGGCACGTGTAACGTTTTGATGAGCAGTTGAAGTGAAAGCATTGAGGTTAGAATGTCGCAGTAAGAACTTTAATAGACACTAGCTATAACCCGTCAAAAATGGCGGAACATTGGTTCGCGTCTTTGCTATATGTCTGTTTGTCTATCTGTCCCCGTAACTTCGTATCACGTCCGTAAATTTATTTGAATTCACGGCTAAATAAGACAAATTAAAGATGGGGCTTGAAATGGGCCACCAAACCCGAACCGGCCGTTTCACGCGTGTTGCTACGGCCACCTCTCCGTAGACCACCAAACAGATGCAATTATCATCTTCAATGTTAAATTATTGCCAATATTTTCGTCATAATGATAGAAATATTGACATTTAATAAATGTCTTGACGTTTTTCTATTTTTGAAAGTTGAAGTATAAATCACCAAATAACAATGCTGTGATTTTCAGAATAAATCAGACAATGAAAATTAGTGATCCATCTGAGAGCATACAAAAGAATTTTAATCAATAAATCAGTTGTTGATAGGATAAGATAACAAACTGTTATGTAATTTTTTATTATATAATACTAGACTAAATTACTGCTATTGCTTTCTACTTTATATTATTATTATTATTTTATTTTGTTGTATTTTTTAGTATATTATGCTCTCTTTAAGCTTCTGCTTTTACTATATACTTATTTTTTTACTTTATATTGTATTTATTTTTTAGTATTGGGCTACAGTTACGTATTTGCTTTCCACTTTATATTATTATATTTTCTTGTTTATATATCATGGCCAATCACAATTCATTTGATATACACTATACCTTATTTTTTGTAAAAGCCCTGAAGGGCGTAAATAAATAAATAAATAATACCTCTAAATTTTCCATGTACATTGTTTAAATAAATACTATTTATTATTCGTTGAACATGTTGTGAAGTCTAGACGTGGTCATCGATTTATTCATCATTTCCTTTTAAAGTTAGTTTGTAGGTACTCGCTGTTTATACCCAAGAATGTCTGAATTTAAAAATAATCCACAACGCGTTAAATGTTGCTTTAATCTCCAATCTTGTTCGCTACCGAGAGAAATAATATCGTGTTAAATGAATGAATAAAACATGAGTTTATTTAAAACAATAAAGAGCTACACTTATCTTGTCCCTTTATTCAAATGACAACCGTTTTGTCGTTTGATTCACGACAGCAAAAAATAAACGGAATAACCTGGGCACGACAAATAGATGCATATCTTAATTCATTTAAATAAAAATTAACGCTACCGCGGGCGGCCATGTTGAAAGCACATGTCGGTAAAGCAGGCGGATGCACTCACCGACAGGCAGTAAAAATTACACAAAATTAAAACGCTGACTAAACACGGGGAATTACACGGTATTTAACTCCAGTTAATTTATAACAACGAATTGTTCTGTTGCCAGAATTAATTGTCTGCTCCATTTAACGAGACCGTTTTAGGCGGGCTTTGTGGACGTGATTGTTGAGAACCCTGTCGGCAGTCCGCCATTGTTATTTTATTATGTTGTATTACGGATAGAACTTTTTAAATGTCAGCGATACATCAAGCGGACGCTCATTTAAATATAAAATGGAACCAGTAATTAACAGTCTCAATTAATGTGAATGATTACGGTTTTCGTTCTAAACTTTGGTAACTGAAAACAATGCACGATGTATTCAAAATAACACTCCCTTATGGTCAGTTAAATCTATGCTTTAAATGAAAGATTAAGTTTACGTAACCGTCCCTAAGAGGATATCTATCGTGCCATAAGGGAAAGTGATTTTATTAATAGTGATCTTTTTACATTCATTTATGAATGTTAAAAAAGTTTTAGAGCGTATAATGTTTTAGTGACTTATTTGCTTGGTGTTTTTTTTATATTTTATGGGGCAATAAGTATCTACAGGGCGTCCATAAATTTGTGTCGTAACTTTATGACAGTTCGCATTGTTTGAGAGTTGTTGTGATCGTATCGCTTAGTAGTAAATCCATCGTAGATAATAACGTTAACTTTTTAAATTTTATGCCGATTTTATCCTTTTATTGACTTGGCGGGGTAGTTGGTGTAATATTGTCAACATTTGGGGCGCAGACAAACGGAACATACCTATTAGACAACAACAAAAATATACTAGTATAATTATGGTGAGAAAACACTTATTAAATGCTCGTCGTCATGATCTTAGACTATTTTTAATACTCATTACCATAAGCAATAAATACAAATTTTTTACTTCTTACTGTGGAACAAATATTTCACACCCTGAATGCAAGACCTTCACTTTTGAAAAAAAAAGTTTTTCAGTTAAAATGTCGTATGTTTGTGAATCGAAGTTTTACTTTGTACCAAAGAATCATCTTTGTGTGACTTTTCATTTTTGTTTTACAATGAAAAGCGATAAATTTGCATTTGATACATATTTCTTTTAATCTGTCTGAGGACGATATCGAAAAAAGTGACCGCGAGAAACAAAGTGAATGGCGCTCTGAATGCAACTATGGCCGATAAGAATTTGTCAAAGGAAACAAGACTATCAGTACATAACGGTTTTCTAGTGCCAACTCTGATGTATGGAAATGTAGCCTGGAATCAGCAAAAAAGGAATGAAAGTAGAGCGAATGCGGTCACTAAAGCGCTTGTGTGGAAAATATTTGGTCGATAATGTAAAAAATGAACAAATAAAAAGTGAATGCAATGTTGGCTTTAGTGTGGTAGATACAATAAAGAAAGGATCCTTTGGTCATGTGGAACATGGAGTGAGAAAATTATGGTTAAGAAAATACATGAGGCGAGTGTTACGCATGCGGCAGCAGGAATAGAGGGCGTCCGCGAAGGACCTGACATAATCAGATACTATAAATTTTGGAAGATGACCTTGTTAAAAGCCTTAAAAACCGTAGAGCGTGCATGAGAAGATGCATGAACGTAGCCGAAGCAAAGGTGGTGTGCCAGGATAGAAAATAGGGCTCTGCCTTACCCTACTGCGAAAAAGCGGGATGGTTGTTATATAGATTACAAGAATATCCCTTTCAAAAGTTTGTTATAAGAAATGTGAAAACAATAATGATATTTTGTCATGTTGATATACAAAGTGTCACTTAAATGATCTCAGTAGGTAAAATTAAAAATTTTCACGTGCATTATCTGAATTTTTGGAAAAGTCTTACACACCGTATGCGATACGTAGATGGAGAGATATTTGTATTATTGAACATTTTTTATTATTTTTTTATTTTATTTTATTTATCATATCATCATGTCATATCATCGTACATAAATTCGTGAATCCAATAATACATTCATACAATAAAAACGTTTTACTCGCCACAAAAGAGCTGACAGTTCATTTCATGAATATTAAAATTGTAATAATAAGGTGTTAAGAATATTGAGAAAAAAAAAATATAAATAGTGAAGCTCGTAGAAATTTCAAAGTTTTTTTCATTGATTTTTTTAGTCAATTTTTAAATGACGTAAGCTCATGATTTTTTTTTCGGCTAATGAATTGAAAGTTTTAATTTCTAGAAAGGATTAATGGTTCTGGGCTGCGTTTGTTTTATATTAGGGCGTTTTTAAATTTAGAAATGATCTTGTAAACCTAGAAGTTACAGAATATGGGTATAATTGTTTATTATTTAAATTTAATTTCATTAAGAAATTAATGTTAATATAATTTGCTTTGATTTTACTTTGAATGTTAAAGTCATATTAATTATATAATAACATATTAATTAACCGTTTAACATTTCATTTCATTCGTTTTTAGGTTTTGTATCGTATATTTTTCTTGGCATTTAATACATGTAATTTTTATAAATAATGTAACAAAGATTGAGAGCTTGCGCATATTTCTTAAATGTTGTATGCTATTTTGACGATTAAGGGTTGTATAATTCACAAGTGAGGGGCTGCGGATTCGTGGAAATTACTGAATAATAAATAAAAAAAACTCGGGACTCGACTTAATTTATATTATTCATTGACGTCATAAATTTAAGAAAACAAAATTTTTGTTAAGAAATATAACTCTGATCATAAATACAGTTAAATGCGCCACATTTTTTTACTGAAATTCATCAAGAGTAATCAGTTATTTCATCGCATCAACAATGATTGTCATTTTAAAAATTATCACTTTTTGTAAAGCAATAAAATCTGCGTGAATTAGTGCGAATTAAGAAATAGTGCAATATGAAGTGTGTGAAATATTAAGAACGGTACTTTGAATTAACTCGGGTCCAATTGTGTAAACTTTAAATTGTTTGTGTTTTTTATTTCCCTCCCTCAGCCACGTCCGTGACGATACAATTTCCTCTCATTCAAGCCAACAGTATGTAGATCAAGGACAGAGCTACTAGAGGTTTATTCTTAGTTTTTTTTAACACGATTTTCAATTATTTGGAGGGATTTTTTGTGCTTATATTTCTCATTTTCCTAAATGTAGTTTTTTCCATAATTTAGTTTATCAAGTGACCGCTTGAGTGAGGCGCTTGTGTGGAAAATCTTTGGTCGATAGAGTGAAGTGAGTGAGAGGAATGAACAAATTAGAAGTGAATGTAATGCTGGCTATGGTGTGGTAGACAGAATAAAGAAAGGAGTGCTAAGATGGTTTGGTCATGTAGAACGTATGAGTCAGGGAAGGATAGTTAATAAAATAGATGGGAGGGTGTTTAAAGCAACAGGAATAAGCATCCGCGAAAGACCTGGCATGATAAAATACTACAAATATTGAAGGATAGCCCTGTTAAAAGCCTCAACAACCGTAGAGCTTGTATCAGAAGATGTATGAATGAATCAGAAGCAAATGTGGTGTGCCAATATAGAAGAATATGGCGTAATATCCTCTCTACCTACCCCTGCGGAGAAACGGCGTGATGGTTAGTTAGTTTATCAATGTTCTGCAATCTAGGGTTACTGCGATCCGCTGTCTGATTTAGATTGACAAAATTGATTTTTACATTTATCTAATTGTATTTTTCTAGGTATGTACTGTATACTTTTTCAATGTTTTATTGTTGTATTTATTTTATTAATCGTTTTTTTATTTATTTATTATTTTACTTTTTTTTCTGTGATTTATATATTTAACAATATTATTATATCCATGATCTGAGAACACAATTACTGGATTTATCCGCGGAGGGATAATTATTAATTAAGTTAAATTATAGAAGCCTCACAGAAACCAAGCTTAATCTTAAATCTATCTTATAAAATGACTTCTATACACTTTTTTCATATAATAAGCTTCTTCTGTGAGACTTCTATAATTTATCTCAATTAATTTATAATTTGTTTATTACTAATGTTGTTTTATAGCCGCGCACGCAAACAAAACAAAATAAAATATTAATGGCGAATATGGTACCGGAGAAATACAAAAAAGATGCATGAAGGTATGATAATGAGTCCCTACTTGCGCCTCTTGCACTTTATAAAGCTTCTGGTAGCCAAGGAGGAATTGGGGTAAGAGTCTCAAATTCTCATTAATATTCGGTCGGACCGAAATGTGGAATGCAAATAATGCTTATTCAAATTACAGAGGACGTTATAACGGACAGCGTACCCTGGGGGCAGTATTTCTTCATTGACATGTGAAGAAGCGCGTCGCACTAGCCGAAGACGCGAGGGTTTCGGGCCGCTGGCCATCTGCCGGGAAAGCATTTGAAACATTCTGAAATTCGACAAATATTGAAACAACTTCTAATATTCGTATCGTAAATTAAACTTGATCAATGTTGATAATCGTTAGGTTGTAAATTGCTCCATTTATAAATATTTTTAATGGAGGAGGCGCAAATTAACGGTTCGCGTCTTAGTTAAGCCCTGCTCTAACAATGTGTAGTATATGTAGTATATTTTTGATGGGTCAAGGAGACGGTGGTTGCTATGTCATTTAGTTGCCGTCCGCGCGTTCGAGGTTTGAGTCTATCTCCAGCCGTGTAATTTCGTTTTTTAGCCATGACTTCCGTGAAGTTACGGGAAAGAGAAAACGAAATTATTATTCAAGATATATTATAGATGTCTCACAGAGGCGAAGCTATATTTTTATATGAGAAAGTAGGTATGAAAGTCTTTTTGAATGTTCATAGGGCTTACGACTCATCGTAGGGCTGGCTTAAGTGATCTTTGTACACTATGCAAACTTCAACAATTCCACTAATGATGGACTGCCACGTCTATCAAAATTTTGGAAGTTGTATATATGTTTAACTTGCACAACTTATGTCCAGCCATCTCTCATAATCATTCACATCAATATTCTTACTATTTTCAAACTAAGCTAAACGCTTGTGCTATGACAAAAGGACTAACTTGTTAGTCTGGAGTGAGGTTTGAACCCACGACCTTTGGATCACGAGGCGAGTGTCCTAACCACAAGACCAATAAGCTACTCAAATTTTGGATTAGTTATTTTCACCACCTCTCTTATTTGGATTAGTTATTTTCACCACCTCTCTCGGATTTCAGCATCTCTCTCTGACCGCTAAGAGACGTGTCCTCGGGTGGCGGATAGGGGAACACTCTGTAGATATTCAGGGTAGGAGGGAAATAAACTACGTCTAGCAGACCAACAGGTATGTAGCGTCTGATCCAGAGTGGGTGGCTACAAACAGCGCCTGTTCCCCACGTTGGAGGTGGCTGAAATAAAAGATATCAACGCGTCTGGCAAACGTGGTATCCAATAAGCCAGAAATTGGTAACGTATCCACAGGTATTTGTTATTGTATTATCAGTACAATATATGTGGCTCTAATCCTTCAATTCAATTCAATTTATTTAATAATATGTACATTACAAACTAAGTGTTCAAGGCATACATATTATGGAAGTATATATCAAAATAAAATTAATTAATTAATTAAAAATAACATAGAATCTGGTCAAAGGTGTAGGAGAATCCCGCTTCGGAAAACCCCCTCAGACATGGAATATATCAATACCCAAAGCGATTTTGTTCCGCATAGCTGTGGCTCTTCCACCAGGTATAACCATCGGCAGGTTGGTCCTGTATATTGAAATATGAAACAATCTATGCTGACGATGTCTAATGTAATTATCAGGAACATACAAACCAATGCTCTGCATAATATCAAGATTATCGATCATACCGCGCAACAATCGATAAAAATGTGTAATCAAATACTCATTCCTTCTAGTCTCTAGACTATTGTAGCCAAGCATACCTTGGAGAAACTCGGTTGGGTAAAGCCAAGGATAATGCCCGTTCTCTCATGTAGAGATATCTCAGAAACTTCTTTTGGACTTTCTCCACCATAAGAGAGTACTTGCCCTCATGTGGCCCCCAGATCATCGAGCCGTTCTCGAGTCTACTCCGCACCAAGGAGTTGTAAAGAGTTCTCAGTACGCGGGTATTCTCGAAAACCCTGGCAGTAGGCAGAACAAATCCTAACATTCTCAAAGCATTACCACTGATCGTCTCTATGTGATCGTGAAATGTTAGGTTGCTTACAAATCTAACACCTAGATCTTTAACATTTGATGTTCTTGTCAGATTTTGGTCGTTCATCCTTGTGAAATGACTTCAAAGCATTGTGCTTTACATCGCCTCTCATATCATTGTCCTTCTCTATTACAAATTCGTCGTTAGTGTTTCGACATATTGGTTGAAAACCTTTTAGATATCAGCAGAAACAGAATTTAATGTAATTTTAATGGAACAAACCGACCTGATTTTTTTCAAAACTATCTATAACATTAATTTATTTCATTTCAAAATACAACAGACGCCTAATAATTCCGATATTTTTTCTCGCAAGCATCGAAATAAAATATATTTTATGTTGTAAATAAATTAACCGCAGACATTTGGTAGAAATTCCTTTTTAATAGTAGACGGGCATACTAAACGCTGATCGGCGATCAGCGACATATTACAAATTACACCGTGAAATAAAGCGCCCACCAAATAAACAAAACGTCCACCTTTCCGTAACCACGTGTCGCATTTTATGCGTTTTTAATGAATTTTTATTCACGCGACGATACCGACATCTGTTATTGAAATTAATTTTCGTTCGAATATTTTGAAGCCTTTCTAGGCAAAGTGATTAGAAAGTATTTAACATTTTAAAATGAATGTTTATTGAGATAAGAGAAAGGATACATAAATAATGACAAACGAGCGTTTCATACTGTCACAGTATCGTGGCTGTGGGAGGCAAATGAATGAAACACTTAAATTAATATAAACTTTTATTTAATACGCAAAGTTCACTATTCTAGAATATTTCACACCCTAATTATCCAATTTCGTTATTCGCAATGATTATTTCGGAGCAATTTTGTCACTCCTGAATAACTTGCCTCTTATTTACTGGTGCACTTAAATCGCTCAGATTCAGATTCACACTAGAAAACTTCTCGCTTTTCGGTAGGTACTTGTACTCTTAATTATTAGGTATTAGGTACAGAATCATACACACGCTAACAACACACATCGCACGATTTTGCTTGTCTGTGCATTTCTATGGCGCTAGTTCGCTGCGCAATCCGACAATCAATCTGACAAAACTGATTGCGCGGAAGCCGGTTGATCTTTTTTATAGGTAATGTTACTTCTCGATGTTTCCAGAGTTTTTGAGAATAATCCAGATTCGTGCGGACCGTTCTCGAATCCTCTAGTATTTTCCAATTTTAGTGTAAAATGTGTAGAGTGCTGTTAAATCATAGATTACGTGTAATTCTCTCTGATTCTCTCGTGACAATACTTTTTTTAGCCCTAAACTTATTGTGGTGTTCGGAGGAGATTTTTAAGAGATTTTTGACTCGAGATGTTCATCATGATACAGATTGTGCTCCCACGAGATTCTGTGGAGATGTTGTTTCCATGTGTCTCAGAGATTTGTCGTATTGCACATTGACCGCTCATTTTCAGTTCATCAGTCGGGTAAATTAGAATAACCCAAGCAGCAGCTGTTATAAAATGAAATAAACGTTAGTTTCACGGTCGTTTAGATCCTAATAAGGTTCTATCAGCAGATCTGATGATGCCTCTGCAATCCGATTCGAAATGTCATCCACCCACAGCGAAATGTTGCAGAAAGCTCTAACTAGAAGAAGTAAATGTTGATATTCAAAGATCTTCCTTAATTTATCTAATTTTTCAGATCACATCAATAGACAAAGATAGGTATTTGTGGTTTTCTGTATACATTTGGAATCTCTTTGTCAAATTGAACGTTGTGCATGCGCGTTTTTGCCTAATTCTATCAATTTCAAGCTAGTCTCTGAGTTTATCTCCAAACTGTGGTACTGAGATTTATCTCAAATAAGTCTCGTTCGTAGAAATTTTACATTATAGACATATAATTTTACATTATCGTTTATCAAAGCATATAACCAATCTCAATTTTTTAATTTATGGTAATTTAACAAACTTTATAAAGGCTTTCTATTGGTCACCGGTATATTGAATTGAAAAAAGCCATAAATATATATATTTATAATATATAAAAATGTTTCAAATTGTTTACCATGACTAGTGGCGAAATCATTTTATACAATGTCATGTAAATAACTATAGATGTTTCTAGGATAGTCATTTCAAATATTTGAAAGAATACAGATTTAAAATACAACTTTCAAAATAATGTATGAGCGTTGAATTGTGTAAAGTGATCACTTAAGCCAGCTCATACAAGTGAAAAGCCACCCATAAAGACTTTCGTACACGTTTTCCATATAAATATCCTCGTCTCTGTGAGACTTCTGTGATTAATCTTTATTAAAAATCTTTCTTTGCACGGAGTGATTTGAAGTTCTTTGCAGGTGTATGAGAATGTTTAGTGGACAACACAATATATAAATGAATAAAACTTTTAATCGCGTCGTCGACACAAAGACTGCTCACATGGCATGTAAAATTTAAAATTATCCTTCGATGAATTTGTTTGTTATTAATTAAGTATACAGGAGGGAAGGTATCTGTTGTCACATTAGGGGGATTAGAGAGACGGGCCGGTGGTAGTGACGGGGTGTCAACAGGTGGTGTGTGTATCGAGGTGCTACTATGCGCGCCGTAAATTATCTACCTTTGGGGAATTTGTAATGAAGAGCCTACCTGCATTTTGTAAGGAGCAAATATCGGTAGTCTATTTCTTCTTTTAATTGTTATGTGTCGCTTCTAATGACTAATAATTTTAAAATATAAAAAAATATAATACAATACTGTAGAAAAATAATGACATACCGTACCGTTAAATAATGAAACTTTAAATCCTTTAAGTACTCGTATGTCTTAATAAACAAAAAAATATATTTATATTCTACGTAATAGAGCTATTCCACAATACAAGATTTATGTCTAAATTATGAGTCGAAAATGTCCTTTTATGAATAGTTATGGAGACATCAAATTTGCATTTTTTTAAAATATTTCATAATTTAAGTAACTTATATCGACGATTTTAAGTTCATTTACGTTAATAAAAGTTTATGAATTGCAACCATTTTTTTTTGCAATTTTTTAATCATTTTATTTGATTTATATTAAAGCGAATGAATTTTTAATTTTCGATATGAGCTACTTTAATGACGGTCCAGATAATAAGTCAGAAATATTGAAAAAAACACTAAATTTCAAGTTGTCTTTAAAACTATTGGTAGATATTAGGATATTATTACTTACTTTGCGCAGGAATCTACCTATAAATTATTTTGGACTAGCTCTGTTACACCTACATATGGAAGCATGGAGTTATCAAGCAGCCATAAGAAAGAAAAAAAAAGTATTTTGAACAGGAAGAAAAGTCATAAGAGTGATCGATTGGAAACCGAAACGGAAGTAAATCGAGAGAAACTCTTACACTTCAACACACACCCATCACACCAGCCCTGATGATAGATCCTGCAATGGGATCCGAAACGTCGGCCAGAGAGGTCACATATACACAACAGAATATCCCAGAAAACTATACACAGAAGAATCGAGAGAAACGATTGGAATACATGAGAAGACGACAGAGTGAACGCATGTGAACCTATGAAGCCGAAGTAAAGCGATTCGGGGTTATGAGACTCTGACGAACACTATCGTGAAATCTTTATTTATAAGAATGGATACACGACTGTCAGTCTGTTTTCTGTAAAATCCTGGAAATTTTTATTTATCTAACTCAATTTTTGTTTACTATAAATAAAAACTTTAATTAATTTCATAAATTCATTAAGTCTGTTATTCGTTTACCACTGCGGTGAGCCGTTACAAGATTGATTTTCTGATTTAAACAGCCTTTTTTACTTGCCATATCTATATATTTACATATCTAAGAATAACTTTAAATTTTCCAGGCTGCACTTTTGCCGATACAATTTCGTTACCAACAGTCACAAAATGACCGCTAGATGTAGTTAGATGTCCAGTCCTAATATTTACCGATATATCATACGTATTTTCCATTCCGATTTGCATATATAGAGTGGGATTTCCAATATAATATCCGTCCCACCCCGACACCCAACCCACCCCCGCACTCCTACGGCCGAGGGATGAAAGGGTGGAAAGGGGTCGACACCTCTGTCACACGACGGACAAATATCTAGGATACAAGGCAGAGATTGCTGACATTTTACACGACTTTTATAATATTAATCCGAATGTCCCCGCAATTTTTTTTAACTAGATTTTGGATATTTAAGTTAAATCATGATCAGTATTACCTAATACAAAAATAATTAATTCTCTGTTAGTTAAATTTCTAAGAATTTAACGCTGATTGTAGTTAAATACATAGGGTTAAAAACGACAACTTATGTAGATGGTATGGTTTTGTTGAACGAGTGACTAAGAGAAGAACATGAGATACATAACATAAATATCGATCCCACCTTCTTAGACTTGGTAAAATCAGGTATAAATGACACAAGAAGATGTCTAGTTAGATGTCTCAACAAACTTGGATGATGAGATGCATGAATGTGGACGAGGTTAGTGTTATGTGTCGAGACAGAGCGCTCCATCATCTTTGCCCACACCAGTGGAGATTGGCGTGAAGATAAGTAAGTTAGTAAATCGCATATAGATTAGTATATCATTAGATGTTGTCATGTAAAAAATTATTTTAATGTTGAAATATTTACTTACGGGAAGATAAATATATGCCTACATTTAAATTATTTGGGTTTAGAAAGAAGAATGATTTTTCTTCGATTAATATTAATCAATAAATTAAGCGAAAAACATAAAGTACGTTATCTCTAAGTGAGTTTAAATATAAATTTATATTTTTCTACTCAAGTTTCGAGAGAATCATATTCTCTCATCGACAGGTGAAGGATTAAACTGACTGCATTCAAATATTGATTTGATGGAAATATAAATCATTAATTAATTCGGTACTGTCAAAAGGAGCCGGAGTTAATGGTGTGAAGGTGCTTGTAACGGGAATGTTGAGAGGAGAGGAGAAGAGTTGATGAAAGTTTGTTAAGCAAATTAGTACCAGAGTCCACATTTCTTTTAATTTCTAAACTTTCAAAATAATTAATTATATTACCTTAACGCGCGACGGGATTAAAACGTTGATAGTACACGAATAAAAATAATGATTATTATTATCCATGACATGATGTGTTTTATGTTTATGTTTTTCACCCAATTTAATGGACATCCTGAATAATATCTACAAATTTAAATGGCTTTTAAAATGATGACTATTTCATACAGTTTTACGATAGATTTAATCTGATATCGTGAAAAATTATATAAATAAATTCAATAATAAATAATTATAAGTTTTCACACATAATCGCAATTTTAATAAAGCCATTTTAAATTGCATTTCTTCAATACCACCACACCACAGTGTCAAACCTATTTTGAAATCTCGTTATGCCAGCTTGCCCTAACCCCTTGGCTTGGGGTCTAAAATAAGCGCAACTACCTACCTACATACGAAATAAATCACACACACACACACGTGAACAGTCTTAGATGTGTACCTACCCACCTATTATTCGTGCCTGCGCGGGAAGGGGGTCCAATAAATCTAAGACTTCCACAGGCACTTTTTGGATATGAAATATTGGATTTGAATACAATATGAGATGACCCGAAGGTGTGGGACGATTGGAACTAGGAATGTAATTTCAGAAGCATCTCTCCAGAATTCGCTACTTTCGACAGCGCTTCTCGCAATATAATTCTGTATCGTAGTTTGACGAAATTTTATTAAATCTACCTATCGCTTGAATATAACGAACGTTTATTAAATATTATTCAGTTATTTTTAGAAAGTTGTTTCAACTATATTTAAAAAAAAACTAACCTATAAAAACCAAGTTTTTATTATACTCCCTTTCTTTGTAAAATATAACAACAATTAAAGACAAATTAAAACATATAACATAACATTAAACTTACGGTAATTTAATATATTTCTAAAATGTCAGATGTTTTGAGCTTTGATAAGACACTTCATGCTTTGAAGATTAAATTCTAAAAACATTTGTCAGTCAATTTAGATTTTCGAAATTCGTAGTGAAGTACCTATTTGTATACCGACGGAGTAATTCAAATTTAGAAAATATTCCGCGACGTTATCGGGCCGCCGTTGCTAGTAATCAAACTTTTGTAATGATTCCAATTTGAAAAAACTATTAAAAATTTCAAAAATCCAAAATTAAACTATAATTATTATTATTTTTTAACGAAAATTTGATAGATTTTCTTGATCGTCACCACGATTCAGCTCGATTGGATCACGGGAAAAGGGTCAAAAATCGATCCAAAGTTTTTTCGACGGCAAGCCGGCGAGCAAGCAAGCAGACGCCACGAGTTAATATAAAGGGAGTAAAAAATAAAACAAATTAGATTAATGAATTAGAAAGTTTTGCAGTAAAAAATCTATCTATGGAAAAAATATAAATGAGAACATTTCCTTTCCTAAAAACTAAGTAACCTTCTATGATTGCGAATATTTGAGTTATTTTATTTAGCTTACTATAGCGTCATTGATACATCTATTATTCCCTTTTCAAACAGTTATCAACTTTATGTTGCAATGAATTCCAAATACCTTTGTGCAATACGCACATTTTTTTCTGAATCTGGAATATCATTGATATTTTTTTCGGTAATCCTAACAAAGATGCAGTGGTTTCAAAACTAATCAATAACCAAGGTTAAAGTTATCAAAAAATATAGGTTTTCGTTTGTTTCATCATGTTTGCTTTGACAGTTCAGAGTACATTTATTAGAAGGTACCTGGTGGAATTAGCATTAAAAGAATAAGATGAGGGCTTACAACAAATACATAAATTAAATAAATATAATTCTTTGATACTAAGTACGAATATTTAGTTTAATAAACATTTTATGTGTAAAAACGCCACTCTTATTATGAATACATTTCGGGACTATACAATTTTATTTACATACTTATACGAAACCTATATCTTCGGTTCATCCTGCTTACAGCTAAAATATAATTAATTAATTTTAATTATAGATGTATCAAAGAGATGAATCTTTTACGTGAAAACTATTTATGGAAGTCTTTACAGGGTGACCACAGGGCTTATGACCTGTATTAGGTGGCTTAAGTGATCACTTTACACAGTGTTACTTTTATATATTTCACCGTAAGAACATTCATACATCATATTTTTGGAAATTGTATATATGTTCTATATCTGTGTTATTCTGAAGGAACTATGCTATAGCTATCTATGGTATAGTATATATAACGTAGTATACTTGATGTCGCAAATTTACTTACATACACTTCCGTTCATATGTTCCCATATAAATAGCTTCGTCTCTGTGAGACTTCTATAAATAATTTATCTTAATTAATGATTATCCCTCTGTGGATTTATCCTCTATCGGAGATCGGCGATCACGACTTTATTTACCGCCGCACGGAACAAATCAGTCGAGTTACACTTACACCAGTCTCTCAAGTTACGCAGCCATGAGATGCAGCGTCTTCCTATGTATCTTTTATCACTTATTTTCCCCTGAAATATGAGCTAATTTGACGATATTTTGGTCTTCTCACAATATGTCCGAGATACTCTAGCGTTCTTGTTACCATACTTCACTTCCCGGTCTTTTTCCATGCGCCGAAGTACTTCAACATTCGTTCCTCTATCCACCCAGGAAACTTTCCATATGCGTCTATAGTCATCTCTATTCGAGCTTTTACTTCTTGAGATGGACCCCAGTTCCCGTTCACCCATACACCTAAATACTTCCATTGCGTGACTTTTTCTATTGGTTCGTTTTTGATGGTTATATTTGACGTCGGAAGTGATCTTTTTGGTACTATTAACAATTTGGTTTTGCATAAAATCCAGTAATTGCATTCATAAAACATATCTTAATATAAATTGTTAAAATATTAGTTATTTTGGGATGGATCTGGTTCAATTCGAAACTCATTTGTCGCACCCTGTGTACAGATGAGAAGAACACATCATGGATATATAGTATAATATATTCTTGTGTAGGTAGTAGGTATGTAGCATCTATGCATAGCGTGTTCGCCATTGTAAGCTCCGTGTATAATGTATGCATAAGTATAACGCCTTTCCAACAACCGGCGAGATAGTGCGAACAGTAGACTCAATAAATTTCTCTGCAATTTTTTGAAAAATTAACTATTAAAATCGTGCTATATTTCTTCAATGATATTTATTTATTTATCTTCATCTTGATGATGCTAAAAGTAAAAGGAGCCGCTCATCTCACTAGAGAAAATCTGTGCCGAGATGAGCAGCTCATAATGTAGTGAGAACAAAATAATATAAATATAAAACAAATTAGTAAAAACTTTAAAATGAATAAATTAACTGAGGATATAAATATAAAATACGTATAGTAAAAAGAATATATATATAAAGAATCGTATGTATGGATAGTAACAACATGTAGATATTATTGAATACCAAAGCAATAGCAAAATTAAAAATATATACGCTCGCATATATTAAATAATGAAAAAAATACAGTTCAATGAGAAATAAATTAATTATGACCTATTTTCGACAGTTGGTTATTTGTGCAATTTGTGATTATCTTCGGTAGTGTTGTCAATTATTATAACTTTTTTGTTACATTTTTAAAATTTTAATGTTTTAACTAGTCGCGCTGGTCACAATTAGGGACGCTGCTATATTTATCATTATGTAAGTAGTGATTCCAATATCTAATCATTCAAATCACTTTGTTTATTAAAAATAAAAACTGAAAACAGTACACTTAACATTATTTTCAATGCTATACATTATTTGAATAATACAAAAGTAAAGGCAGCAATATAAAAAAAAATTAAAGCAGTCATTGAGGACTGCTTTTTAAGAATGTACTAAATTCGAGATTTTATTGGAAATATAGCATTCTGAATTAGTAATCTTTGACGATAGAATTCAAAACATATTTTTAATTTTTTTGCTTTTGTACCCCACATTTTTGGTTTAATTTTACTATGCCTGGAAAACTTTATGTTGAGATGGACAGAGTTTGCAATCAGAACTTAATTGGATGTGAGTACCTACACAAAATACAAATCGGTAAAACCTGACTATTCGTCCTCTATACTCTGTCAAAAATAAAACTAGTTTACTTGGAATCTTGACTAAAGAAAATATTTAAGCTGGTTTAACTTTTTTATGATAGGCGATTTGTATTGTTTTAAAAAACGAACCGCAAATTTGTCAATATTCATTTCAATACAATTTGTTTTGGTATATTCTAAGAAAAAAAAATTGAATTTTGTCTACAGAGAGATTATTAATTAAGATAAATTATAGATATCTAATAGAGCGATAGCGTATTTTAAGAAGGTCTGGATGCTTTATTAAATAGTGGAATTGGATGCAGAGTAGCTACAGATATGCGATTCCATAACCGTAACGAGCGGTAGTGTAATAAGACTTGAAGCATTCCAAACTATTATTATTATTTTAGAATATTTATTGACACTATTATTTAAGAATTTTGAAATTGCTTTTATATGTGTATGTGTATTCATTGTCGTAATTTGTGGTATATATTATTTTAATTATTTAATAGCTCTTTTTTTTATTTTTCTTCCTTTTTTTTTGTTTTTTCTTTAGTGGATTTATGCTTCAATATAACCTATATGTAATTTGTAATTTATATGGTGGACCAGGTTTTCACTAACAACCTGGGTATGCTGGAATAAACAAAATAATTATTATATTATTATTTATCGAGTATTGTATATGTGGTACATAAATACTGTACCTACCATCCATCTTTCAACATTTGACAGATGTGTGGTTGGTCTTGCGTGGAATCTGTAAACGTGATATTGTATAAAATGATCACTTAAACCAGCTTCGAGACAGGTTGTAAACCCAGTAAACGCTCAATAAAGGCTTTCAAACAATAGTTTCCAACAAAAATAGTTTTGTCTCTGTGAGTTTATCATTTCCTTAGTAATAATAGAAATAGTTTCCTTCATTGGTAGTAAATTGACAGGAACCTTCGCGAAAATGTAATCGGCCTACGCCGAACATGTGGCGAGAGTAATTGATGAACGTTGAGATTATAAAATCTTTAGTGGCGTCCGTGGTTGGGTAAAAATAGCGGAGAGGACCACAAATGTTGAAAATTATTGGGATCGTGGTCCATGTCAGAATCATAGATAATCATAATTCTTGTAATAATATAATGACCGATTTTATAATTTGAAACCATCTTTTATTTAGTATTGTATAACAATTATGGAGAATATTACGTTGAAAATTATGAGTTTGTTTTCAAGAAAAAAATGTTATTTTTATATCGAAGAAACTTATTGCCTGAAGTGTAACCCACTTTTATATGAAGAGTGGACATCCATTTGTATACCCCACTCTGTAGAGAGTTATCTCAAGGCGAGGTGTCTCTCGCTTAACTATACCTTTATAGTATTATTATAGCTAGAGACACATTTCGCTGGAAGGAAAATGATTCTTTTCATAATTTTTAATGAGATATTTCCCATATTTTTGTTTGTGGTCTTGAAAAATTAAAATTCTATTTTATTTATTTTTAAATTGCAATCAATAAGAAAAAATTACGTAAATATTATTCAGTGATCAAAAAGTTTATTATCAAATTGATAATTCTTGAATTAAAAATGTGTGATGGAATAATATTATAACGGTAAACTTTGGTATTTATTATTATTAATGTGCTTATTTATTTATCATCTATTGTCGACTTATTTTTTAAATTCAGTTAAGTACATTATTGTCAACAATAAAGTAATTACTTCTGTTTGATGTAGGTGTATATTTTCTTATTACATGCGTGTACAGTTTACAAATGTCTTAAAACACCAAAGAAATTGGAGGGTTATGACGTTTATCATCGAATAGCCTTATAACGTCCTTGCAAAGGGCGATTCTCTACGCGTTATATTGCCATCCGACATTGGACGTTTTGATACATCCATAGTTTATTTATAAATTTATGTAAGTAAATTTTTTATTAAGTATATTTGTAAAATGGAGATAATTATAAGCAGGAAATTATGCAATAAGGATCTACCGTATTACTTATTTAATGAGATTTAGATGAGAAATTATAAAATATGTTTTATATATTTTTCATTCTCAAGTAGGAATATGTGTATTCATCATATTAAAATATAAAAAAATGACAATAAATAGAACAAACGAAAAAAAAATTGATAAAAGAGAAACCTCAGCCAAGCAAATAATAAGTTTGTATTATAATTATGCAACAGAGATTAAAAATAATGATGTATACAACAGAAATATATTTTTCCTATTGGTGCTGAAATGACAAACTGTGCTCGCTACATTATAACGAATGGTCGTGTAAAGACGTAATTCCAATGACAAAATCTGTTTTTGCATAGTTGGGATTTCCATTTCAGCCAAATTAATAGATTTCTGTAACAATTTATGGCTGAAATATGACCGAAGACAGTAAGAAATCGTCCCAAATATATTTTAGAGTGCGTGCGACCCTCGAGTACTTCGGGTCACCACCAAAAGAGGGTTCGACATATCTCTGGGCGAATAATGAAGGATGCCTCCAGCCCAGGGCCTGGGAGGTGTAGAGGGGTAGAAAGGACTTGCGGTTGAAGTATTGTAAAAGGGTGGGGGGAGGTGGAAAATCCCCGATGGGTGGAATCAGGTTCAGGGCGTTAGACCCGCGGTGGCGACAGATTTGTTAAACAAATGTTTACCTTCAAGATATTAGAAATAAAAAACGAAAATATTCATTGAAGGATTTCGCATCTGGATGACTATGCACAGAATTAAACATTTTTGAGATCTAAATAGGATATATTTCCAATAGTATTCATTCAGCTTACATCTTTTGTGTGCAATCTAGAAATTTTGTGTTTGTTAATGGGTATATTGGATAAAACAGTTCAAGGTTTAATGCAAATATCACAATTAAATGAAATACAGAGAAGGTTTGGATACGATTTCTATATTCAATATAATTTATGGAAAGAAGGCGTGCAATAAACAATTGAAAGTACGATGTCTTATTTACTTAATTCACCATCGCAAAATTCTTCCACTTATCTGCAAGGACCGTTAATGGCGTACATCTCAGAAGATAATAAATGCCCTAAGCCATCGACACATCCACCACTTCCAGTAAATATTATATTTGGGACCTCTTATGTATTAGTCTCAAATTAAACGTAACATTTTTCTTCTCTGCCAATCATTTCGGCTGCCAATGTGTCCGGTTCACCTGCTGATGTGTCCGAATCATCATTTTACATCGCTTGATTTTGACGATAAGAAGATAAATTTTGTAAACATTATTAATTGAATTTCTTTATGAAAAAAAGATACATCAAGTTGGGAAGAAAATACCGAAAGTTGGGAAGTAAAACCAAAAAATAAAGTGTATTTAATTTTTTTTCAATTCATTACCTATTAGATAAAATATATTTTTAAATTTTACATTTCTTATCATAACAGTGTCTTTTATATGGAATCCACAAAAGCAGTGGCAAGTTGAAATAAAAGCAAAGAAAAAAAGAAAAATAAATGTTAATGTGTAATCATTTTTCACAATCATCATATTACTGTATAGTCAAAGACATACCTATCTAAAACTGGAGTCAGCAAAATAAATAATATTATTTTAAAGGAATCGCCATCCTTGTTGAGTATAGAAGGGGTGGTACTTGGTACTAGACACCGGAGGTCGGTGGGGTTCAAGATGAGGCCCTCTGACAGTATTCAAAGTTGATCTGAGGGAGACAGCAGGAGAAATTGGCTAATTCGGGGGAGATTTGGTGGATTCTTACACATCATTTTCTTATAGGGATTTTCACGACGCATTGACCGGGATTAGGTTTGAAAGGGAATTTTTATAAAGATAAGTGTGAGCGGGTTCTTCTAATATAAAGATACGATGTTGATTTCATCAATATTTCAAAGGACCGTGTTGAATCCCTACGTGAGATGGCGAGGCTTGGACGCGTTTGATTATTTGAATTTAAATAGTTTGTTCTTAATATTCTTCGCCAATATATTGCAATTATTTATTTTAGCCAAATTTATATTGAACTTTGTTTATAAAATAACTTGCGTTGGATTTTTAATTTATAAAGTAAAATTTTGACTAAAAATATTTCTGTAACTTAACAATTATTTAGAGTTATATTGTTTCATTTCCAGTTACATAAAAAACAGAAAATGCCATCGACAGGTTAAATGATAATCAAAATTAAATACAGTCGTATGACGATTTATCAGATGGAGCGGTCAGGTGTGAAGGGGTGGGGATAATTTTGGCATTTCTTGGAAATACTGTTAGCAAAAGCGAAGAGTTTGCAAAAGTATTATTACTGTTTAATATTTTTTTGGAATTAGGAATAGAAATAGGTTTTAGGAATTCCTAATGGTTGTTCATAATTATTCCTTTATACGGTACAAAATTTAAGTTTATGAATGTCAGAAGAATTATTTGTTTCAAAATATGATTAGAGAATTCTGAGATGTTTTAAAGCAGCGGCGATGTCCTTTTATTTGCATGTTTAAATTTCTCGTCGTTTTGACAGTGTATTCTTATCGCAATCACGACAAGTTATATCATATATCTCGCTTTTTTTAATATAGGTACATATTTTTGTTTTGAATTGAAAAGTATTTTACCGATATTATTATTTGTGTAAAATGCCGGTTTGATGTAGGCAGGAAAACAATTTTCAATTTATGTAGAAATCGGACCGATGTATATAATTTTTCGCCATAAAGTATTTTAAAATTTTGTTTACTAAAACGCAAATATATTTATCATTAATAGCGATTTTTTGGATGATTTAATTTCGTTGTCACAATCATAGTTAGTAGAATGTTGGTAAATCGATTGAACAATGATGATAACTATTTAGCATTGATTGCTGACCATTTTATGCGCTTCTGGATGGATGGAAAGATGATGCAGGAATTACGGTGTCGGTGCGTGCGGGTTTTCAGTATATGTAAAATTGTAAATTCTTATTGTTAACTTTGATAGAGAGGTTAAAAAAGCTATCTTATCTGAATATAAAAAGTCATTAATGATTATCCTTCGTAGACATCTAATGTGGATGAGTTGCCATCGTATCCGCAATGAGATTTTGACTCCAAGGATGGGTTGCGCAGCCTGTTTGCTATTACAAAGGCGATTGGCGATGGAAAATTCATCCGCAAAATATCCAATTTTCCCGTTGTTTATTTTGCATATCCAGTGTTTACTAAAGGCGTGAAAGGCGGCCGGCGGCTCTCGGCTGTTTGCGTTCCGGATAAGCCCGGGAAGGAAAATACTTCCCACACCCCTGTTTGCGCTGGACCTAAATTTGTGATTGGCTCAGCCCCACTTTATTTCGTTAATTTACAAAAATCAATAAAAAAGTTAACAAATAAAAAAAGTTCTTCAATGATACCAAAATTTCTTTTTTGTAACATTATTATTATTAAAGAGAAAACACTGCTAAATGCCACTATTGATTGAATAATCAACATTTTTCGGGGACAGTGATTATTTTTTAGGGTAAAACGTTTCCAAAATTAAATTGTAATTGTGGTACACATTGTTTCCGAACGAAGAGACCATTGGCCCCGAAACATTTTGATAATTCAAAAAATACATTTTGCACGTTGTATACTGGTGAAAGGATCATGGCCCCAAAACATGTTGTTGTTAAAGAAATAGTGGTTTTTAACATTGTTTTCTTTTTATTAATTATGAATAAAATAACCTTTTTTAATGTTAAATTATAAAACTTTGTTTAAGTTTAAAATATAACCACTTGAGTTTAATAGTGGATCGAAATTTTAACATCAGAGAAAAATGTCATTTGAAATTATTAAGTAATCGTGGTTACTCAGGAATATTTCATACATTTTTTGAATGCAAATAATCTTAATCTTAAATTCAATAATTGATATAAATTAACTTTGTTAAAACAACTTATTTATTGAAAAAAAATTCAACATGTTTCGAAGCCAATGGCTTCTCCGTCAGGATAACAAAAATAATATTTAAAAATCGATGTATAGATCAAAATATTAAAAAGTTATATATAGAAAATAATAATCTAAAGTACCTTTATATATCATATATTATCATTTTCTATATATAACTTTTTAATATTTTGATCTATACTTCGATTTTTAAATATTATTTTTGTTATCCTGACGAAGAAGCCATTGGCTTCGAAACATGTTGAATTTTTTTTAATAAATAAGTGGTTTTAACAAAGTTAATTTATATCAATCATAATTATGTTACCACAAAATAAATTTGCTAATTTGAAGAAGAAGTTAAATTCAATAATTTTGGAATTGTTTGAAATAAAAAACGCAACATCTACAATCAACCAAATATAGAATATATTTCCAAAATAACCTGAATTATTTTATTTTTTGCTTTTAACGATTCAACGGGTCAAGAGGCCTAATTACTGAAGTCATTAATTACATCACAAAAACATCCAAGCTTGAGTAAACCACTCTCGGTATTGAAAACCAGTGACATGCCCACGGGGTTACAAGAGTCGTTTAATTTTACAATTAATTAATGAAAATGTGTGTGCAAAACTTAAAATAAGCACTTTTTATGATTTCGTAATAATTTAAAAATACCGAGATGTAACAAAAAACAATATCAGAAAAATTAACAAGTTCTGGGCATTCCTACAAAAATTAATAAGGTAAATTAGATAAAACAACTAAATGAACCACTAAAAAAAAAAAAAAAAAATTAAAAAATATATATCTAAAAAAATTGTAATTACGAGTAGGTATATAACATTGTCAGTGTCTCTCCAAGTACGAGAGCTTGTCCATTTTTGAAGAGTTACATCATTAACTGTATTAGTATATATGTATGTATGTAAAATGTATTTCAGAAGTTTTCAACATCGTACAAGTTAGTCAACATAATTAAATTTTATTCAATATATGTAATATTAAATAAAATAAAATTATAATCATTTCTTTCAACATTAAGTATTTATAACAAATATTTCAATTCATATTTATTATATAATTCAATATGCAGACGAGTCTTGATGTATTCTAGTATGTTATTTATGGAATTACGCCTTAAAATCTCGAGCATGGTATTCGCTCTCGCTGCAGCACTGTGGTACCATGTATTAAATGTCGTGTGGTATTTTGTTTACACAGTTTCGGAGTCCCCGATGCAAGAGAGGTAATAAACCACGTTACATAATATAAAGCCGTCTCTAATATATGCAAAATAAAATGAAATTCCTCCCTTAATATTGACTGACTACGCGAACGTGTGTGTAGGTAGTAATGTTCGCAGTACCTACATGTATATAACATGGGATCGCGGTGCCGTACACATATTCATACACACTCCTTGTCTTTATTGCCTTTTTATGTAACACTTAAAGTCGTATTGGATACACAATATTATTACGCATTTTTGAAATAATTTATTTTACTGTAATATTAATGTTGCTTCATAAAACTAGCGAAAGTGAACATGATAAAAATGAATGTATTTATTTACCATCTGAATTCAATTTTGTTTTTTTATATTTTATTTTTTACATGTAGGCAATGTCTAAAAAGCCTTTGAATCATGCATTCTGCCAGTAATGACTTACGGAGTGGATATGAAGATACTTACAAATAAAAATTTAGAGAAGTGTGCGCCAGAATCCATGGAAAGAACTATGCTTGGTGTAAAGCTAAGAAATGATTAAATTAGACGCAGAAGCGGAGTAGAATACCGTGGATCGTGTAGCGAAGTTTAAATGGCAATAGCAAATAGCAAATGCAAGGCAGCATACCACAAGATGGACTCCTAGAGTTCTTAAGTTTTTCTCAAATACCAAATTTATTACAAGGAGAGCTGTGCTTACTGCTTGTCCTTGCGGATGACTAAATTCACGCTGCTTTGCAGTTATATTTTGAAGTCTGTAACTTGCATTCCTCTTCTCACGTTTCAATTGATTTGTACTTAAAAATCTTAGATGTAACTAAAATAAGTAAAATCTGTTTATCTCGCTTCTTCGTACGATTTCGATATTTTTTTATACAAGCAATATGCGTTATGTGTGAAATATCATTTTTGAAGCATTTTTATTATCTAAATAAACTTTTTACTTTTTCAATGTATATATTTACAGTTTTAGTTTATTTTTTTAGATAAATGGTCGGCTTAATATTACAATATTAGATTAAAAATAATTGTAAGTAAAATGATAACAATAACACTTATTCTCAAAGAGAAACTTCAATATGTTTCTTACTTTTATTCAACCACTTAAAAAATAAATGTGCGACGCTCCAGCGAATGGGAAAATGTAGCATGAAAAAATATTATAAAAAATAAAATTAACCTAAATTTTTCTTATTTTATTATTCTTTGTGTATCACAGCGAGCCACCTGAGAATATTAAACAGTGCTTTAATAATGTCTGCAAACTTCCTTCGGGCTTTATATTGAGTTTTCTCAATAAAAATATACCAAACAATAAAACTCTTTCAACGGAATCTACTTATAATATGTGCTATGTACTTACCTGTGTATTGATTCTAACGATTGAAGAATGTACCTATTTATTGACATAGTGTATTTTAATAAAATTTTATAAAAATAATCTAATAATCGATGACGCAAAACTTAATTGAACGATTCGATGAAATACAAATTTCTCTCATCCCTACCATATCTTATAGATCTTTGCTGTTTTAGTGTGTTTTATATGCCTTGACTTTAAATTTTAATTAAATTTAAAAAAATTAAAGAAAAAACCTTTTGTGTATTAATTAAACACATAATTTATATATTGTGTTTTATACTTTTACAAACATGTATGTATAGTGTATATTTGTGGATCTATTTAGGATAGCGACGAGTATATTGATAATCTATTAAATTAAAAATGTTTTTCTATAAAAGGTTATTGATCAATAACAAATATCAAATATAATAATCAAATATAATATCAAATATAATAATAATGTCATATAATCTTACGAATATTTATGAATATGAGATTTCATTTGCATGGATAAAAATACATATTTATGAATAATGAAAATAATCTAAGAATATTATGGTTGATTTGGCAGATGTATGCCGTAAAATTGCTGTGCAGTTTGACCTATATGTGGATATATACGTAACAAACAAAGAAAATAAATATTGAAAAATAAACTTGTTGGAGCAATATGATTATTTTAATTTAAACTTTGTAAAACACACTTTGAGTTGAAGAATTTTTAATCCTACTATTTTATACTAGCTGTAACTTGTAAAAAATGTCAGTACTCATTTACATCAGTTTCTAAAGAATAAGTATTTATTTATTCTTTTTAAAAAAACAAAAGAAAAATGAGATTAAAAAAAGAAGAAAAAAAAGAAAAGAAAAAGAACTTACGGACATCACATGAAGTTATGGAGAGAGAGATAAATAGACAGATAGACAGACAATGAAATTATTATTATTGGGATCACACTTAATTAAAGGGAGTACTCCTCTGAAAACTGTAACACTGATAATTATAACTCAGCGTACGTTTATTATAAAGATTAATTTAGTGTTAATAACAATAATCTAAGAAATTTACTATCTCTTTCACAGAAATATCAACTTTGTTCCCAGTAATAATACCTATTAAAAAAAACTTTTACAAGTGGCGTTATGCATATTTGCAAGATAATAAATGCTTCCCACGCGAGTGAAAACTTAATCACGAGTGTGTAAGTACCTATAATGTAGAACATAAGCTAAAGGCTCATAAATAATATTTTGAATTTAAATTTTACAGTTGAATATTTCTTTTTCTCCCTGTAGTTTGTAGACCACTTTGTTTCATTCCGTACATAAATTAAAGGAAGTGAACCTCCCCAAAACTCAACGTTTAAGGTTCATAACTTGGGAAGAAATTAAGTTCCAGTCTTATCAGCGAGTGCAGTCCATTTAACTTCAGCGGTTGCTGTGTTAAAACACTTTACTCTTAAGAATTATAGCTGATATTCGGTTTGAATGAAGGAAATATACTCGAGTATTATATCATTACATTACGAAACTTTGTATTGGATAAATATTTTTTACAGGAAAAATACTTTATTTTAATATTTACAAAGATGACGATTTTACAATAATAAGTTTTTTTTACTACAGTACATTTTGAGTGTGTTACACAAATACTGGATTTAACCCCATGGGAATATCATTAATCAGGTTATATTATAGATGTCTCATAGAGATGAAGCTATTTTTTATAATATACCTAATATATAAAAAATAATTTCGTCTGTATGAAACATCTCTCCAGTTTTTTATTACTTAATTAAAAATTCGCATCTTTTTTCAAATTTATAAGCAAGTTAAAATGAAATATTTTTAGTTTCTGTGAATAAGAATATAATTTTGTCTGATTTCTAAAGGATCTAGTCGACTTATTTATTTTAAAATCCTCTTAAAGTAACGTGTCTAGACGTAGCCAAATCTTCTACCCTAGGGAATCATACAGCAGGGAAATGTGACGAATGGTTGTGCAGCATTTCTAGTTATTTTTAATATTATTTATTTATTTTTATTTCTTCGTCCAATCTTAAAGCACAAATGACGTAGTGTATTTTGGAAGTTTTTATAATAATTTTTAAATTCTCGATGTTGTTGTTTCTCGATGTTGATATTGTTTTGGTTAAACATTATTTTATTAATATCATTGAAAGATTTGGCTACTCTCGAAACTATAGTAGTAATTTTGAATTTGAATACATTTATTACAAAATAAGCATTAGATATCGATCTAAGACGGCAAAATGATAAAAAAACTACTTACCCCAGAACAGGTATCAATATATTTAACTGTAAACATTTGCGGATATTTTATACGAACCGTATGTTTTTCCGAGAAACGATTCTCGACGTTTCGTATTAATATATCGTCATAATCGTAGAACAACGACGCATGTAATTTTTCTCAAGTTTGCAGGAGAGCAGTTTGAAGTTTTATTTACATAAAGACACTTTATGGCATAGCTCGATAACTAAAAAAGATTTTCCTTCAAAACTTGTTATACCGACTTCGTATAACGACGGTTAAATTAATGAGAAAAAATACACCTTTTATATACCAATAGATGGCTTCTTTTTTTCACTTTTTAACGATCCAAAAAAATCAATTTGGAATTTTTTGCACATCCGTCATTGTTCTACGATCATGACGATATATTTAGCGGGGTAGATAGTGGCTGAGAGGCTTGTTACAACTTCTTCTATGTTTATATGTACCTATTATTTATGTATGTATCAAGCAATTAAATGTCTTTTGTCCAATAATGGCCGATATATCGGTAATGAAATGAAATGAATAAATAACTCATATTGTGTGTGTATTACAATGTTAAAATAAATCATATTATTTTAAATTATTTTAATTTTTATATAGTTTTACCCTAATTCTATTATAAAAATTAAACGCAAACAAATTGGGGTTGTTCACTTTAATATTGTTTATAATGAAGTTTGTTGATACATATCTTTGATTTTGGACAACGATGTATTGTAACATTGCCCACATGCCTCAAATAGTTTCTGTATAATAAAAAGTACTACTTCTAAACGGTTTCTGCTTTTGTACTAAAATTTGACTTTTAAATACTCCTCCCATAAGCTTGATCTTTTGGCTCATATTATGAGGAGTGTAATGTCTTTAAAATTTTATAATATTATTATGTATCTACTGTGTAAATAAATATAATAATAAAAAAATTGAAATATTGATATGTTAGTATAAATATTTATCCAGAACCTTTTGGAACTATAATACGAATCATTTCCTTCGTCGTAGTAGTAAAAATAATCATAAATATACTATAATTAATTATCTTTATTAACAAAAATTCATTTTTAAAAAAGTATTTCCAAAAACAAATAAATGTTTTATGTGTGTAATAAATGTGTAAGATATGGGACCGTGAAAATATATAGAAAAATATCATAAAATATTGAAAATTATTTGAAATATTTTAAGGATACTACCGGAAGTTAAATTTAGATGGTTACTTATAATATTTTCATTTTTTTACTTGATATTTATTTTCTACGATTCTTAGTTATTTTTTAAAAAACGATATTTTTAGATAAAAAGGGTTAGATAATTCCAATTTATATCAAAAATATGATCATTATTTAATTTATTTTCTTAATTAGCACATTATGTTCACTTTATTGTGGGATATGTAAAGACACACATACATATTGAAATTGAATGAACATTTTTTCAAGTGACCTAGAATTAAATTAATATTTGGGCATTGAGGATACAGATAATTACTTCAAAATTTCCATTATACTGAAACGTTTGATATTATTAAGATAATTTAGCTGAGTAGTGTAATTAGGGTGGTTTCAGGTAGTACCGTGGCTCACCCTCACCGTAACGATCGCGCTGAATTAATTCCGTAAGAAATATGCCCAAATTAAAGAGCCCCAGAGGGAAACTTCCGCAAAGCCTTCGTGATTTTCCCATTAAGGTGGAGCCCTTATCTTTTCTGTGATCAGATTTTGCTTTTTAAACTTTTTGATTTACGTGAACGGAAATTATCGATAGCCTCAACACTACAAAAGCCTTCACATTATTTCTAATCGTAGGTGAATAAAATGTTAATTATTGCTTGATTTTATTTTTTAAAACAAAACACAAATCACTTTATTTTTTTACTCATTTAAAAGTGGAATTTAATGTAAAAATTGATTTTCAGTATTCATTATTCGTCCTTTTTCTAAAATGTTTGATTTTTTAAATGATTTTCCATTCAATGTACAAATAATTTAGGTAGCTAAAAATTTTTTGATTTGTAACATCATTCCTCTCGCTTTCCTGCAATATGTGGCAGTGATTTCGTGAAAATGGACGGAAATGCGTAACAGGGAAATAAGACGCTAGGGAAGCGCGCGCGATGGAAAAAAATCATCGTTTATAAACAAATCAATATCCAGCAAGTGCCATCACAGGGAAGACGTACATTTCCAACAGTCAACGCTTCTGATTTTGTATATATGCTCCGCGACTGGTGTCAAGCGTGTGGATGTTGTATTTTGATATATTTTGGCTTATATCTTCGAAACAATCCAATAAATACTTAATTTTTTTACATTAATCTAAACAATAACTACCCTTTATGATTTAAATTCTCAAATTATATATAATTTGTGTGATTATTTTTAAATATTTATTCAAATTTTTTCTACAATATGTATGGCGGCACACTACCGCCATCTATGAAAATAAATAAAAACATATAATTGACCAAACACATTTCTAAACAAAAAGCGTATGTAGATTATACGGTACCTGCCTAGTCGGTAAATTTCAATAATAAATAAATGCACATACATTTTCTTTACTTGTATTTACTAATTAATAAATATATACCTAGGTATTAGTTTTTAAAAATTTTGATGTTAATTTCTGTTGCTGCTCAATTGATACTTTTAATTATGAGATGTCCAATGATACACATCATATGCGACTACTGTAAGGCTCGCTTGTTTTATTTATTGTTTATTTATTTCATCAAGGATGGATCAAGTTCATTTCGTCACATTATATGAATTAAACCACAACTTTTTTTGTGAATTAGGAAGATTTTATACTTTTGGTAACGATCACATTAAAGCGAAAAATAAACTGATAATATATTCAATAAACTAGTATTTAAATAAAACATATATACATTCATAGTGAAATTTTTTTTTTATGTTCCTGAAAAAGTCTCAATTTAAAAAAATTGATTTTTACAGTTTTATGAATGAGTAGGTAATGTATATATATTTTTAAATTGTTTGTGTGATAATATTTTTCCCAATGAATTATTGCAATTATTTTTTTGTTTCTTAAAATTAATATTTTGTTCTCTGACTGTATTTATATTCATAAAATAAGCTTGTTACTATTTTAATCCTTCAAATATTGTACTTAATCGTGTCTTATTATGTAATCAATGATACTATATGATATTATTATTATTATTATTGTTATTATTATTGATAATGGGCAGGCAGCTTAAGCTGATAGGCCCATATCACTGTCTCTAATTTGAATATCCAGCCTATTCTTAAATTGATTGCTATTGCTATCTTAATATGATATGGTAATTATAAATAAACGATGAACACATATCCTAATTATAATAATTTCGCTGTCTGTCCGTCAGTCGTAACCTTTTTGAACCGACGTGTAAAAGTACCGTAGTTTATATATTTAAAAAATCATGCTAATAATTTAAGAATTATTGTAATGTTTTTATTATCGTATTAGTTCGAACAATATCACTGAGTTGTTTTCTTGTTTGAGATATTCAAATGAAATAAATATAATATTTTTACATCAAATAATAATGTGTATCGTAATACTGGTGATGTTATAGGGGATTAAAATAATATAGAATATTTTACTGAAAATATTTTTTACAATGTTACCTGAATATTAAAAAAAATATTAAAACTTTGATTAGTTATTTATAATGTTTTGTAACATAAATATTTACACGAACTAAGATGTGAGACATCACTCGTAATTTTTGATAAAGAGAAAGCTTGTAGCATGCATGATACAATAGTCTATGCTTGGTACCGTTTCAGTGTGGAGTGAATAGCTGATGTTACTAAATTGTGTTGTTATAGCTTGGGGTTTACTGAATGATGAGAATAATTTAATTAATATAAAATAAATACGAAGATCACATAAAACATCTCTTGCCAGTTTTCAATAATTGTATAATGGAATATTCTATAACTTCTTCAAAAAAAGCAAAATTATTTTGTGGTGACATTATTAAAATAATTAATAAAAATACACCTACTCTGTTTACACCACTTATTTAAGTAAATTTTATTTTTTAAATAAGTGGTGAAAACAAAGTATATTTTTATTAATTATATGCATATTTGACAGTTTAATATAAACATATAATTCGTAATTGTAATAATTTGTTTTCTCTGTATGCCTGCCTACTCGAAACTCTATCAATAAAATTATATCCAAAGATTGTATTTCCAAAGTCAAGTCAAGAGATGTCTATAATAAGAGCTATAAAAATACATTATACAAAAGATTTGAGGAATTTACATTACATAAAAGAATTATTTTTTACTTCAATACCACCTCAGTGGAAATGTCGTCTAAATATTGTATCATATTTTCTAGGAAGCATCGAAATAGTACGGTCGTTAAGCACATTTCACAAATATCCAATTCACGATCATGTGATGGCGATTCTGACGACAACTTTTACAATTTGTGTAAGCAAGATTTTGGCAGCATGCAAAACTTTGACCGAACAAATAATAAATAACCCAACTTCTGTAATAATATTTCATCTCTCTCCCCCAGGGCTAGGTCGTTAAATAATCGACTTTAAGATGTTCAAAATTCAGTTGGAAAATTATAATCTGTTAAAATTTTATTTACGAAGCATATACGTTTATTTACAAAACTTTTATCTGTGTTTGAAGAGATTTTTATGAAAAAATACCTAGTTCGATAAATTTCGCGCCCAATCAACTATGTAAAGATTTTTACTAACTAACTTCTCGTTGAGATATTTTTGTATAATCGTATTCGTAGTGCTAGTGAGTCTATATCTGAAATCTGAACGATGTTCCATATAATTGCTCAGAAATATTTAGTGACTGGATCGAAATAACCAGATAAAATCTATTTAAATTTTCACCAAACTATTTTTTTTACTTCAAACTTATTTTTTTAAATATTTTTAATTAATTAATTATTTATTTGTTATTTTGTCAATTTTGGTTTCGAATGGAGCGATTTCTTTTATCATTATGTGTAATTAAAAACTATTTTCTAACGTAAATTACAATGTTTACTAAATTAGGTTATTTTTTCTGCGTTCTGTTATACTCTCACGATCTCCTATTAATTTTACAATATAAAAAAGATTAGTTATCTAACCAGTCAATCATATCGTTTATTTCTGTAAGGTTCAAAATATCTTGTCGAATTATATATTTTCGTTTTGTTGATTTGCGACACTCTTTTGTTCTAAACAATATGTATATTTCTAAACAATATATATAATGTGTATTAGGCAATCATGTTATTTTCAAAATGTTCATAAAATATTTATGTTTTATACATTAATATCACCCTAGGATCATCAATCACGATCAATAATGACATGATAACACAATCTGTTAAAAATAAATTAAAAATGACATATGATATTAATTTATAATTTTTAATTACTGTAAAAACAATTAATCCTAATCGCCACTATCTGGTCCCTTAATACAAATATATTATATTTATATTAAGGGACCGGAGAGATGAGAAAATAATTATACGAATACAATATACGCGCACATCCATATTCACAGTGAAAGTGTGAAAATATTTTTTTATCGGCAGTAAGAAATATTACAAAAATCCATGTCCCAAGAAAGAATAAAAAACATAGTTACTCTGCATCGAAACGCCATCTATCTTCCGGTTTAATAAGATGGCGTGATGGCTCCGCGCCGCGCGGTGGGGCACATTAGGAAATACGATTCAATCCCAAGTTACCGCCCCATTTCCATCGCGGAACAACATAAAGATACATTATGAAAGGTCATAAAAAACACACGACGCGCGGTACAATATAGAAAAGATATAAATATGATACAAAAAACAACCACGGCTTGGGAATATGTATAAATGCTGGCGAGAGTCGCTTTGCATTAGTAAATGTCGACTAACGCTGTGGTACCGTGCACTCATACAATTCGCCATTTATTCAATTTCGTTCCATCTAACTAGATCATTACTTGCAAAAACATAGCAGTGATTATTTTTGTAAATCATTGATCTTCCAGAGTTCTCTAATCAATAGGTGTAGATAGTAATCGAAAGGAATCAATCAAGTGTGGGAATATTATAAATGGATTTTGCGTTAACATTGTAGACATTATTCGTGATGATTAAGGTGAAAAACATTAATTTTGTTTTATGTATATTATAGATATCTCACAGAGACGAAACTGTATTTATTATGGGAAAGTAGGTATAGAAGTCATTTGGGTGTACATAGGACTTATGACCTATCTTTATGGTTGGCTTAAGTGATCACTTTACACAATTGTAACATTCGCCATTTCCACCCATGATAGAATATACCATGCTTATTCATTTTTTGGAAGTTGTATATATGTTCAAATTGCGTGAAAAGCTTTCACATATGAGTTGTAAGCGCCTTTCCATGCGGCCTGTACAAAGCCATTTTCATTCCCCTAAATCTCCACAGATGTCGCTAATGAGAAAATCTACATTGATTTTTTACGGAATTTTGAGAGCAATATACTTTATTGTGTAATGAAATTCATCCGAATACTTGCATTACACTACGATACGCCAGCAAATATTATTTCCAATTTTTGTTGTGCTGTAAAAATGGCTTTGTACAGGCCGCATGAAAAGGCGCTTACAACTCATATGTGAAAGCTTTCCACGCAATTTGAACATATATACAACTTCCAAAAAATGAATAAGCATGGTATATTCTATCATGGGTGGAAATGGCGAATGTTACAATTGTGTAAAGTGATCACTTAAGCCAACCATAAAGTTAGGTCATAAGTCCTATGTACACCCAAATGACTTCTATACCTACTTTTCCATAATAAATACAGTTTCGTCTCTGTGAGATATCTATAATATACATTAATTGATTAATAATGTCTCTGTGACATAAATCCAGCACTGTTCTGAAAGATTTGAACAAACTCAAAATATTCTGAATTAATTTTGTTTCCTGTCCGTGAGTTTAATAGGTATTATTTTTATATTTTACCACTCAATTTTCGAGAGTAACAGAATCTCTTATCGATAGGTGAAGGATTAAACTGAATTTTTATACTGAATAACTGAAATTTAAGGTTTACTGCCTTACGTATTGATGCATGTATCAAATTCTCGTAGAATTGTTGTATTTATATATATTTATTTTTTATCGCATTATATCTATTTGTTTGTTTTGTTACAAATGAGAATATTAGCAGGGATGAATTAAAACCGGGATATTAAAGATAATCTACTTTGTTCTAAAAACTAACTGAAGTCAAAGATTTCCGCTGTAAAAAATTCTAATATACAAAATGTTGATCCAAGCTACGTTGTTGACTTACAGATCAAATGTTGGATTTCCTCGATGCCTTCGAGAGAATTGAGAAAAAAATCAAGCTCAGAATATATTTGCCAGTAAAATAAGAGAGGTAATAACAGTAACACACAAGGCACAACCCAAAGTTCACCAATTTTTAAAGTACGAAGACTTCGATGGGCTAGGCTAGCACTAACGGACTGTACTGAACCATAGAGACATATCCTAGTAAGTTGGTAATACATAGATCGGCAAAGCCGAAACTTTTGTAGTTGGACTATAATACCATGGGTGGCCGGGAAATTTGTGTAGAAGACACTAATGCGAAAGTGGAGGATATCCTTCAAGGATTGTCGTAGTGATAATAATGAGTACTTTTTGTATGAATCCAAACTAATATTTAAAAAATAAAAATATAAGAACTGTTTATACATTTTACATTATTCAGGAATCTTTTAAATTTTAACGCTATAACAGACCTACGTGAGACCTATAGTGAGACCAAAAAAAAAACACCCAGATTTGTGAAAATCACATTTATGTATTGTAATCTTACAAAGAATAGAGCTCGGTATCTCTGGTATGATGAGCCGGTATCATGTTTACTAGACTACTAGGGCCGTTCATATAACGAAAATTTCATTGAGCTATTTGACAAATTTGTTTCGTATTTTAGGTGTTTCATTTTCATATCTCACCCATAACTAAACTTCAATCAGAAAGTATAAAGGAATATTGATATTTATCTCTTCTGGATATGATAAAAAAGATTTTAATATTATACTTATTCAAGAGCATTAAGACAGATTATCGGAATATTTTCACACCATGAAGTCACGACTTACCAATCAACAGCTAAGATGGTGGTTTTACGAGTATTAAATAACCAATAGAAATAGTAAATTATAAGTGACGACATATTAGACATTGAAAATGGTGTTATTAAAATAGCGTATGCTCTAGGCGTTCTTATTTATTTTCTATTCACTGGTATATTTTTCAAAATGTAATTGTGAACAAACTCAATGTTTTATTACGGGGATTGAATTATATACTTTTTGTTTTATTTTATGTTTTTATACAAGCAGAATGCAATTCAATATGTGGGTACTGTATTTAATGAGCTGTATTTATATTTTTTATCCGTTCATGGAGAACGGTCAATAATGAAAATTCTAGTTTATAAATCACCACATTGTGGCAATTATTGTATAATAAGAGTACCATCCATACATGTACTATATAATTAAATATGCACAACATAGGTAAACTTATCAAAAAATGGTTAAATGTAAATAAAACATGCACCAGGGCAACACCGAGTGGTGCCAAGAGTATACAATAAATACGATAGAACCAAAAAAACCTTAAATGTTTTCCTCACATTCGAAATAAACGGCGCCGACTGTACCGCCTGTTTTATTGTCACGAAGAATATCTCATTTCAGAATAGATTATATTTTACATGTGATTTATGAATGACATTTGGATATACATTCCGGTCATCTATTTCCAATTTCGATATACAAAATCATGGCGGGTTTTGGTAGGGGTGGCAGGGGGGTGGCGAGCAGCTCGGCGGGGTGAAGGGGTTGCGCTGTAAATTATATTACGTACTCGATATATATCGTCCATTTGAATATTTGTAATAAAAGGGTTGTAATACGCACAACCTTTTAGAGATGATGTTAAAGTAGTATTCTTAATCATCTCGTGAAAGATGCAGAAGAAAACTACTATTAGCAATCATAATGTTCTTGTTTTGTTCGAAAATAATTTTATTTAATTAAATAAATTAATGTTTAATACAATATTCACGTAATTTTTCTTCTTTGCATGGTTTTGTTTTCAAGTAACAATCTATACTACTTATAGAAATGCTATTTAGAAAATTACTACCTTTTGCGTGGGGTCTCATGATGCAATTTTCGGTGAAATAATGAAAGTAGATCCACTGCTGAAAAGATGACGGGTTTTAATATAAAGACATTGTAACAGAAATTAACGCTGCGCGTGCGCAGCATGTAGCGGAAATGCGAGACAATAAAGTTAATTTTTAATGTAAAAACGAAATGCGCGCGCATGCATACGCGCCAGACGTTAACCGTCAAAGAGAGTAAAATGTGTATATTTCATATACGTATTGTTTATGGTTGTTGCGTAACTGTCAAAAATTTATTCACTTGAAATTAGTATTCCAGTAATATAACCAATGTATTCTCGACCATCTTGAATCGAATACTAATCATAAAAATGCTCAATTCAAAAGCTGACGAATAATTGGTTATTGAATTGAAAATAAGAACTGTTCATTACCATTTTAGCTAGGTAATCAAAATTCCTAAAAGGGGCTTCTCATACAGATTTCTGTATTCATGTTATTGTCAATGTTTGACTGCGTTCAGCTGCCTTTGACAGAATTCCATCAATTTGGAAATATCCGCTGATAAAACCTTGTAATGACTCTACTTTTTAATAATGTAGATGACCACGTCAATTGCGAAATCTCAGAGAAAGTCGGTAAGTACAAATACGCAGTTTCTTATTTTTAATGTGACAGACCACTGGGTATAAGATATGTGAAAAAAAAACATTATTATTTAAAACGCAGTCCACTATCTTAATTACAATTATCTTCGGCCTGCTCTAGTAACATGCGTATGTGTATATTAGTGTATCGATGTAGTGTGTATGTAAAAATATGTAATTATGAGTTAATGTGTTCTATGGGTTCAAGTTATTGTCAAAAAATGGATGTTGTGTAGGAGTCACTTTTTAAATGATGATAGAGTGTCTGCATTAATATCGGCACCAACGTCAGCACAATATAGGCACAGCGCATACTTGTGAAAAATAACCACCAAAATAAAAATGCTAGCTTATTCCATAGAACTCCAGGTTTCTTATATGGGGTTCGAAATGTAATTTTTGTCAGATAAATAAAAAGATTGAATAGCTCCACTGAGAATCTTGTATACTATAATCGTGATTTATTTGAATAATTAAGTATTGATGGTATTCAAATCCCGATTGGCTCACTGAAGCAGCTTAAAGTTAATTAAATATTTATATTTAATTTAATATTTTCTTTACATCACACAAATACTTACATTTTTATAAAATATTTTGTATGCACTGCATGAGAGAGTTGGTAGCGTTCTGGGTTTGGAAAATTGTTATTTAGATATGAGGTGTGTATAAGTTAGTTTATAACATTTTTATTGCTACATTAAATCAATTTGGTAGAATATTCTTATCTAGGGGAATATTTGAGATTGTGTCTTAATCATACTTTACCAATAAAACTCGCTGTCTTAAGATTAAATCTAAGTTTATTTTTATTACGTAGTTATGCAGAAGGAATCCAACCTACAAAATGTTAAAAATGAGTTTTATACGGTTTGGACAGCGCAATATGATATCGTTATGTGCTGAATACGTCCAAGCTCTAAGTGCTTTAGTTTTTTCTTATAAATTCAATATTTTTCGAACCCATTTCACGGCCATCAACGTTAAATTAACGCTTAAACTTAAAAAAGCGGTTTGACTATTTTATGCGGCTTCAAATTTATAAATCTTTGGCAAACAAAAATATTGCTTAAAAAACGCCCATAATTTAAACTTTCGTATTATAATGAACATAAATATTTTTTTAGAGATTGCAATTAAATGATTCTTCTCGCTTTAATATTCCGGATCTTTTTGAGTATTTCACATGGAATTATAAATTCCAAAGATGAAAATCATCATTAGAACATCGAAATATTTAGATTAACCCTTCAATGGAAACTTTGTGACTTTCACAAGTTAGGTTAATTATTACAAATTAAACCCCCACGGCACGGCGGAGTATTCGCCCTGCAACAATGGCAGTAATGAACCGTGGGTCGTTAATAATTCTCACACGATCTCCTTAATAGGCAGACGATGTTTAACATCATTGTAGCAGTCAAAGGGTTGACATGCGAGTTTTGAAATATTAATTACGCCCTCCGGATATGGAAGGGTTAAACCCAGCGGAGGAATTTTCATTTGTTAAGTACATTAAAAGGGGAAATACAAGTGTAAGGGGTACAATTATTCAGTAGCTGCTGATAAAAAATGCTGCGAGAATGTTTAATGACACTGAAAAAAAACGCTTATCTAAAGCCATAAAGAAAATTAGATAAATTGCTACAACATCCATTTATTAATAATTTACTGCAATTTAGTGACTTATTAGTTATAAAAAATTTCTAGAATTAAATAAAGTTTTTCGCTGAAAAAAAAAAAAAAATATGAAATGATATTTGAAAATATGTGTAAAAAATAATATCATTTTAATTAATATCCAATACTGTCTGTCACCTTTTCTACAATTTGTAATAATATTATGAAACTACGCTAGGAAAATAATATTTTATAAAATGCAAATGTCGTTATCAAAGAGCCTTATTTAATAAAATGTTTTATATAACTAACAAAAATATACATAACTACCTTACTAACTTACTATCACGCCGTTTCCCCGTGGGGGTAGGCAGAGAGGATAGAGCGCCACACTCTTCTCCTGACATACAACTCTCGCCTCATCCACATTCATACATCTTCGCATGCAAGCTCGCCGGTTGTTGAGGCTTCTAACGGAACCATCTTCCAGTATCTGGTTAATCTGGTCATGCCACGTCTTCCGTGGTCGCCCTCTCTTTCTGGCGCCATCAACACTTGCATTATATATCTTTCTTACCATTCTTTCCTCATTCATATTAGGAATTAATGTAAAGCTGATCTTAGCATAATTAATGGAATTAAAAAAGGGTCACTCAGATGGTTTGGGCATGTTGAGCGAATGAATGAGGAATGAATATACATAGTATACACAATTAATTTTGAAAATATTTTATCACTATAAAAACATATCTCATTAGTTGGCTCTGGACGATTCAGAATGTACATTAGTATAAATCTTATTAATATAAGATATTTATGTCTAAATACAAATGTCCCTGAGGTGAGTACTCGCGACAACGACGCTATATAAATTATTCAAATATTGTTATTATTATTAAACCTAACGCTTTAAAATATAAATACAGCAAATGATTTGAAATAAATGTACGAGTATTCTTAGTTAATACTAAAGACTTTTTACTAAAGAAGAATTTATGATTTTAGACTTAGTGAAGATTACCTATGTAAAATCATAAATTTACGAGTAGAATCTACGTACTCCGTGTGATCCATATATTAATCAGTGCACTTAACCAAACTGACCGGTACAAATGTGTACTTGAATCGCAACCCTTCCGTATCCAGTGATTAACGCCAATCGCCCTCTGCACATGGATTATGTCCGAAAGGGGCGGGCTTAACACTTTGAAACCGGGACCAGTATGATTATTCTATTTTTTACAAGATTTACTTTTTCCGTACTCAGTCTTCAAATTGATTCACTATCAAACTTTTTTTATTTACGACATGAAAGTTTTCTATTGATTCTTAATGAAAATGCTCAATTTTGACGTGCTGTCGGAATAGCTGGATTTTGTTAATCTGTCGAACGTTTGCAACTGATTTTATTTTAGTATTTATCTTAATATAATAATTTTGTTGTCTGTCCGCCCGTCTGTCCATCTGTCTGTCCCCGTAACTTCGTGGAACATCCGTAATTTTGTTTGAATTTACGACTACAAAAACCAAATTAAACGGCCGGAGATGGTGCTTGAACTCTGGGTCAGCAAACCCGTAATGATAGCGATAGATGCAATGATAGCGAGGTTGCTACCCCTGCCTCTTCGCGGACCGCCAAAAAGAGACTATACACAAACTATAAATATATATTTGTTTTGTTTTAGAAATAAATTTGTATACAAATACACAACCTATTGACCTGGTGATCTGGTGGCCAGTGGTTCGAGCCCCATTCCAGGACACCAGCAAGTTAGTCCTATTTGCATAGCAGTTTAAAAATAGTAAGAATGTTGATACGATACGTATTCTGTGTTCGCATCTCTATTTAATAAAATAATGGAACAATATTCTATTATCCTTTTTATATAGGTACAACTTTATTGAGGAGAGAATACAAGAGGAAGCGACAACATAAGACTACCAAAGAAAAAGAAAAAACCTCACAAAATTCTATGATGTATAAAGGTATAAAAATCTTCGATAGCCTGCCAAAAGAAATTCAAAACATGGAGAATATAAGGAGGTTTAAACTGGAGTGCAAAAATTTTGTTTTAAAAACTTTTAAATGATTAGATGGAATATAATATGTCTAAGTGAAATCATATATTAGCCCACACAACATTATATGTTGAACTAAATAATTAAGATAAATAAAATGAGAAGATGAAACATAAAGTTAATACCAAATCAGCTAATGATATTACTTAATTCTTCAATTAATAAAATGTATAAATGAAATTTTGCATTGAAGAAAAAGTGTTTTGTTAAAATAAAAAATCAAATTTATCATTCAGCTTGAAAGTGTTAGTCAGTAGATTAAATATTTTGGGGATGAATTAATCAGTTTCAGACAATGCAGATGAGCGGCCGGTAGCCTTCTAAATATTAGCGAAATTAATTGCGACATTTGTCAGCTTATTACGCGGGTGTCATGCCGCGCTCTTGTCTGACGAGGGGCAGAGGATTTGGCACTTCAATTAGTATGACCCGCTGGACATAAGTAGAACAAAGCTATTTAGAAATGTCCCTACCTTGACATTTCACTAATAGGGTGGTTTTGGAGGTGACGCGGACACGAGACCTGCAGTTTTTGGTGCCAACCGAAAAGGGAAAGGGATATTGTTTTTTATATTATGGGTGTTCAAAAATAACATTTTGTTATCTTCTCCTTCTTTTGCTTGTTCGCATATTACGAACATTAGCGATGATATTGTCAATAATTATTTTCCTAGCAGCAGCTTGAAATAGTATAGTGAAACATATTTTATTAAAAAATAATTATGTAAATACGCAATATATGTTAAATCTTATCTGGCAGACATGTGCAGTAAGAACTTTGAAGCATGACTTTTACGTAAAAATATATTGGGTAAAAATGTTGTAATTAAATATTTTTTGACAGAATATTACGAAATATTAAAATCTGAATGAAATGGTTATTATTGGCTAGGAATATTCCGAGATATATATTAAATTTCAATGTTTTTTTTCAAAAGCTTAGGTAAGAGTTATGCTTCAATGTTTTCACTATATGCCCCGTTTATCAGGCGTCCACAGTCATTCAAAATCCTACCTGACATATATTATGAGTTTTTAAGCCACATTTTTCCAAAACGAAGTCAAAGATCAAAATCCCTCAGAAACAGTGTTTTCAGTGCTAAGACTATTATAAAATGTACGTGGGACAGCCAATTGTTTTGGGTGATGAACAAAAACTGGTATACAATGCCGTTCATGAAAATCTGCATTGGCTGAGAATTTTTCGGATACTTTGCGTCTGGGCCGAAGATTCTAGGAAATCTCTGAATCGTCGTGTTGTCTTCTTAAGGAAGTACTTGAATATATAAAGCAGATTAAAGTGGATGGAATAGAACTATGTTTTCTCTACTTTAGTTTAATTATGTATGTTATATTTGTATGTATTTGAGTTTAGAGAGTATCAGAACCTCTTATCGACTTAAACACCAAACTTTAAAATTAAACATGCCAAATTTTTTTTCATATTAATAATGGTTATAACAGCGTATTAATAGATGAACATTTATCAGTAAATAAAAAAAATCCACGGAAAATTGAGTAATCGATTTTTCTATTCCGGACATAATATTAGTTGATTGACAACATTTAAAGAAGAAAAATACTACATAAAAGCTCAATATAAACTGAGATAAGTAAAATTTTCGTCCCAATATTGGACCTATGTATTATATTAATAGTAATTTAGGCGCGTTACTCCTCGGTTTAAAGTCAAAAATATAAATAATTTTAAAAAGAGCTGATTTTATTAAATTTTATGCTGAGATTTTAATAATAAATATATCGAACTAACCTCAAGAAATCAACATGAGACTAACAGAGCATCCTCGTTGTAAAAGTAAATTTTCTGAATTCACGAGCCCCATAATGGATAATAATCATTAATTTTATTCATGTACTGTTTAACTTCGCACGTAAACGTAGTATTATTAATAATTTTGAAAGTATGCGGTGCAAGGACTCCAAACCATTAGGATAAGGGGTAGAAGAAAAAGAAGAAAAAGAATTTTGAAAGTTACGAAATAAAAGAAAAATTGAACTTGTGTATTAATTTAGTTAATTTATTTTTCTTTTTACCTATTAGTATTTATATTCTCAACAACCGCCTTTATTATGATAAATTATAGAAGTCTCACAGAAACAATTTTTTTTATTAAAATATATAGGTATCATTATTAGCTGCTAAAATCTATGTATAACTAGTTCATGAGAAAACACTACAGATATCTCTAGTATGATATCTCGAAGCTATGAATATGAGTAACACACGTTTCTCATATTCATAGCTTCATCCTTATGAGACTTCTATAATTTATCTTAATTAATTAATCATCCCCCTGTAAACAGAATGCATTAACTGTGTTATTAGAATATTCCTGCATGTAAAAATATTGTTAAACTACATTTATATTCATTATAATTATTACCTTATAACTTCTCCGTCGCTAATATTTTTAAACGTGATATATTTTTTTCACATGAATTTTACAGATTACATTAAATTACCGACATATTAATGTGTCGAAAATATATGTTTGTATTGGGCAGACTGGGTCACCTAGTTGTCCCGTGATGCTCACCTCCTGTCCTGGTCCGACTGCTTTCCAAACACGTCTCTTATGCATATACAAAGAAAAGTGCCACCACTGCAATCGCACGTCTCGCCGAACCCATCTACATCCATTGTTCGGCTGTCATCATTACTTTACTCATCGGCTGCATAAATATTCAAAGGCAATAAATAGTCAGCCTTTGAAAAAACAAAGCGCATCGCAAAAAAACCATCGAAAAATAAAGACAATCGTTCAGAGTAAGCAGTATTCAAAGAAGTAAATAGTGAATTTCTTAAATGAAATCACGCCATGTTTATGAATTTTCGTTTATGAAGAAGACAGTTTCTCGAAATTATATATTCCACATAGCTTCAAATAACAAAACAATTTTTGAAAAACTGAAGTTATGTCCCAAAAAAGTAACACATTCGTATAATTTGACGAATTCTGTATAGGTTATCAGAGATTAATCTGTTTAAGCAGCAATATGATATCCTGGGGCCCAATAGCAACCACATTTTTTCAAAATATTTGTTATTTGTATCGTTTTAAGCGTATTTACCTATATTGTAGTATTATAGTATTATGAAAGAATTTGACATTATAGAAATTATTCATGATAATCATTAAATCGGGTAATAAATATATATTTCAATGTGACTTTAATTATAATTTTATATTTTACTGCTCAAGTTTCAAGAGAAACAGAATCTCTCATCGACAGTTTTAATACTTCACCTTTCCAAGAATTTGTTTTTCACCCAAATTAACAACTCCGAATTGATATGACAGTAGTTTTGTGGTGCAATATTATTATTTTTATTTTCACTTAAGGGGGGGGTAAGGTTAATTCGTACAAAAAAAGGCATGTTTTTGTGAATTTTTTGTGACGACAAGGTTAAAATCTTTTTATTTAACCAATGATACATTAAAGTATAATATTTAAATAATATTGTGTAAAATTTTCAAGACGAAATATTAAAAAACACGGCAATGGCAGCAATTATTCGGACGTGTCTCGGAAAAAAGTAGAATTGCGGCGTCCATCATAACTTGGTGCTAGATCATCTGAAATCAAAAAATCAAAGTTCATTCGTTAGATAATAGGTTTTTCCAGGTAACGCTGGGAGGGTTTTTTGAAATATCGACTAATTTGTTGTTAAAAAATAAAAATTAATGACAAATTTGAAAAAAAGTCTCCAGCGTTACCTCGTAAATTATGTACAGAAATAGTATTCAAAATTTCAAAAGGATCGGTGCAGTAGTTTTGAAGTTATGATGGACACCGACTTTGAAAACGTGAGATGTGGGGAAAACGTTTTAAAGTTTTGCATACTGTAAAATTCAAAATAAAACCCAACACTTATTTTATACTTACACATAATCGATGCTATGTTCACACAGCAAAGAGCTTTCATCATCAGCATCTTTTTGTCCTTGGCTACGCAAAACTCTTCCAATGCAAATAGCACGTCCGGTAGTCCTCAGGTGAGCGCGTCTCTTAGCTGCCCGAGCAGGTATAGAAAATCAGTCTGAGTATCGCTCAAATGTTCATAATTTCGTCAATTTTGCTCCTATTGACTTGAAATTTTGACACAATATTCTTGCGATGTTATACATTCATATAAAAAATTAAAAATAAAATGCAAAAAAAAAAAAGTTAAAAACCTTACCCCCCTTAACTAAACTATGTACTACTATGTAATAATTTCGAAAAGAGCAGTTCGTCCTATCACCGTAATTAATGAAATTATGCTAATGATATTACTTGTTTAGGAGGTAAGATTATAGAACTTCATAATCACACATATGGAAATAAAAATACCTTTTTTTTGGTTCTGCATTTTTTGATTGATGATGCCCTCATAAGGCGCGTTTCGCCTTATGAGGCCAATCAAACAATTCTACAACTATCTCTTTTCAATGGTTTTTATCAAATGCAAGTTTTTCAATGTAAAATATTTAGATTGATAATGCCCATATAAGGCTAAGCGCGTCTCATTAAAATTTAAACTTTAGAACCAAAGAACAAGTGTTTTTATTTCAAAATGTGTGATTAATGTTATTAATATCACCAAATGATAAATGGAACGGCTCCTAGCAAAACTAATACAAGTGATAAAATAACGTTACGTGTGTTTAGTACAAAGTTTACTGCAATGCAAATTAAAATAATTATTTTCCATTTTGAGCTGCTCATTTAAAATCTAACCCCAATAGGACGCAGAAGTATAATAAATTCCGTCGCATTTTCCGAGTGTCTATTTCACCCCACTCACTAATCCTGCTTTATGAGTTCTCCGCGAGAGATTTCCGCGTGATTAAACCACGAATGACGCTAAAGTACATCTTTAAGACTCCATTTCTTAAGATGCGAGATGTCAAATGCTATTCATAATATTGAATTTTCAGAGCGGAGCTCCCCTTTACCCCATCCATCCATTTGCGGGTTATTTCATTTCAAATATCGAACGCGGCCATTTTGCAAACATCAAAAATGGTAGATTTTTAATTTTAGATGGATTATTTGTTTAATCCCCGCTTCTTAAGGGGTAAATTCCAAAAGGCTGCTGGAATTAAAGACATAATCCATTGTTTTGGGAAAATATTTAAGCAATTTTTGTAGTATCAATGAACGCCGGAGATATTAATGAATCTGTAAGGGAACAAAATATTTAGAGTAGATTATGCAATGTCTGCAGTCTTTGGTTAAATGTACTTCAGAATCAGGATATTTTAAAAATAATAGGATATTGTTAATCCCGATAAAAACAGACGGAATATGATTAATCAGAATTTTTATTATTTCATCGTCATCACCATTATTCTCTTCTTTCGTTGACATTTTACCAGGAATACTTTCTATTCCTATCTTGATTCCCCCTTTTGAACTTCTTGAGATTCTTTGGTCGGGAAATCATAGTATACATATGTCTTAGTTTAAGTTGCCGTATCACACCTTTTTTTTCTGAATCCTCGACTGTTTGAATCTGAAACACTATTTACCTCATTTTGAATCCAAAATAAAATATCGAAACGGTACTAAGATTCACGTACCTTGTTTCTCAATGACAGACAGCAATCACATCACGGAATAGATCCAGAAGCAAATGGTGAGCGCAAATCGCTGTTATTTCCGCCTACAGAATCAGAGTGACCAGAATCGCTTACATATGTAAACGGTCAGATCAGATCATTATTCATATACTCAGCTGTGGCATGGGTACTGGGTACTGACTAAGAGAAAAAAAATTGAGGTGTATCTTTGGATCAGTTTTAGACGATGGACGCAGGCGCTTCAACAATGAGCTCGATACTTTGTTTAAGTGTCACAAAATGTATAAAATCTGGTGAGACTTCAGTAGCTGGATCATGAGGAGGAAGTGATAAAACAACGAGAACCGATATTCTTGCTGAATTCAACACCAACAGGGCGAAGGAGTTAGGAAATTCAAAACTAAGATAAGAATAAGAACGACAATGTTTTCAAAGATATATTTTCCATGGAGATCCAAAACTGGAGAGAGCTGTCACAAGACCAAGATCAGTGAAGGAAGACTCTTGAGGAGGTCAATACCCACTAAGGGTTGTAGAGCCAATAGAAATGAATCCATAATAACGGTGTATTTTCGGTCCATAACTTTAAATGTTTTATCTTGAGATTAATTTTAGTTCTCCCTGGTTGACCACTGGATAGTTGAGGGTTTGGATATACTTCATAAGACACTCTAATATTGACAACTGTCCTTTATCCATCATCTTTTTACTCCGAGTTGAACTCCCAGGTACGGAAATGAAGGTATTTAAATTTACTATTTTTCAAAAAATGTTTATTAAGGGTTGCAAACAACGAAATAATAATGAAGCATATTTACTGGAAGGATCACGGTCATATATTTTTTTAATTTCTTTTATCTAAAATCAAATGTAGCATTTCTTGCATTCGCCGTCACCGAGCTATAATTCCTTAATTACACTGTGTATACTTGTCAACCCCTAGCAGCCAAGTGAGATGCTCCCGTCTCAACCCTTTACAATCAGCAGAGCCGCACGTCGGCGGGGTGGAAGCTGGGGGTGAGTGGCTGGTTTAGTTTCCTGGTGTCCCGGTTTATTTCCGCCCCTTTGGGTCGTGTCTGCGTCTTTATTCAAATGAAAGTGATCTTAATTGGCTTTGTCTACAGGATCCACTGTTGGTGGTAAAGGGTTAACTTAAGCTAAGGGAGCCGTCAACTTGTATTTATTGTACTGATCAATGAACAATGGTTGTCTTATTGTTATAGTAATTATTTTCGTTGCTATTTTTTACTTTACGTGTATTAAAATTTTAAGTTATGCAAATTAAATTAAACAAAAATTCACTTGGTTTAAATTACTATATTTTTGGTAACACCGGTGTATGTACCTACTGTATGACAAATTGCCAATAAATATAATTGTCCAAACTTTGTTATGTTTAGTTTGTAGTTTACCCTGAAAAGGAACGTGGTTTCGAAACCAGTTGGTGTTACCAAAAATGTAAAACTAAGTGAATTTGCGTTTAATTTAATTTGCGATAAATAACCACAAAGTAAGTGTAGCCCGTTGGTCTTGTGGTAAAGACTCTCGTCTCGTGATTCAAATGTCGCGGGTTCGAACCTCACTCTAGACCAGCAAGTTAGTCCTATTTTTATTGCACAAGCGTTTAGCTTGGTTTGAAAACAGTAAGAATATTGATGTGATATCTTCACATCTCTATTTAAAAAAAATGGCCGATTACAATAGTTTAAGTTGTGCAACTAACTATCTCTACATTTTATTTTCTTTAATTCCTGTCCTAGGATTAGTGTGATTCATACACAAATTTTGGACAAATTTCTTATAAAAATCTTCTTTTATGATACCTACTTATCAAAAAAATCATGCATTTGTACATAGCCAAAATAAAATAAGCGTTTACAATGACAGAGAGCTTGATATTTAGTAGTAAATAAAATTTAAGAAGTATCTAAAATAAAGATACAATGAGTATGTTAATGTCATAGCTGAACCTAGCTAAAAACAATTGGAAGGCTTTTAAATGAGATTGCTGGAGAAGAATGATGATAATTAGTTAGATGTGAAGCCATACCATTTGCTAAGAAATAGAAGAAACATATTTATTCTGTGGATAGCATCGAAAATCCTCCACCATAAACATTAACCCGAGAGAACGCGTGCTATGAGCATTTCTCTCACACAAAAATTAAATCGCAATTGTTTTCTATGTTCACAACAATGTACCGCGGCGATCTTATCTGCGCCTACTTAGCCTGTCTGCGGAAGTATTTTTTTCTTATTATGTAAATGTTCATTTCTGGTTTTATTATATTTAGATATGCTGAAAGTAATTTTATTGCTATTGATTATATTGTTTATTATTTATTTATTATTTAGAGTGCAAAAAAATTGAGATGTATGACCGGCGAACATGAAACCGAAACTGAGCCTGAACCTAATGGCTTTTGTGCACTTTGTCCAAGAAGGAAAAATAAATGCTCTAAAAAAGTTTACTTTGTGCAAAAAATCACTCTGCACTGAGCATGTGACATGCATATGCAGTACCTGTGTGTTTTTAGAGACACATTTTCCCAAATAACATTGAAGACTGAATAATTAAAATTTATGTGGTTTTTGATTTTTTATATTTTTTTCATGAAGTATGCCTAAAGTTAAGGCCAAAGTTTAGAAAACTTTAAAATAAATATGTACTTTAAATAAGTAACCAAATGCTTGTCACTTATTATATCCATTTTTTCATTTTAATAAAATATTACACTTATGTATAAAATACGATTTAAATAGAGTGAGCATTTTGCTCACGCGCGCCTATCCGTGTAAAATTTTAGGCCGCGCCTTCTCATGGGTTAACTAAAACAGTAGTAGAAGTAAATATATAGAAGGAAGAAGTTCTATATACCTATTTACTTCTAATCCAAGGAAAATATTCACAAACTGGATCCGAAAAGACCTGTTATAGTATAACTAACGAAATAGAGTTAGTTCCCATCATGAAGACGAAGTATATTAACAAACTATCAATCACTTCATCGAGCTTTGCTTCTGTTAAACAAATTATAACACGTAAGGCGCCATCCCTTGTTAGCGTCTTATTATTTAAGTATCTTTATTATTATTGATTTTGCATCCAAGAGAAATTGTTCCAATTCAGTTGTCCCGAACATTTTGATTACCATCAAGCAAGGGGCGGCGGCGGCGCCTCGCCTCGGCAGCCGTCGGCGGGCGTCGGAATGTATCGGGAGTTCGGATTTCGTAGGGGCCGCCATTATTTGCCTATCTCCAAATATTCAAAGGCGTCTGATTGAAAAAAAGACAAGGAAGGGCGGTGGGGTGGGGTGGGCGGAGGGGGAACATGGGGCGGAATAATAAGAAAAATACAACCCCCGTCCTCTCATGCATGCGCCTGTTTGAGAGGCGTGTGTGAGAATTGAGGATGTTAAGGGAATCGCTATGCGAAAAGGATTTTTATAAATAAATAATAAAATCTTTCATGGCGTCTAACAAAATCACTGTTCAGACATGTTGAAGTTGTTTTTTTAATTCTTCTTTCTAGTTATCATATCTGTGTATATCATCTTCATATTTCAGTTTCCTACCCAAATACGCTTTTCTATTCTCCCGCCCGAACCAATTATTCCACTCGAATTCTCCTTTGATTCCACCACCCATTTTTACTTTAGTAATAATATGTTGATACATAATTATCCACAGTTTTTTTCTCAACGTTTTTTTCATCGTCATCTATAGCCTACACTTCGAAAAATTGTAGGGATAGCAAAGAAAATCTTTGATCAGGTCTATCTATCTCATACTTTACATAACATATTTTATTTATTCTGAAATAGAGGTGCGACCTTTTTAAATTATGTTAATATTTTGTATTTAATTTTTTTTATTTTATTTCAAAATACTTCATACATACATCAAAATACAAAATACATAAAAAGAAATACAAATATATTTTTATTTGAAAAATGAATATAAGGAAACATGACACGTCAATATCCTTAATATTATATTTTAGTAAGATTACTGTTTTTAAGTATATTGGATTTAATTTCACTAACTATAATCAGGTATTAAAAAACTAGCATAGTGGTTTCTTAAGAGGATTATTAAACCTCGTACCCCTAACTGTTGAGCTAATACCATGATTAAATAATCCAAGACCAAAGCCTATTCCAGATTTCCCATCTTAAAATATTCTTAGGTCTTTGCGCATAAAAATCAATTTAAACAGATATCGTCGCTAGGATTAAAAAAAATGCAAGCCAGAGCATCTCTCATTATACTTTACCTATACGGAGCAATTCCAATTTCGATTTAAAAGTGGATTCAACAGTCTAGCGCTTAGAATGTACTATTATGTCGGCGAGGGGAAGAAATCCAGTACGCCGCGATAGGCAAAGGTAACGTCCCCATCGTCTGAACGGTTTTTGAGCATGTGATAACCCGCTTCTTTATGACGTCATCATTGGTCCCGAAATGGTGAGAAAAGTGGAGTACATTTAGCTTTTTCCAAACATTTTACCCTTGAATATCACAAAGATATGAGACTAATGCACGAATGTACTTTTTGAACTTCATTGTTTTTAAAAATTGTTAAAGTTATCTTTGTAATAGTTAGAGCATGACCACTGTAAGTATGCGGCTGACATTTCGGCTACTCGAAAATAATTCATTAAACGTGAAGCTAATTGGTCGTATATTGGATTAGGTTACGCCCTCTCTTCTAATGCGTGTCTCCACAGATTAGTTCAACCGCATTCTTACAGTAGTTCATACTACACCTGTGTCAATACAAATTATTGTGGAGACATTTCGCAGTGATAATTTATGTTTTTAATCTTTGAGTTGAGTCATTAATATCGATAGTTATGTAACAAAACCCAATTTGCCATGCATCAATGACCAACATCAGCCCTGATGATGGACCCTGTAATGGGATCCGAAACGTCAGCCAGAAAGGTCGTAATAATACGGCATAATACCCCTAGAAGACATAAACCAGAAGATTCTGAGTGGCCGTGAAAACCAAGAACATTCTTAAAACCCAATTTATTGTTTTACTTTTTTTAAGATGCCAAATGATTAATTAGTAAATTCTATAAAAGCGGTCCATGCATAAAGTTTGTTGGGACTGAATGAAAAAATAAATTGAATTTAGATCACACCCCGTCTTCGTAAAATCTGAAATATGTGTTCCAACATATCCCACTTTTATTGATAGTAATGACTCATATATTGAATATAGAATTTTAAAACTAATAATATTAGAAATCGTTTACTCATTGAAAAAATATTTTGAGTATGGACCCAATGCATTATACAAATGGGCGGAGATCTGTTGGAAGAAACAATGTGCAATATACATTTTTTTCTTTTTTTTTTAAAAATAGAGATTCGAACACGGAATACGTGTCACATTAATATTCTTACTATTGCTAGTTAGTTATTGTGTATAATAGTACTAACGTACTATTGTCCTATTTTCACAGCTTGTGCACGAGCTCGCGGCCGTAGGGTCACTAGGCGAGAGTCATAACCACAAGACCAACAAGCTGCTCAAGATAAAATTAACATAAAAAAAGATATTCCAAGATAAAATCAAAACACAAAAAAACGCACCATAATCCATTTTTATACCTACCAATGCATATATTTTACGACGTATTTATTAATTTATATTTTAAAAATAAATTCACCTAAGTAAAATAAATAAATTGGCCATTTTAAACAGATAAAAGTCTAGCAAAGAAGCTCTAAATATACTGAATAATCAGAGGTGGCGCCTGCTGCATCCCACAAATAGTTTTTAATTGTAATCTTAATGTACTTTAATTTCTTATATAAATTATTTTTCAATATAAGTAATTTTCTCAATAACAATGTCCGTCACTAATGCAACCAGGTGGCGTTATGCTAGCTATTCTCACAGCTTTGACTCGCAGCCGAAACGTCTCTTTCGAAACTAAAGCTAAGAGATATTTACAAGCAAGTTTACACAAACAAATTACGATTTTGCGATAATTTTATTTGTTGCGAAAGTAAAATTTTAATTGATATTTCATGAAAAACTGCAGCTAATTAAGTTTAATTAGAGTAGTTAGAGATCATAGATCATTTAAATTAACATTGTGATGTGGGTTGATGTAAAAATTTGTTTACATTTTAGATCGATTTCTCAATATTTTTTGTGAGACTAATTAATATATGTCCAATAACTTATTAAAGTAAAACTGAAATTCTTCTTAAAATTAGGCAATTCGTCTTAAAAGTGAGATTTGTGAATCTGAAATCAAATATAAAATATTCATCATTTTTGGCTGGTTTGAATATTATATTGCTATGGTTATATATTATGTTATATTATGTTGCTACCTCTGTGAAAATTTTTCAGTAAACTTGCCTATTTGTAGAATGATAAATAAAATCACCAAAATCACCATAAATAAAAAAAAGTTTTTCAAATATATAAACGTTATATAAAATTTTAGCACAGTAGATTAATTATTGTTAGTTTTTAAATATGCTTACTTGATTGTCTGTAGTCTTGTACAAAAGTAATGTCTATCTAACAAAAAAATATTATTTATTCATCTTCGTGTAAGAATATTGTTCATCATCTTGGATACTTGTAGAACCATAAAATTACTGTTAAATGAATGTATACAAAAAAGTTGGAATTTTGCCATGAATTTTGTAGGCCTCCTTTATTATTATCGTGAAGACTCGGCTTTGCGAACCTAGTACGTTTTTTATAAATAACGGTATCTTATCAATATCGTTCGTAAATAGTGATCTATGATCGGCGCTATCCGGAAATAAGACTTAGTTTCAATTTAAAAAGGGGTGGACAGGGTCTAATGGATAACTGCGCAAAATTTGGAACGGATGACATTCAATAGGTACTAGATGTAACCCGTCACGAATGACGGAACGGAACGCGTCTTTGCTGAGCCCTAGTATATATTTATATAATCTTTTTGACGGTCCATGGAGAGGCGGCGGTGGCCACATGCGGTTCGGATTTCCTGGCCCGGGGTTTAAGCCCCATCTCCAGCCGTTTAATTTGTTTTTAGCCATGAATTCGAACGAAATTACGGACAGTACACGAATAGACAGACAGACAGAGGAGTGGGCAGATGGACAGACAGTGAAATAATTATATTTAGATAAAACATATCGGATGTGGAAGCCTATGTTTTACACTGTGGTCTACGGCTAACAATGTGAAATTGATTGGACAGTGATTTTTCGCCGAATTACGAATAAGCAGGTAATAATAACAATAATAATGATATACACAGGAAATAAAATATCAGAGTTTAATATCACTTAATATTTTACCAATCATCATTAAAATCGAATACCAATCACTCAATTATGGGCACAATAACAATACACTTGTATATATCCAATTTTCCAAGTCCTTTTCGTAATGATATTCGCGTGTTTTTTGTGAACGATATGTAGGATAATTGAGAGAAAATAGATTTTATTGCATCGAATAAAGTAACCGTTTTCTTTAAATAGGACAAATATGTGAGATTTTCGTTTTGAAGGTATATTTCAAATAAATCAAAATCCACTTCATTCCTCCGAAACAAGTTATTACTCAAATTGTTAAATCTTATTATATTATTTTAAAGAAAACACATTCTTATTGTGAAGTTGTAATTTAGAACAAAGTTCTGCGAATTTCTTAAACAAATTTATTAATAAATTATTAACATACCTACAGATAAATCAAATCAACGAAAAACCATTCACGGATAGATTGGAGATCGGTGGTTCGAATACCAGTAGCAGTCAAAATATTTTTTCGTTGATTAGATTTTTTCGAATGTCATTTCTTATTGATTAATCTTTTTTTTTAAATATTAATTTTCTTACGAACAATTACCTTTGTAATCAACTTTTGTCCAACCAAAATTTTATATTTAAATTAAATAGAAATAAACAAATAATAAACTGCATTCACAATAGATTCATAAACCTCTCCTCCATTGCTTCAACACATGGCAGCCAGATATTTCCATCCCCAGTGGACATGTCTTCATGTGGCCATTGCTTATAATATTATACCGATGGACATTGTAGAATAAATAAGACCAAATAACATTCGGTGTTTCCCACAGCCCGATAATGGATGGAGCGGGTGTCTATCCGCCGGCATCCGGATACACCGCTTATTATTCATAACTCGTAATGTATTACTTACAAATGAACGCTTGCCAAAATGATTTAAATGCTAATTTGATAATTACAGAACGGCGAACAATGCTGGGTGCCTCTCTGTGCTCGGCAATAATGGAATTTGCGTGATGACGTTAAAACACAGAGCTGGCGCGAGGAATTATCGGCCAAGATGACAAGATATTGATAAAATTGGCACTTACAAAATTATTGAATATCAGACTTACATACTATGTATGTGGGTATTCCTTTTTAATGCACAGGGATGATTGATTTCTGCGAATTTGAATTGATTAATGAGCATTAAAATAGGAAAACATAAATTGCAATAGGTAAGTTATCTCAATTTTTAAAACACTAAAACAGAAAAACTTTAACTTTTATTTATCACGTAAAAGTTCACTAGACACGAGTTAAATCAAAGTAGGTACTGTTCTTTAATTTAAAGTGACTAAATTTTTTAAGATAAGGAAACATGATTTTGGAATCTACATTTTCTACAAAATCTCGAATTCAGTACATTCTAAATTTGTAACCATTGATAACTGCATTCAAAACATTTTGTTTTTGGATATTGCTACCTTTGCTTTTATTCCCATGATATAACTTTATTTTTATGAATATAATTAAATGTATTGTAAGGATTAAAAGTGCATTTGCTGAATATCCTGAGGACACCCCTGGACATTACAGGCCATACACCCCACATATCCACCAGGGACGTAGTCACGGTTGGACTGTGATGCTGTAACACGAGCTCCGCACATTTGCATACATAGTGATTAGGGCCAGCGTAATGTTTGCGGTAGATTTGTGATATAAATGCCACCATTGCTGTCAGTGATCTCATCTGAGTAATGAATCTCCAATCACTTCATTCGTTGTAACGGTTCGTGTTATTTTACCCTCTCGTGAACCAGTTTAAAAATACACGCAGTCCCTACCTACCCAACGGTAATTTCAAGTACGAATAGCAGCTTATATTTTTCTATGTGAAATAATTTGAATTTCATATATATAAAAAAATCAGAATCAGAAAGCATTGCAGGGACACAGAAAATACAAACTGTTAATCTAATGTTTACAAAATTATGAAACGAATCATTCTTAATATATTATGTTAAATGTGAAATATTTTCTCAGAATACGCGTCGTCATTGAAATTCTCATGGAAGGACTATACTCGTACACTTTTCGCACATTTAATTTACAATAGAGTTTATCTAGAGATGATGAGTCTGTGAGCTAAACGAATAACATTTATAAAAATTTCAATTCAAAAATAGCAAAAATACGTTTCTTATCATAACTTTGTATTTTTAAATATGCTGATACAGAGTGTATCAGTGTATTGATGGTTATTCCTGCCGTGATTTATTGGTTTATAGGGATATTTGTAAATTTATTTATAGAGCTGGATTGCAAATTTATAAAACGTTAACTCCACTAGAAAGTAATAATGGATTAATTTTAGCACTGTGTTATTTGTCGACATATTTCATACTTCGAAATTTTTATTAATTATTTAAAAAAAATAGTAATTAACGTTTTGTAAGTAAAAAAACCCATCAAATCAAAAGTACGGGAGTAAATACAATACATTCTTTAAAATTATTTCTTTACATGAATAAAAAGAGTTGTAAAATCAAGAAAACGTAAAAATTTCTAGCAAATATATATTTTTTAATCTTTATTAATATTAATCATTTCTTTATTATTTTATTATTTATCTTCATAATGCTAGCTTTATACTAATAAGAAAACATACTCTGCGTACACATAAATATTCAGTAAATATGACCCTGAAAACGAATTTTTTGTCCGCGGCCTGTCGATTAATATTTTTTTAAAATTACTATAAATAGCTTTTAAATTATTACTTTTATATAAAAAAAAAGGATTTATCTAAGTTATATCATCCTGAAAAAATGTATTTTAGTGTATATATTCTGATATAAATGAATAACAAAAACCAATATTTTCGAAAAAAAAAAACGCGAAAATATGCATTTCCATTGAAAGTCCAGCCTTAGCAATAGTTATTTTTAATAATAACAATTATAAGTATTGGGATTTTTTAATTTTTATATTCTTTCAACTCGTATAAGTGGTGATAAATTTAATTTCACGATTGAACATGGAATTTTTACCTCCCGCATGTTAATGAAAACTGCAATGAACATTTTAAGATATTTTTTAACGTTCCCACCGTATTGACGTATGTTTTATGTCTTTGATAAAAGTAAATCAGATGTTGAAGGACGGATACGCTTTAAAAGCTCCCAACTGACGAGCGTGAATAAAAAGATGCATGAAAATGAATGAGGCAAAAATGTCAGTGCGGACGAGTGTGGCGTTCTACCCTCTCTTCTAACCATATGGGGTAGTGGCGTGATGGTAGATAACTATATTTAAAAAATAATCTATTACCAAATAAACAATCAAAATGATTATCAACATATGAAATATGTAAAGAAATTAAAGATGAAATCGTTACATATTATTGGAGTAAAGTGTCGGTTTTCTTTTATATATGTAAACTATCTGTCCTTACCCGGCGTTGCACGGGTTAAAGATTAAGTGTAAAATAATTTTGTGAGGGTTAACAAAGGTTCTTCGATTCGAATGGTATAGATTTGCATCGAAAATATATAAGCGGAGGGAAAGGGTTAAAAGAATAGGGGGGAAATGTCGCATATGTTACCCGCCGAGTCCTAACGAATAAGTTTCCAAATTTTGAGTCCAATCGGTTAAACGGTACAGATTTGCACCGAAAATATGTCAGGGGACGAGGAAGGATCAAAATAATAGAAAGGAAATGTCACATGTGTTTCCGCCGAGTCCTTAAGAATAAGTTTACAAATTTTGAGTCCGATCGGTCTAACCGTACAGATTTGCATCGAAAACATGTCAGGGGAGGGGAAGGGGTATGAGAATACGGAGGAAATATTGCTTATGTTACCCGCCGAGTCCTAAAGAATAAGTTTCCAAATTTTGAGTCCGATCGGTCAAACGGTACAGATTTGCATCAAAAATGTGTCAGGGGGAAGGGAAGGGCTAAAATAATAGGGGGGAAATATCGCATATATTATCTGCCGAGTACATAAGATAAAGTTTTCAAATGTTGAGTCCGATCGGTCAAATTGTTTTTGCATCGAAAATATATCAACGGAGGGGAAGGGTTGAATGAATAGGAAGGAAATGTCGAATATGTTACCCGCCGGGTCCTAAAGAATAATTTTCCAAATTTTGAGTCCGATCGGTCAAACGGTACAGATTTGCATCGAAAATATTTCAGGGGGAGAGGAAGGGTTAAAAGAATAGGGAGGAAATGTCACATGTGTTTCCGCCGAGTCCTTAAGAATAAGTCTCCAAATTTTGAGTCCAATCGGTCAAACGGTGCAGATTTGCATCGAAAATATGTCAGGCGGGGGAAGGGGGGTATGAGAATAGGGAGGAAATGTTACCTACGTTACCCGACGAGTTCTAAAGAATAATTTTCCAAATTTTGAGTCCGATCGGTCAAACGGCACAGATTTGCATAGAAAATATGTCAGGGAGAGGGGAAGGGGTATGAGAATAGGGAGGAAATGTTACCTATGTTACCCGCCGGGTCCTAAAGCATAAGTATGCAAAATTGTAATCGAATCGGACAAACGGTGGGGATTTGTATAGAGAACAGACAGACAGACAGACGGACATTGAGTTTTATAAGTATAGATAAGGTAGCTATGTTATATATTTTCCAAACATAAATTTTTCAAAACAAGTCATAAATTTGAAAATTTTAACATTGTAATATTGCTGTACCTACTGTATGTAATGTTCAAAGTCCTATTGGTGAAAGTATAACTCTCTTTGTTATTTGATTGTTGAGGTGGAATTTTGTAATTGATTTTTCACCAACTTCCCGCTGGCTAGAGCTCTGAAACTTTCTACATTTACATAAAGTGGCTGACTGTACATTATTAAATCATTTTCAACATGATTTGGTCGTTATTGAGATTAAAACGACCATCACGTCACTCATATTAAATTAATAATCACGTCACTCACAAGCAAGAGCCGCAGAAACATGTTGTAGGAAAATTTGTTTTAAGCTTTAAAACAATGTATTTAACATTTGGATACTGCATGAATGATGTTAAAAAATCGATCACTAAAGTATGCAACGAAAGTGTATAAAAGCATGTCTTAAATTTATTATATATAGTAATTAACATTCTTTTCCTAAAAAAAAATGTAGAAATTGTTCTCTGAGGGTACATGGAATTGGGTCTGCGACGTGCACAGCCTGGATGGTAATTATACTCGCTGGCCGACTAAACCACCCCCAGTCTCACCGTCCCTCAGGAGTTAATTGACCAACCCTTATACCGGACATGTTCCGGATAAACTTATCATAAGTGTCTCGTGAAATTTCATTGGATAAAATTTGGTGTTTCGACGTTTAGTGAAAATATTTTCATTTGCAGCAGATTTAAACAGAGTTGCAATAATTTTACGTAGCGACAAATTAAGAAATCTGAACTTAATCGTATTGATACTACTCGATGATTCGTTGAATTAAGGCTTTGAGTGAAATATTTTTTTAATGTCTTTGAGTGAAAAGAATTTTCTTATATCACTGTGACACTCTTATGTATCATTTTTATATATATTAAAATTGCATTCATCTTTTTCTGTGAAAATAAGAAATTTTAAGATATTAATCATATTTATTTACTTTAAATTCTGCATTAATGTCTTCAGACCATTCAAGCAGCCGATTATTGAGAAACTTAAAACGTTCACACTAGATGCCTGCCAAGCAATATTACATACTGTTATCCCGTTCCAGGAATGCGTAGAATCTATAATGTCAATAGTTTGAAAAAAAGTTGGACATAATCTTCAATTTAATATTTGAGCACAAAAAAATTTACATTTCACTTTATTATGAGTGTATTAAATGTAAGTTCTAATGTAAATTCTAGTGCCAACCCTTATGTATGGAAGTGAAGCCTAGAATTGACAAAAGAGGAATGAAAGTAGACTGAATGCGGTGGAAATGCGGTCACTAAGACGCTTGTGTGGAAAATCTTTGATCGGTAGGGTGAGGAATGAACAAATTAGAAGTGAATGCAATGCTGGCTGTAGTGTGGTAGATAGAATAATGAAAGGAGTGCTGAGATGGTTTGGTCATGTGGAACGTATGAAAGAGGAAAGGATGGTTAAGAATATATGAGCGAGTGTTGAAGGCAACAGGAATAGAGGGCGTCCGCGAAAGACCTGGCACGATCAGGTACTACAAGTATTTGAGGATGGCCCTGTTAAAAGCCGCAACAACCGTAGAACGTGTATGAAAAGATGTATGAATGTGGCCGAAGCAAAAGTGGTGTGCCAGGATAGAAGAGTGTGGCGTTCAATCCTCTCTGCCTAAACCTGCGGGAAACGGCATGATGCTTAGTTAGTTAGTTAGTTAAATAAAATAAAATTATGCATGCAATCATCGTGAATTCTTCATAATAAATTAAAAAAATTAAAACAGATTTTTTCTCGTTAACGAAACGTAACTTATAAAAATATTTCAAAAATATACAAAAATAAAAATGTATATATAAAAGTATGTTCATCGTGATTATAAAAAAATATTATTGGCCAACCTACGATAGACAAGAATTGTAATTATTCATGGTATATTGCACATATCTGTAATATAAAAGTCCAATGACCTCCTGGGTACTCAACCGGAAAAATAAAGACATTAACCAGTTTTAAAAGAACTCTCAAACAGTATAAAAAATATTCCCAAAGCAATGTGTTCCTTCGTGAACTTTTTGAACGATTTCAACCATTATGTTCCGTTACACTCGAGCGATATAAATATAATGCTATATATTTATATCGGTTTGAATTAATTGCAGTATTATATTTTATGACGTTATCACGCGTCGCCCCTGGCTACTTTATATTCAAATATAGCGAGCTCTGCACCAGACAGAGACATGAACCCTGAACTTACCACCGTGTATGAACCCTCTGCAGCGAGAGCGAATTCAAATTTATAATAGGCTTGCTTGATTACTCAAAGAAGCGGTTAATTCGCAGTTCGTAACTCCGCTGCTGTGAATTATTTATTCATCGCAACACGTCATTCGCGCTGAGGTGGGGACTTCATTATACTAAACTAAAATTGGGAAATTATAATATTGTGTATTAAAATGGATACGTGGTAAGTAAAGTCCACACTCTAATGTGGAAGACAGAAATTTGAATATAAAATGATAACACCACATCAGATAAAAATAAAGGACTTAATGACAGTCTACAAAATAGCTTACTCCTACAATGATTTCATAAATATACTTAAACATCTCTGTTCAAGCAACGAGATCTCCAGACCTATTTTAAAACAAGTTTTATTAGTAATTGTGGTAATAAGTAATAGTAATGGTGTAGTGGTTATGAGTTATGACTATCGCCTAGTATTCCAGTGATCTGTGGTTCATTCACCCATTCCATAACACCAGCAAGTTCTATTTTCAAAGCACAAGCGTTTAGTTTAATTTGAAAATAGTAAGAATATTGATGCGACACGTATTCCGTTCTCGTATCTCTGTTTATAAAAAATCTATGCTATTTCTCTTTTCTACGTAGAATGATCACTTCAATGAGATCTCATTCAGTAAAAATAAAATGAAACTAAAAATAATTATAAATTATTATTATATAGTTAATAGTCCTTCGACGAGTATGAGGTGCTTGACATAAACCAATTTCCCAATACTCGCTTATGTCGAAAATATATACCTACGTAAAAATATTTTTCATTAACGAACATTAATAATTTATCACCATCAATTCGAGTTTGCATTATTCTGTTTTACGTGTACATCATCCTGCGATTATTTCGCGCTTAATTTAAAAGCATGTTTTCTTCCATCCCACAGTACACCGCGTTCATGATATGTGCCCTCTGTATGAAAAAACTACGATAGTTTTAGTTTCTCTACTGATCGCTAGGTGGCCGATGTAGCGCAAGCTTTTGGAAATCTCAAATGTGTATGCGTGTGCCACAAAAAAGTGAATACTGAATACAAGTATTATGTCTTCACTTTTGTATTTATATTCATAGTACATTAATTAATTAAATAATAATTAAACATTAATTATTATTAACATTCATGAACTATAAAATAAAAATATGCTTTGTTATCACCATTTATTTATTGGAAGTATCAATGTGTTTCAGGGGCGATGGTCACTTCGTAATAGATATAGAAATAAAACAAGTTTTATTTTCGAAGAACATAAAAATAAGTTTAAGCATTCAGATATTTTTAAAAACCAAAGTTTTTGGAATTTTTAAAAATATTGTAAAAATAAATATATGTAATGGAGAAAAATGGATTTCAAAGATACATTTTAACTGTAGAGAAGAGCATTACATTCGCAAAAATTTAACTTTATGACTTTAATAGTTGTTAAACCTTGTGACACAACCTTTGACGTTATTCAGAAGATTTTTGAAGTTGTCTGCATTTGCGTTGAACTAGAAGATTCTGAGTGACCGTGAAAACCTAAGAACATTCTAAACTTGATCGAAAATTTAAAAAAAAATTTTTTTAAAAAGTTAATTTTTCTTAGTATGCTCACGATTTATTATTTATTATATCGTTGGCAAGGCTGATAACGCTTTCAAAAGGAAAATGACTACGGAAAACAAATTAAATGGTGCTGCGAACGCAATTATTGCCAATTATAATCTATTGAAGAAAGCAAGACTAACGGCATATAATAGAATTTTGGTGCCAACTTTGATGTATGGAAGTAAAGTGAAAAATTGGCAGAAGAAAAATGAAAGTACACTGAATGCGTTAGAAATGTGGTCGATTAGGCATGTGGGGTAAATATTTGTACGATAGATTAGATAGTGAACGAATTAGAATTGTATTTCATGCTAGCTACAGTGTAGTAAATAGAAAAAAGAAAGGTTGAGTTGATGAGTCGATTCGGCCATGTGAACGGATGAGGATAGAATGGTAAAGAAAAGTTATGAGGCAAGTGTTGAAAGTAGTAGAAACAGAGGACATCCGCGAAACACCTGGCGTGGCATGATGAACCAAATATTTGCACATGACTGTTAAAAATTTCAACAATCGAAGAGCGTGTATGAAGCAAAAGTGGTACTGTAGGATAGAACTTTGTGGCGTTCTATACTTTCTACTTATCTGGAACGGCGTGATGGTAAGCTACCAAGTTCTTCGAAATAAAATTATGTAACTTGAGTCTTTAAAAATGTATGCAATAATTAATGTGGAACAAAAAAACAAATGAATAAACCTTTTTTCTACTCCAAAAGAAAAAATGCTCGCTTCGTAACACAATTCATTCATGAACTCATAAAGTAACCGCGGGGTTTTTTAGTGTACTACCTGCTGAAATTAATTTCATGTTTACGTTGCCCTTTCCTTGAAACCCAGCCTCCTCGGTGGGGGAACAGGAAACAGTGCGAAGAGATGAGATACAAGACCGGGAAACACTTTCGTACCGGGGAGATTTCTCGCGGAACTTCTTTATCTAATTCTTATTTCTTTGACTGCGATATTCGTACACGTTCAACGTGAATACAGCTGTGTGGACAATTATAATACTTACAAATGCACTATTCTAAATAAAAACTCTCAAATTTAGATATTAAGCTATTATTTTAAAGTGAATATTCCACACTTTATCACTTTCGTACACATCGTTTATTTTATCAGGTTGAGATGTAAAATCACCGTGGCAAAAAAAGAACATAAATAAGCTAGTCAGGGATATATAAACTCAGGAGCAACGATGGCTTAGCATTTTACATAAAAAAACAGTTAGAAATATAAATATAAGAGTCATTGAACACAAGAGTTACATAAATAGTGTAGGCTATTCACAATTCGCAATTCACTTAATAGAAAAAAACTACGCATTTAACTAAATTTCAGGTGTAGATGTAGGTACTTCATAGAAATGACATAGGTATATAGGTCTACGTATCAATAATTTAGAAGCCTTACAAATAAAAAATCATTAAAAATAAATAAAACCTATTTACTTAATGAACAACTAGATATATCGCGTAGCCCAATTCTAAATATATTCCCCCTCCAATTACCCACCCATACCCTTTCTCTCTCACCTAAACCCCACTACAATTGACGTTCTGTATCTTTCTTCCCTTAATGATTTCTTGATTGTTTGTGATTTTTTTTTAAATGGAGATGCGAACACAGAATACTTGTCACATCAATATTCTTACTATTTGCAAACTAAGCTAAACGCTTGTGCTATGAAAATATGACTAACTTTCTGGTCTGGAGCGAGGTTCGAACCCGCAACCTTTGGATCATGAGGCGAGAGTCCTAACCACGAGACCAACAAGCTACTCTATTCTGTTTTTGTTTAGTATTACAACCCTGATGAAGGCTCAGCTGCGAGTCGAAACTAGTTGGTTAAAACTCAATAAAGTGGTGTTAATCAAAGAGTTATTTTATTTTAAAAAAAGTATAATATTTTGCAATTGTTTTTTCGTTGATAAAATTACTGCTTTATTGGATAATATTATAATTAATAATAATTTCCTCGTCAGTGTAGTATTTCTACCTGTTCCTGTTCCTTTAATAACAACATTAATCAGCCAAAAAAATGTGTACCTACCTACGTAATGTTGAATAGAAAAAATATATGTGTATCAAAATTGGTTTAAGAAAAATGACATTATTATATGCTATTGAATACAAATGAGGAAAATAAATCGGCCACGTACATAGCAATAATATTATAAAAGTAAGAATTGTAAGAAAATAATAGAAAAGACCGCGACAGATAAAATAATGACAACGAAACGCATTATGGCCTCTTAGCAAGAAAAATTCTATTCTAAAAAAAAATCTAAAAAAAATAAGGAACTTACTGCTTGCTTACTTGTCTCAAACAATCAATGTTCATCTATTTAATATATCCTTTGTCACTGCATAATTTAAAAGACACTGGTTTTAAACCTTTCAGAAATACTTTTAATATATATTTGTTTTTATTTTATTTTGTTAATTGCAGATTAATATCACGCGCTACTTATTAATAATGTATATATATATTTTTTTTAACAAAAAACACATCGTCAACAGATCATTCTGGACCCTAATAGATAATCCTAGAGTGAACTTATAGAAGTATAAATATTTTATGAACATTTTGAATATTATACAATTACAAAATACATTTTATCTAAATAATCAATATTTATTTTTTATTAATTTGTTTAATTCTATTTAATTTAAATATAAAATTTTGGTTGGACTGTGCCTGTCTCACTAGAAATATTTGTGTTGAGACAGGCATATAACGTCTTAATGATAAAATAAATTGTAAATAATATTCAAAATACTCGTACAATAAAGACTGCCGTAAATTAATAAATAAAATTTAAGAATGGGTAATAAATTGTAAATAATTCAAAATTACCCAATAATAGAATGCCGTGCCTATAAAAACAATGTATTAATTTTTTATTATTTTTTGTTTATTTAACCTCGGTTTCTATTGTGTTATTTACAGAAGACGTCCTGTAAGAAATAATGGTACACTGCCACACTAAAAAACACAGCGGTCATAAAACACATAAAAACGTCACAACGTGGACTACCTTGTTCGGGGCAACCTACCTTCGCAGGGCTAAGGGTGGTGGCGCTTGGGGTTGAGAGTTCAAAAATAAATCATGGATCCGTTATCCCGATTTAAATTAGCCACTGCAAATTAACATACGAATTTCATGTGCACGTATTTCAATGTAAGAATCAAACATGTCGAAGCGATATATTTTTAACAAAATTTTTTGCGCATGTTCTGAGAACACAATTACTGGAATTAATTAAGAAAAATTTCAGAAATGCAGGAATTACGATGTTATTTAAATGAAAAGTCTTTAAAAGATGGCTCAGGGCTTATATTCTATCTGATATATCCCAAATATTTGAAAGAATACAGATTTAAAATATATGTGCGATAAAAAGTAAGGACATAGATATCAAAAAAATAATGTATGCAGTCATCAAGGATTACTAATTTATAATCTACTGAATTTGAAATTTTATAGGAAACATAACCTACAAATTTAAAGGAAACATGAATTTGGATATGGAATAGATACCTACATAAAATATAGAATAAAGTACATTTTAAATTAGTACCCAATCTTCGGTGACTTCAAAACATTTTTTTTAATTTTTCGCCTCAAAAAAAATCTATGTGGAATTTGTGCAGGTTTTTTTTTTATAATTTTAGTAAATTTATATTGAAACGAATGAATATTTCGTAATCATTATATTTTACTGTAATGAAAGTTCAACGTTTAAGTCAGAAATATTGAAAGAAAACGCAACACTTTGATATTGCGTAATGCCATAACTAATGATATTATCGCGTTTACTTGAACATTTTCGACTCATAATCAAAACAGAAATCCACCTGTAAAGTGTTGTGTACCCTGTATATACCTTTTATAAATTTGATAATTTGTAGATATTCTTACAGTGGAATTGGTGAACGTTGCTTTGCAATGTGTAAAGTGATCACTTAAGCCAGCTTATACAGGTAATAATCCCTAGGCCACCCAAGTTAATATTAAAACAAATACAAGTACCTAAGGCATAAAATATATCATTGTGCGCAGTGTATACAAGCGATAACTATCGTCAAAGGTTTTGTTGCATCACTGAATCGTTAAGCCGTCATATAACTTGGTATATTTCTCACAGAGATATTGCTCACTCATACATTGACATGCATCGATATGCAACAAATTTTTGAAGTTATTGTATTCACTGCCACATACTCCTTCAAAATTTTATATTTTATATTTCTTGGCTACCACTGGACGTTTCGTCCAGCGGATTGGCCTGTCCAATACTAATATATTTAATTTTCTTATATACGAACTTTATATAGGCCATAAAAATAAAAGTCTGATTTGAAAACTTCTCAAATTAATTTCGCTAATTTCTTTATGGGTTTTCTTAAATAACATCTCCTGTACGTGATAAATAAAACAAAACATATCAAGAGCACATCAATAATACCTTTGTCGAAGTTAAAGCCGGAAATTTAAATGAAATTAAAGTATATTTTGTTTCGCCTCCGCCACTGCTACCTAGTGTATGCAAAGTGAACTTTATGAACGGAATCTAGCGGGCGCTCCACACCGCGTATATTACTTTAAAATATTAAAATCTCAAATTTGTACGTGAATGAAACAAAGGCGGCGCGTGACGGACCTACCGCGCTATCCGGGGATCTTTATTGCGCCGACGATAATTCTCGGAAGGGATGATTGCAAGTGTGCGAGACATTTTAGCAGATTTACATCTAAATTAAGCAGAATACACACGTATACATATATTTATAAATGCATACAGCATCCTGCTATAAGAAAGAATTTTCTATGCCCAGCAAATTAATTGACCTTCGGAATATCCTCGTCACTTTAGTAAAAGTTTTAGTAAAGGTGTTTACAGGATAAGACTTACTTAAAAAACGTTTTTAAAATAGTTGTATTATTTTATACTATGTCTGGGGTAAGTTTTTTAAGCTCCATAGTCACGTGTATGAAAATAATCCACTTGTTTTTGATTTTACTCGTTTGATTTACTTAATTGGCATCTTTATATTTACCGATTATCAATACAATCAATCAAACAAATAGTTTCGTAAGATTAATTATTTTATTTAGTAAGGAAGTTAGTTAATATCTAGCCTAACCTTACTTAACTTAATTAACCTCTCAGTTGGGTTAGTTAGGCTAGAAAAAATATACTTTCACAAGAAATATTCTTTTATTTTAACATAAATACATATTGTAACGAGGCTAAAAAGAATCGCACACTTCTGTCAAGTGACAGTTGTTTGAAGTTGGCACAATACTAACGAAGATTGCAGAACGGCCTAGCATAATCTACGGCTTACGAGAAACATCTCCATAAGTCTGGAAAACGCGAGGATCTTCTCTAAAACGCAGGAAACGTCTCGGAATTTCGATATCAGAGCATTAGCGAATATAAATACGACACACAGGAGTAAGGAGTGAGTTGTTTTCCATGCTCTTTGACAGCTATAACACAAGCGAAGGCAGCCGTGAGCAGCGGGCCAGGCCGGCCAAGCGAGCGGTAGCGGCGAGTCGCCAGTGGTGCCAAGCGAGCGATAATTCGACAGCGATTCTAGAAAGTTCTTATGTAGCGAAATAAACCGAAGCGAAATTAATAAGTGCGGAAATTGATGGAATATTCTACTGAACAGTGAATAAAGTGTTAAAGCGAATATAAATTGTCTATTTACAAGTGATACATTTGCGAAATAGTCTAATTTAAGAAATAGCGTTACATTTAATAGTGTTAAGCGACTTTGTACGTAAGTTTAATTAATTAATCGGTATTCAATAAATCTTGTATTAAATCCCAGCGTTTTTTTAATTCCTCCTGCAACCACGACACGTGACAATATATATATAATGTGATGTATTATCAGCAAAAATTTGACAGATTCAAAAATAACAAAAAAAATAATATTTTTTTAATATATCAAAAGTTTACCCAACACGATTTTCATTTTTTATTATTTTGATTTAGGCATTTTCTGTTTCTTTTTTAAGTCCTCTTGTATTTTGTTAATGATCTTCATCGCGCTGTAGATCCTAACATTTTGAAATTTAAACTTATTTCTGAAAGTATGTCCCATTTGATCTCTTCCTCTTGTATTGTATTCATGGCTTAATTTGCATCAATTTTTCTACAAAATTCTTTCGACATGTTTTCAGTGAGGATTAAAAAATAAATGCCATAACGTTGTATACCATTCAATAAATGAAGCTTCTGTTAAATTTCATAACAAATCGAACGATATAAAGATGCACGAATGCAGATGAAATTAATGAAATGAAAAAAAATAGGTCATTTTTTAGAGTGAGCTTGAACAGAGTGACACTGAACAAAGTCACTAAACAGCTAATTTTGTATGTTTGGTAATAGTTCTCTTATATTCATAAAAACTGTCATGAAATATGTCAATGAGGACGTTATAATTATTTTCTATTTTGTTGTATGACCTCAACATTCTAGATTTTGAGTTAAAGCGGGCCATGTTGTTATTGAAAGTTGAAAGAAAAATGTATTATATGTCCTAAGTCGGCGACTAAGAACATTCAAAGTTATGTTTTCGACACAAAATTCTTAATCAATATTACCATGAAATATATAATATAGGTTTATAGGTCAGTAATTAGTGTTCTAACTTCCAGTCTGTCTACATGAAAATATTCTAAGCGCTCTTGATAAGATATTAAAGTGCTGCCCAGATAACAAATGTAAGCATGCGACAAAATTGATGCTGTACAGACTATCATATTTTTATAAGTTATATAATTAGGCGACCAAATAACACAATCAAATTCCAAATTGATGCGAATCAATGAATTGTATAAACATATCAATGATGAAGGTTTTTTGAAAAGTTTTGTGATTCTATAAATATGAACCCCAATATTTTTAGAGATTTATGTTTGATATTATTAAAGTGATAAATCGATGTGAATTCCAAGACGTAATTCCATGATCTCGTATAGTATGAACAGAATTAAGCCCAATATCATCACTAGAGTATGCTACATTATTTATAATTCTGTTTCTCGTAAACGAGATCCTAAAACATTTATATACATTTAAGTGCATATCGTTCAAATCGCAACAGTTACTAAGGGTATCAAGATCTTTTTGGAGAAGTTGATGGTCAGTTGTTTTGTTGATTTTATGAAAAATTTTTAGGTCATCTGCATACAAAAGAAAATTACACTCTTCTAATGCTATTGAAAAATAATCTAAATAATTGCAAAATTAAGAATAAAAAACAAAAGTAAACATTGTCTGGGTATTATAACTAAATTAATTTTATTTATTGAGATACTAGTAGTATAAAGGTTATCTTATTTTTATAAACAAGGATTGTATCTGTATAATATTAGGCATCGCTTTGAACACAAGAACTAATGGGTTATAAAATGGTTTAGGAGCTTGTGTTAGGTAAGGTTAGTTAGGTTAATGTGAGTTTTGATGGTACGTTTAATAGAGGAAATTAGAAAAACTCGCGTACTCATGTAAACAATATACTGGAAGAAATTCCTGCTAGAAAAAGTAACAAGTCTCAACGGTTGACAGGGATAAATATAATGTAGTGATACTTTATCCACTTCGTAAGCTGTAGAAAATTTAAAAACTAACAAATATAAAAATAAGTAAAAAATGCTTGTGTCTTTAAAAGTTCTAAAAACAATTCCTTTCGCGTGGAATTTATTTGAGTAATTAAACACATTGTCACGTGGTCCAAACATAGGCAAATGGAGGTATTTGAATACAAAACTAATAACCCGGTCTCACCTTTCGTTGACAAAAACACTAATGAAAGTATTGTACAACTACCAAGTGGCGCTGTGTTACGCGACTTTTACGTTTCCTAAAATAAAATTAGAAGATTATGTCTTAACCAAAGGGCTGTTCGTTTAGTATGTACGTTCTGAGGAATAGGGGTTGATATCTTCGTTTATCATTCCTGTAACCTATGGTGCATTTGTCACATGAGATTTCAGACTCATGCCATAGGTTACATGGGAAACGGATTCCTGGTGATTTTATTCCAGTACATTATTTTGTATTTTAGTTTTCAAAAAAGCTGGTAGTCAAGTGCAAATAGACCCAGTTACAGATGTAGGTACCTAGATAATGAGAAATATTTTTCTCGTTTTTTGAAAAATTTGTGTTAGTGCTGAAATTTGCCATCGTTGTATGTTTTGCATATCCTAGTTAAGAAGAAATTCTTGAATATTAATCGATTAGTACTCCGAGAAAACAGAGAAAGTTATGGATTCCTGTATAGAGTTGTTTATTACTAAAATAGAATTTGTAGTGATTTAAGGAAATAAATAATGTAAGACTTTTAAAAAACAACTAAAAATAAATACTTGTCAAGAAAGATATCTTATAAAGACGAAACCATTTTTTATAAAGGAAAGTAGTATGGAAGTCTTTGTAGGCGTTCATTAGGCTTATAAAATATCGTACAGCTGGTTTATGTGATCATTTTCACATTGCAACGTTCACCAATTCTACCCATGACAGAGTACCACATCTATCAACTTTTTGGAAGTTGTATATATATTATGTTTAATTTGCACACCTTGCTTTTACTACCGCCACCTGTGTTAAAAAATTCGTCATTCCCACAAACCAGTACATATATATGTCGCCGTTGGTAATGAGATATCTATATTTTTGATTAGAGTTTTACCTATTACCAACACTTACTTCCATATTTACCTAGTTCCATAACTACTTCCCATATAAAAAATAGCTTCGTCTCTGTGAGACATCTGTAATATATATCTTGATTAATAATATCTCCCCGGAGATAAAATCCAGTATTATATTCTTAAAAAATTTGAACATACTCAAAATAATCTGAAAATACTTGTGTTAGGGAGGAGATGGATTTTTCACAAATTAATATGGTTACGTATTTATTATTTTATATAGTTCATCTGTCTTATAGTTAATCTTATTTCCTCTTCTGTAGCTGTATATCCTCTTGTAGTAGCATGCATTTACTGCCTGACGGGTATGCCATTTTTTAAAATTATATTTTAAATTAATCTGCTTCCATATACCTATCTAAAATTTAATATTAAATTAAATAAATACCTACAATTTAAATTGAAAAATAAGTATGTTATGTATAAGCTGCCCAATTTTTTGAAGAAATTGATAATACAAATCGAATTGAACTGAAAAAGAAATACTTTCTACTAGCAGATGAGCTAACAATTTTGGGGACCAGAGAGGACAATGAATGTCCCCAATGCGTTCGAGATGAGCCTCCAGATAAAGCCTACTCAAGCCACGGCAACAGCTGCGATATGAAAAGTAATTCTTCGTATCGTGTATTGTTGTTATATTGTTACATCTTGAATTTTAATGGCGTCGTTAAGCAGATAGAAAGAGACAACTACAATGATTAATAGCCTCGTCTCGGTCACGTGTAACCTGGGTGTATAACAGGACGTGTTTGACATATTTTATTATGTTTTAATGCTCAAAAGCATTTAGTGTTGTCAAAATTGGAAGCACGAGAGCGTTATAAGACAATTCGTCCGTGTAGCGGCCATTCGCATTCGTGGAGACAGGATATTGCTTTCTGAGTACAGTATCAAGTATATTTTAACAAAAAATATTAACTTTGAAGTAGACCGAAATGAACCGTTTTGGTATTTTGGTAAATAACGCGTATAAAAATATTGATAATCACAGGAATTTTCCTTGTTCATTCATCTTTCGAAATGTTTCAATAATACTGGTAGAATTTGATGAATTAGACATTATGTTCGAATTTATACACCTTAACAGATAGATAAATATACCCATTTTTCCTCATTTTTTCAAAATCACAATTTTTCTCTTATCAAGGTTAACATTGTCTAACATAACTGGTCACCACTGTTAAGATGTGGACTGCATCCCGCGAAAAATAAGGGATTAATCCGATTTCAAGGCTGTTTACTATTTTGAAAATTTTAATACACCTTAGAACTGCACCTTGAAGGATGAAGAAGTAATGAGGCCTAAAGATGGTAAGTTAGAAGAATATAGCAGAAATCTGTAGCCAGAAGCAAAATACGTCTCCAATTTTACTCATCTGTAAAAATATTAGATAAATATGATAATTTCTACAGCATCTTGGTATCATACAGTTCAATGGGATGTATATGAAAAAAGCAAAACCCTTAATTTTTGTAATCTTTTTCGTCTTCAATATAGCGAGAAAAGTCGTAATCATGGAATTGAATACAGCTTCACACTGAAAGAATAAAAAAAATACTTAGGAATCATAATAAACAGAATCTAAAAGGGATAGACCAAATTAGCGATTATCTTAAATTAAAATAAGTCTTTGTTTAACACCACTTAATTGAGTTTAACCAATTATTTTCGGCTCACAGCTGAGCCTTCATCAGGGACGTATAGTTATAGTAACTAATCAAAAACAGAATCACAAACCATGAAGAAAGCATTAAGAGAAGAAAGAGACAAAGCCAACTGTGGTGGGGGTTAGGTGAGTGAGAGAGGGTATGGACGGGTGTAGTTAATTGGAAGAGGAATATATCTAGAATTAGGCTAATATATCTAGAATTAGGCTACGCGATAAATCTAGTTGTTGTTATGTAAATAGTTTTAACTTAATTAAAAATTTGATTTATATTAGCCATCACACACACCACAATATGTTTGCTTAGTATGATTTTTTTTTAAATCCGAAACATACTATCTGGTTAAATTAAATCTCAAATTATCTCATTAAAGTACAAGAAAATATCTAATAAGTAATCAGCTGGGCTGCGGCATATAAAGAACAACATCTCGTAAGTAAAGTAATATTGAAAAAATAAATTATTTTGCTTCTGTTAATGTTCATACATCTATTTTTTAGTATACGCTATATCCCGATGACGGGACTATTGGCTTCGTAGGTAATTCAATACATGGTGGTTTTTTATAAAGTGTTTTCTAAGAAAATTTAATCATATTAGTACATTATAGTTAATTATGTTAGTACATAACCACTTACTGAGATTTTATTATGGTAGTTTCTTTAGTTCTCTTCATCAGGACAACCACCAACCACCACACAAGCATGAAAATTACACTATACACCAAGACCATACACTGTGGCTATAGGTTTCGACGTGATTTGGTAATTATTTCGATTAATGTTAATAATCACGTCACTCACATTAAATTAATAATCACGTCACTCCCAAGCGAGAGTCGCTGAATCAGCTGAAGAACAAGCCATTCGAAAATTTGTTTTAATCTTTAGAACAATGTGTTTAAAATTTGGATACTGCATAGGTGATGTTAAAAAAACGATTTCAAATGTATGCAAAAGAAGCGTATAAAAAAAGTCTTCATTTTTTTTCGATTAAGTTGTTTTAAAAAATAAAACACATAGAATATTCAAAACAATTTATACCATAAAAGAAAATGTTTTGAAAATGGAAAATAGAGAAAGACTGTTGTAGAAGCAAAGACCCACCAGAAATTGTATATATCAGTAACGAAGATGAGAAATTTTTTTAAAATGAATTATTTTATGTTCTTGAGTAACTCACTAGAAAAAAAAATTCTACAAAATTCTTTAAATTAAAATTTATCAGTTTGATAATTTTATCGATAACTTATTCACGATTTCGTAAACGTATGCAAATGCGTATCTTATAATTAAAAAATATTTCTTTACGGAATTTGACTTGCCGGGCAATCGGCTGTCGGGCCATGATCAAATAGAGTAGGAGCCAGCTCCCCCCAGACTTACGTTATGGTAGTGTCAAACCTGAAATATTTTCTGTATATGCACACTCCTCTAGAAGAATTCGTTCTGTGGGCAGTCCAACTGCCCACTGTACCTTCTTGTACTCCCGCTCTATCAGTCCATGTTCAGTACCATAGAGAAAGACTGGAGCAAAAGGTATAACTTTCCAAAATTATGACTCTAATAGAACATTTGAAAAGTAATTTGAGATTTGTGATGGAACTAATGTTTCTGGCGAATGAGAACGTTCCTGGTCGCGCGTGTTGATGTGGGCTCGAGATAAAGCCCGTGCCGCATGGCGACAAAATTCGTGAGTAAAAAAAACTGTTGGCGAATGTACAAAATTAAATTAAAACACCTCGACGCAATGTTATTCGAATACTTTTCTTCCGAACAAAACCCCGCGCGTGACGTATCTTTGCATCTCTCTGCAAATTTTTGTGTCACTTTTAAACACTGCACATGGCTGTGACTGGCGCGGAGAATTTCGTTGAATTGATAAGAACAGTAAAAAAATAATAGGTATTACTTTATTATGTAACAGATTTTTTTTGTCTATGTTTTAAGCCAACATTTTTGAGTATGCGATCCCTTTACAAGTAACAAGTTCTGGCGACTCTCCAGGTCCATGATAAAACTTTGTTCGTGATTTAAAAAACGTTAAAAAAATTAAGTTACTAGAACTCGATTCTTAAGCTGCCAAAGGGGAAATATGGGTAATTATTCCTTTTCTGGATATGTCACTATAACTGATCGATCTGTCTTTCATGAAGATGAAAGAAAATCTTATAGCTTTAGTTACTGACAGTATGCTTAAAAAGGATTTAAATTCACAAACGATGGACATCTTCTGGATGCAGAGAAGAAAAGGTAAGAATATCCAGAGCTGGCAAGAGAAGCTTTAAAATTGTTAGTGCCGTTAGCCATTTTCTACCCATATGAACTAACGTTCTCTTCTATGGTAAATATGAAAACTAAGAAGATAAATAGGCTTCAAATAGAAAATCATTTGATTGTTATCGTTTCAAAATTACAACCACGATTTGAGAATTTATTAAAAAATAAACAGGCACATCCTTTATGTTTATCACTGAAATTTTTGTAGTTTTATTGCTGTATATGATGTACAATCCATGCTTTTTAATTTAACATGTCTTGCGACCGCGGCTTCCCGAGTAACACTTGGAGACCCCCCCTGTTTTAAATTATGTAGGAAATCATCTGTTACATCTGGAAGAAGCAAATGTTTCCTGAATATTGAGAAACTTTACTTAACTTAAGTTAGAAAAAGAAATTTCAAACAATACTGGTCATCCACCATTGCGACAAAGAAATATTTTGCCCTTTTCGGTCACACACTGAACCCTGTCGCTTACATATATAAAATGAAATATTTATACTACGAGTATATCAACGTAATTTTTTTAAGTTGATTTTATCAGAAAAAGAGGACTATTGCGGAAGATTTGGAATGAGCAGGTAACAGATATTGGAAGATAGTCCTCAAAGAAGCCTCAACTATCGACAAGCTACCAATGTAGGTGAGAGGTAAGTCAGAACAGAAGAGTGGCGCTCCATTTTCTCTCTCCCTCCGCGGGGAAACGGCGTCATGCTATTCATGGTATAGTCACATTATATTTAATCATATTTTTACTGGCTTGTGTAGTTTAGTAGGCATGTCATCCAACAAAAATTATTTATTAATAAACATACAATCTACTGGCATTTTTAAAGTATAAGCATATATAATATATTTTTTTGAAAACAGTAGGAATATTGATGTGTCATGTTTACAAAAAAATCGTTGCAGATTCGACAGGAACCGACACAGACCGTCGAAACGTGTAGCATTGTCACTGATCCAAGTGTTGAATATCTATCATACACAATACATAATATATAATATAATTTATCTCTATCTACTTCATCATACGTCGCTTCTGTATGTATATAACATATTTACAGATACCGGTTGCACACAGATATTATTTATTGTGCAGCGGTTGGTCCTCTGACCACTGCGCCATGGTGCCGTCTCATATTTCAATATCTGCGGTTCACACCGCGCCTCGGCACGTTTCTATATCTCTCCCTCTTTTCCTTCAGTTCTTGTTTTAATCTCTCCCATATTAGCATAATATCGTGCCTTGTATATCGCGCAGTGCACAGTGGTGTCGGGAACATGAGCCTTAACCCCTTCCAATACAAGTATCGGTAAAACCTACCGAAACTTTTTCACCCCACGCTCTTCAAGAACCTTGAAAATTCTAAACTATATTTTGATGTAAAAAAACCGGTTATTTTTATTATCTACAATTTTTTGCGGAAAGAAATATACAAAATTTTGATTTGGAATAAATGTATAAACATATACCTATGTATTATCTGATCATTTTTAAATATCGTTAATTATAAAGATATATTTTTGGATTTGATTCAATTAAAAACTTACTTACCAGGCCATATGATAAACTTTTAATGTAAGACCGGCGTTTTTTAACGTTATTTTTATTAGTTTATTAAATCACTCTTATTACAAAATAAATCCTGTGTTTTTATGTTTATTACACTATTTAACTCTAGTCTATTAAAACTATAGTTAATACTTTTTTTTCGCTGTACCTCTCCAAAAAGAGACTAACTCTTATGCTTAGGGAGGGAATATGATATTTTTTTCATAAAATTTACATTTAATTCGTCTGCTAAAAATAATGGTGTGGAATTCTTTTAAATATTAATGTATGGGATAAATCTTTTCACTATAGACAAATTTCGCGTCAATTAAATAAATTTTATAATCGATGTAAGAAAAGTTTGTTTTAGTGAAAGGGTTAAACACATGTAAAGAAATGATGTAAGGAACTTTACAGACTTCTAATGGGCGAGATTTTGTGTTTACTATAGGTAAGCTTCGTGCCACACTGCAGTGAAGGCAACGACACGGTGGCGGTGTTTCGTTACCGGCAAGTAGTATTTCGTTTTGATTGGGACTAACATTATTCCATATTTGTTGAGGCTTGTGTTTAATGAGTCTTTGGATCATACAGAGCTGTATTTGAATTAAGTCATAGTTGAGGCAGTATTGGGAATGTTCATTGTCCAGCAGATTTACAGTTGCGATGTCAAAAAATAGATGGCGCTCCATAGTAACTGCCGTCATGTTAAAGAACTGCTAAAGAAGGATTTGAATTTTTAATGTGTTAGGCAAATAATTTCACTTAATTTTATTTCAATAACTGATTAATAACTGTTTATTGTTATATCAATAAATAATAGTTATTACATCAATAAATAATAGTTGTGCCTTTCTTTGAATACTTAATTTTCCTTAAAGTTCCAAGATCTCTCGATATACAAATAGTGCTTACCGCCCAGGCAATCAATACAAATCTCTGAATATATTTAAAGCTCAAACACTATACACATACAAAAGACAAAATACTTCTATTTTATAGCTTGCCTATATGCCTACTTAATTAATTAATTATTATATTTATCTTACTAATATTTTTTCATTTTTTATTTTCTTCTGCACTTATAACTCGGATTTATATTGATAATATTCTTTAATTTTTTGTAATTTCCTGCTTATGTACCTATATAGCTATGCTATTTGAAAACTTTGTGTTTTATAAAATATAATAATTTCATCTGTCCCCGTAGCTTCGTGTAAGATCCGTAATTTCGTTCGAATGCACGGCTGAAAAAACGAAATTAAACGATCGGAGATAGGGCTTGAATCCCGGGCCACCAAACCAGAACTGGCCGCAACTTAGCGATGTTGCTACCGAAGAGCCTGCGAGGCCGGTCAAAAATACAGTACTATAGGACTTAGCAAAGACGCGAACCATTGCATATTCCTCCCAACACAATTGCCAGGGTTTAAAATAGTTCCATTAACTGCCGGCAGAGGAAATATAAAAAAATCTTCTAATATTTTGATAAAAGTCGTTATTCCTCTTTCATGGGTGTCGGCTATAAATAAGTAAATACTTATTCTTTAGGAACCGGCTTGTAAAAGTACCGTCATTTTTGATGGGTTACATCTAGTATTATGTAAAGCCCAATTCAGGACGTGTATCATTAATAACAGTGTTCGTAATGTTTTATTTAATGTATCTTTTTTAAGTTTATAAACAAAATTTATTGAAAAGCAAAGAGTAGCTACGGGAGTATTTGGTGTACAGTGAATAGATACCTACCTACTCGTATTTCTTTCGAATAAATTGTAATAATTGTTCGTGATCATTGATAATGGATGTCCCACCTATTCAAGTGTCTCATCTCCATGTGAATATTTAATGACAATCATCACTTGTTAAATCTATTAGTGCCGATTGTTCTAAATCAATCAATCGATGGCTGTTCATGATTCGATCTTAATTAAGCTTCGTGGTATGGGTGAACATAAGCGAATAATGAATTGCGGAAAGCAGATACATACTCATTCAACTACGAAATTATTTCATTAATTTACTCTTTTATTTAATCATCTTTACTAAATGTCTATTTCTTTTATTTTAATTGATAAATTGAAAATACTTCATATAAATTATAAAAAATTATGTTTCCAAAAAATTTCATAAAGAAAATTTTAGATATAAAAAAGTTTACATAAGAAAAATATGTATTTTGTTTTATATACCGTAAGGACATATTTTTGACGGGTTATACCAAGTTTTACTATAAATACTGATCATTCAGCCGAGTGTTGAATAATAATCAATAAAATATCGTAAGCTTCACTAGTGATTTTTGCGATGGTTAGCCTCGGACTCCCAACATAGGTGAGCGCAGTATATTACGCTGAAAAAAATTCCACGAAATTCCAGCTAAACGAAACACACACTAAGACACTCAATGATTCTAATTTCTGCAAATATCGTCACATATTACTTAGGTTAAAATATTATTATATAATAATAAATTAAAAAGTGATAAATAATTTACCGAAATAAATAAGAAAATTATTTATCGGTAATTTGGTAATGGAATTTGGCCATTATTACCGGTAAACTGAATTGCCAAAAACCGGTATTGCACGCGCTATGCTTGGCCATAATTTATTAGTTCTGTATTATATATTGCATAAGCAATTACTGACAACTGACTGGCAGCAGATCATCTATGCCGTCAGCCGCAGTTCCATGATCAGGACTACCCCCAAATGAGAGAACAGCGAAGAGAAAGTTATCTGTTAACGGCAATGTTAACAGATAACTTCACATGGCTTTGCGACCATATTACCTTAACATGTGGTTTTGCGTGGTTTTGGTTTCACATGTCTTTGCGACCTTTTAATTGTTAATTATCATTAATCTGCGTAATAAATTATACATACATAAAAACAATTAAAATTATTTGATAATAATTTGAACTCATCAAACTTTTGTTTGTAGCTATTTATGTATTAAAGATTATATTACGATCATTCGACATATTTAGGTATTGAAATGAAAAACTGAAATTTTATACGAATCGTATAGATATGTAGAGATCGCTTCTCGATGTTACGGTGGAGTCATGTAACAGCATCTTATTGGTTTAACTACCTTTATTTTACTCTATTACTAATTTGTTAAAGGTTTCTAATTATTACTATTTCCTTGTGTACCTACTAATCATAGTTTATTATATATATATATATAATATGATATATAAATATATATATATATCTATATATATGTGCACTTAGTTTATATTGTAACAGTTATACTCGTTAATTTATTCTTAAAATATGTTTTATTGATATTATTTTTTAATTATTTACTATAATTTTTTTATAGGTACCTACATAAAAATCTTTTTTCTTGTACACTGTAAAAGCCCACTAGGGCGTTGATTAATAAATAAATAAATATTTATAATAATAATCTTCAGCACAGTGTCTTGTTGCTACTTGCTACGAGGGTTAAAAGCGTACTGATTATTTCTTACGCGGTCGTAGATTAAAGTGAAAGTGTGTTGCTTCTTTCTATGCTCGGGGTCGTTAGAATGTTACTATACCTTCGGGCTTTGTGCGTCTTATTTTAAAGGTGATATGACACCGGCAAAACGTTGAGAAGCGAATTTCGACATTTTATACGGTTCGTATAAAGTATCCGTTTTTTTTCAATACCAATAGCTATTTATGTATTTAAAAAAATAATGCTAACTTCAAATCCTCCCCTGTTCGCAATATTCATTTCCCATCATCATACCTCGATCATTAAACTATCACGCCGCACCTACACCAGCGAACTCCGCAGCGTATTCTCCCATACACACACAGGTGTCGCTCGTGGTGTTCTGACGACACTAACTTGCTCAAGTATCCAGTGACAGTTCTCGCGCAGGCGCGGTGGGAATTGATTGCCACTTGTATAATATTATATTGGCACCATCTTGGTCAATACATAATTAATTGTCTTTACTCCAGAGGTGATTGGTAAATCAGTGAGCAAACATTTGTTGATGACGTCGATGATGCTCTTGATCGAAAGTTTCCATTTCAATATCCTCTGTGTAGGACCAGATGTTAGAAAGGTGTTCCACAAATTTTGTGGGTGGATAAATTATTTTAAAAACTATTCAGTTTTTCAAAAACAACAATCAATTCAACAACAATCAACCGATTTCGTACACATCTTGAAAGTAGTATTATTTAACTACCCGCAACACAACGCATTGTTTTGCGTCTTTGCTTAGCTCTAGTATATATATATTATATATATATATATATATGTAACAAAAGTAACTTCTGGACTCCCTCGCATTTTCTGTAGATGGTCTCCCTGAGAAGACCTAGGCCGACGTTTCGACACGGTATCACGTGCCATTGTCAAGGCTAAAAAGGCCTCAAAAGTTACGGATTAACCGTACTTGTTCGCGGGTGACATGAAAGTCTCCCACCAATAAGGCTGCGGTTACTTTTGTTACATACAATAACCCTCGCGGAAACCTCAAGCAAAACATATATATATATATATTATATATATATATATATATATATATATATATATATCATATTATATATATCATCTTTTGGCGCACCATGGAGAGGCGGCCGTTGCAACACGCGTTGAGCGGCCGCTTCGGGTTTGCTGACCGAGGGCTCAAGCTCCATCTCCGGCCGTTTAATTTGGTTTTATTTTGGTTTATTTAACCGTGAATTCGAACGAAATTACGGACGTTACACGAAGTTACGGGGACAGAAAGACAGATATACGGACGGACAGACAATAAAATTATTATGTTTGAAGCTGCGTTTGCTTATTATGAATTTAAAATTTCGATTAATTTGGAAAAATATTCAAATTATTTTGCAAATGTACAATACCTACCTAATAAATCATATTTAATTTAGTCAACTCAACTAAAAATTTAGCTCGGTGAAACGTGATAAAATATAACATTTTTTAAAAATAAAATACTATAAAATCTTTAAACAGAAATTAAATAAATTAAGATACAATACAGAAGTCTCATACGAGACGAACCTATTTATATGAGAAACGTGTATGGAAGTCTTTACAGGTTTTAGGTGAGATTTTTTTACTTCCATACAGGTATCCCAGATAAGCAACTTTGTCTCTATGAGACTTCTATATTAAATTTATCTTAATTAATAATTATCCCTCTGTGGAAAAAAACCACAATTGTGTTCTCAGAACACACATATAAAAATATTCAAATTATTTTTGTCGTTATTTTTGGAAAGTATATTTATTTTATTTATCTATCTTCATCTTGTTACATGACATATCTAAATATATATTTCATTTAACGGAATTTATGTGCCGAACAACATGACAACATTTTTGTCATAAGAAACAATCAGTCCTTTAACGAGAGATTGATGAAGTTGAATTGGAAACATTAATTTTAATATTTGTCTTCAATCGTGAAAATATTAACAATGCTGTTGCACATGATTCAATATTATCTGTATGAATCTAAATATGAAGAGTATCGTCATATGGTGAGGCAGATACTAGAAACTCGTCCCCCCCCCTGATCATGTGAACCATATATATATATTACGAACCCTTTTATGTTTATGATGATAAATCTAAATTAGGAACAATCACTTAAATGGAACTGTAAAATTGTTTAATCTGTCATTCATATCAAATTTACTTGTCTATAATTATGTCTTATCTGAATCATTCTTTAATTGTGGGAGACATTTAACTATTTTCTGTGTTTTTTCCTATCCAGCAATCATGTTGGATGACCAAATAAAAAAACTGTAATTTTATAACTATTTGAATATTTGTGTTTTTTTATTTATTCTATCAAGATATTTTTCGTATTTTTGTTATAGTTGCCAGCGATATGTGTTTGTACCCACTATGTTTTTGATTGTAAAAGGCTTTGTACCGTATCTTCTTCTTCCTTGCACTGTCTCAATTTATTGCCTAGGTAGGCTTTTGGGGTCGACTTTTCTCATTATCAAGGTGTATCTTCTTCGGTTCTGGGTATCGCTTTCATCTTTATGTTTATGTGTTAATAATTAAATATTTTTATAACTTTATTGTATGTTTATTATTTTTATTTAAAGTAATATAATAAGGTAGGTAGTTACTCTTATCAAAAAATCTATACGTTCTTTTAGATTTTGTATTTCGTACGTAGTTATGTTCCTCATTCGTTTATATAAATTCCTTGGTTAATCGACAGATTTTCCAATCATCGTGAATCCTACAATTGCTTTGGATAACTTTAACACAGAATATGCTTTTTCGTAAAAAAAAGTTTTAATGAAGGTAGTTAGTTCATTGTAACAGGAATTTGATATCTTTGTAGATAATAACGAGTAATGAAACATGTATTCTTTGAAAGCGTACAGAGTGTACAGGCGGTTACAGTGGGCATATTGAAGCATAACCTTTACATTAACATATTGTAATGAAATGCTAGAACCCGACAATTACGAAAAATTCATTCGTTTCAATACAAGTTAAATAAAATGATAAAACCCCTGAAAAATCTCCAATTGGGATGTTTTCCAATTGGAATTCGAAGATTTTTATTATTTTATTTGACTTGTATTAAAGGGAATGACTTTTTTCATATTCGATATAAGTTACTGTAATGATAGTCCAACGTTTTACGAAAAATAAGTCAGAAATATTGAAAAAAAAATGCAAATTTTGATGACGCATATCTCCATAACTATTGATATTAGGTCATGATAGCTTGAACATTTTCGACTCATAATCAAGGCAGAAATATATTCCTGCGAGCTTATTAATGTTTTCCAAATAACCCCGTGTAGAGAAGAATAGACGATACTATAGGTATGTAGTATATTTACGAATGAACAATATGATAATATAATTAATAAAGATATACTTTGTTTTCATCATTTGTATATTGAAAATACCAACAAGTTTCAGCATCGATAAACCTTTCGTTAGGATACAATGTATACTCACAAATTAAACATTTAAAATTTGGATTAACTACTACTACTTAAACACCTTAAGTGTTATTTTTGCAAATTTTCACCTTTAAATTTTTTTTTATTTTAGTATTTAATTATTTATTAATTTCCCATATATTATTTTTATATATATATTTTTTTCAATTTGTTAGTATACATTGTATCCTGACAAAGGGACCATCGGTTCTGAAACAAGTAGATATTTTCAATATAGGTACAACGTGAAAACAAAGTATATTTTTATGAATTATTTAATATTGTTACCACAAAATCAATTTGCTCTTTTTAAAGTAAATGTTACAGTAATTTTAATAGGAATATTACAAGGCAGACATCTTATTTTGATTAATATCCAAAATATATGTCGACGTAAAATTCGTTCACTGCATGCTGCTGCTAGTATGATACATGTTTTTAAGATATGTAACGCGTTTTTTTATAGGCAAGTACGCTTCAGTAGGCCTAAAATTTGGTATAGCTTTTTAATAAACGACGAATAATTGTTAACTGTACGATGAAACTTCGCACTGAGTTCATTAACTTGGAAACTAGTCACCTGCTGCCGTTAAAGATCGAGGAAATTGTGGATAATCCTTGAACTCGGTGTTTTATCTAGTTATTATGATCTATAGGTATTTATTGTAAATTAAAATAATTAAACATTTTAACTCAGCAAAGTTCTCGTACAAACGTAAATTGGTTACGAATAAATTGTTTGCTGATCATATTATTAAGTATACGAATATAACATTATTGACAGCACCTACACAAAAACACCTGCAGGCTAAAGATTTAAGGTTTATATTACCGTAGATTGACATATTTATATATTGGAACAAGGAATACCTATTTTATAGGAAACTTACGGATGTATTGAGATTCGATTCTCAACATTTCGCTGGACACAGCGTCATCAGGAGAGTGACATATCTCCGCGGGGGTCAAGGACGTACCTACTGATTATTTCATGCGCGGTCGCAGATTGTATGCACCACGTGCAGGTATTTTGCTTTCTTCTACGCTAGGGGTTCGTTAGTGCTATTGACGTGCTAGTGTGCAATATGAACTAACGATGTTTTCAGGCTTTTATGATATAGCAGCACATACAATTTGAGACCGCGTAAGAAATAAGGTCCTTGACCCCCGCGACGATAGGTCTCTCGCCTGATGATGACTCCGTGATATGACTCCAGCGAAACGTCGAAAATCGAATCTCAATACATTTACGGCTCATAATATAATAGCCGTTGTTTCAATTCCATAATCTGTAGGCTAACCATATTGTGCATATGTGTGATGACGTCCCAGCTAGGTCATAAATTATGCAGTTTAATGCAGTTTAATAACGTGATAATTATGCAGTTATTAAATTAAAGGCTATAAATTATATAACAACAATTATTACAATATTAAACGCTTATTTCATGGAGTGATACAAAGTTTAGTGAGTCTTTCGCTCATGAAATTTGGTAGATTTAAAAAATATCTCACTGTCAATCGATAATAAATTGTTGTACATTAACTCGCGGCCGAAATGATGCTAATGAAACTAACACCACCAGACGGCGCTGTGATTGTAAAAACTGAAGCTAATTAAGTAGAATTTCGGCAATTAGAAATCATAGGTCTATAAATATCTATAAATCATAATCTAAATTAATAGAAACGGTGAGTTTACCCATGGCAATGCAAAAAAAAATTAGTTTATATTTTATATTGACTTCGCAATATATTTTTTTTGTTATTGTAAATAATTAATGTAAGTATAACTAATAACTAATTAATATAAAGGTAAAATTCAGACATATGGAATTAGTAATTTTTATCTGTTAGCTTGTATTAAAATATAATAGTATAATAATTAAAAAAAAAATTGGACCCATTTACTAACTACCTACTCAATTAGTCATACTTACCCATTAGTTTGCCTAACATACGCGTCTGAATTTTAATGGTAATATTCAAAATTTAAAATCGTATAAATTATTGATTGATTTGATAACGTTGATCATGAATTTGTTATACAAATGACGTTCAAAAGGACTATCTTCATCATGGCACTCCGGACCGTAGTGCCATGATGAAGATTATATTTTTCTTAAAACTTTAATTAAATATGTCTCTCTGTGAGCCATTGAGCTCATGACTGACACTGTCTCATTGTGGTTCTTTAATCTGCTTCTACAATGCGAACTGCTTTTTTTCGTGATCTGGGTCATGTTTAGAGTGAAGAGAAGTGGGGCTCCGTTCATGTCCTGGACTTAATCTGTCCATCTAATTGGATCTCAACCTTTCCCCTCCATCTTTGCATTTCCTTTTCTAGCTTTACTAATGTTTTCACGGATTCTACCTAGCAATATTTCAAAAATGCATTCTGTTTATTATTATTAAGATGTGATTAATATTATTTCATTCCCTGTCTATAAAATAATTCAACGATCAGAAGAAAGAAGAAATCTATACATATAGGCCTTAACCGACACATTTGAGACGAGAGATCAAAGTTCTAATGTATAGACACATAAGAATAATGCTGTCTCGCACGACGAAATACAGTTGACGCGATTCGCCGCTAGATGTCATTCCAGGTAAAAAATGTATTAGATAAGTACTTGCTAAACAACTTGTATTACAAAATTATGATTTAAATATTAAAATACAATTCTTAAACTGCTAACTTCGCTCTACAGCTGTAATAATTTATTTTCTCGATGGAATGCCGAAATTGTTCCCGGCAAACAATTAGTTTTGCTTTGAAATCTTCGATATTCGTCCGCCCACGTCGAGCGGGCGAGCGCACTTCATTGTCACGAACATTATTATTTATCCGTATGATTAATGATTGGTACAATTAATATGGAGCGTGAAATAAAAAATCTCACTGGAAGGCTGACGATGTGCCGTGCTTCAGCGCTCCGGGTAGTGGTAGAAGCACCCGAGTTCCAAACCTTCCCGCACCGTCACAAACTTCACGCGGCGTCCAACGAACTAAATATCTCAATGATTATTTTGAACAAGCATTACTATAGAGGGATCCAGCGTTATAGCATCAAACCTAAGATATTTTCTGTAGATGTACATTTTAGCGGGCAAGAAAGTTTGGATATTATGATATTTGAGTCCGGGAATTTTTTAGATGACAGGTAAATACAGTTACAATTAAAATTTGTAAGTAAAATGATAAACAATAAGATATCAGGTAATATTGCTGAATAGTGGCCAGAATAAAATATACAGGGTTATTTGTAAAACATTAATAACCTCGCAGGACTATATTCCTGCCTTAATTATGAGTCGAAAATGTTCAAGCTATTATGACCTAATGTCAATAGTTATGAAGATATGCAACATCAAAATTTGCATTTTTTTCAATATTTCTGACTTATTTTTTGTAAAACGTTGGACTATCATTACAGTAACTTATATCGAATATAAAAAATTCATTCCCTTTAATACAAGTCAAATAAAAAAATAAAAACCTTAAAATTCCAATTGGAAAACATTCCAATTGGATTTTTTCAGGGTTTTTATCATTTTATTTAACTTGTATTGAAATTAATGAATTTTTTGTAAAACGTTGGACTATCATTACAGTAACTCATATGGATTACGAAAAATTCATTAATTTCAATACAAGTTAAATAAAATGATAAAAACCCTGAAAAAATCCAAATGGAATGTTTTCCAATTGGAATTCGAAGTTTTCTATTTTTTTATTTGACTTGTTTTAAAGGGAATGAATTTTTTATATTCGATATAAGTTACTGTAATGATAGTCCAACGTTTTACAAAAAATAAGTTAGAAATATTGAAAAAAAATGCAAACTTTGATGTCGCATATCTCCTTAACCGTTGATATTAAGGTCATAATAGCTTTAACATTTTCGACTCATAATCAAGACAGGAATATAGTCCTGCGAGGTTATTAATGTTTTACAAATATAAAATTCTGATATGTTACTTTAACGTACATGACATGATTCTTTATAGAGCTTTAAAGCTTCTGGCGGAAAATGACCCGCAAAAAGCGTTTGGCAATGATTAATATGAGTGTATAGCACTATCCCGTTATACATATTAAAAAGCATGTTTGCTATTTTTACGTTTTACTTACTCATTTTTTTGTACCTGTATTACCTGTTATATTCCCAAATTCCCTGTACTCAAATGTCATAATATCCAAAATTTTTCACCTACTATAGGGTACATCTACAGAAAATATTTCAAGTTTGATACTATAACGTAAGTCTGGCGGTCGCTGGCTCTTAGTCTATTAATAAAATTACATGATCAGCTCAATATGCAAGCATGTTGCAGCTAAATATAGCGCCTTTTTGCAATGATACAATACACTAAGCATATTGATACAATTACCATCTCACTGTTTCCTCGAGGGTTAAAAGAATCGAGTGCTATGTTCACATTTCTTACTTCACAAATTTTCTTTCATTCATAAACATGCAAAACTTTCCTTACGCGTGCTCAGTGATTATTCAGGCTTCTAATAAGCCAATCTTCCAAAATTTGGTATACCGGTTAATGTCAGGTCTTTCGCGGACGTGCTGTATTTTTGATACCATCTAATACACATGTCATATAGTCATCCCTACCATCATCTCCTCACTCATCCGTTTCTGCGGGTTTTTATATTTTTTTCAATTCATTTTGTGAAATATAGCATGATCAGGAAATGTGTTTTTCTTTTATGTTAAATCTAAAACGAGACATGTGTAAGATGGAAATATATATCATAATATAATATATATAAATATTATATATATAGATATATTATAGATATGTGGAGAATACTGAGAGATATATAAAATATATATATCTAATATCTATATATATATATATATATATATATATATGGCCAATTAGTTATGTAATGTATCCAATGATATGTATTGCTTAAAATGCATCTGTTATTTTAGTTAATACGATGTTCGATTCAAATTAATCTAAATTATTATGACGGAAATCTAAATATAATAATTTCGTTGTCTGTCCGTAACTTGCTGGAATTACAACTTAAAATAGTAAGAGTATGACACGCAATAAGCGTGCGGCTACTTTTGCGCGGTTACGCAAGTTTCGTTATTAATTATTATTGTTTCCCGTTACTTTTCACGGGTGTATATGGCTAGTATTGTAAATAAAATTGATATAAATATGTATAAGACCGTCAATTTCTTCACACCAAGAGTTTTCACCGTACTGTAAAAAGCACGCTGCTCGTAACTTAAAAAATTTATTAATACTTAAACAAATATTAGGTATGTCTGCAGGCAGGTAATTTTTTATCACCTCACATAAATAATCCCTTTTGAGGTAAAACTCACTAAGTGATATTGGAATAGTTTTGAAATAATGACGATTAAACATTAAAAATGTAATATTAATATTATTGAAAACGTTTAAATTTTTTTTTTATTGAGTTTTACCACCAAAGAACTATGTTTAGACACGGAATATTCATTTTCTGATTTTTACCTGGAATAACTAACTAACTAACTAACTAACCATCACGCCGTTTCCCCGCAGGGGTAGGCAGAGAGGATTGAACGCCACACTCTTCTATCCTGGCACACCACTTTTGCTTCGGCCACATTCATATATCTTCTCACTCAAGTTCTACGGTTGTTGCGGCTTTTAACAGGGTCATCCTCAAAAACTTGTTGTATCTGATCGTGCCAGGTCTTTCGCGGACGCCCTTCAACACTCGCCTCATATATTTTCTTAACCATCCTTGCCTCGTTCATACGTTCCACATGACCAAACCATCTCAGCACTCCTTTCTTTATTCTATCTACCACACTGCAGCCAGCATTGCATTCACGTCTAATTTGTTCATTCCTTACTCTATCAACCAAAGATTTTCCGCACAAGCGTCGTAGTGACCGCATTTCTATCGCATTCAGTCTACTTTCATTCATCTTTTGCCAATTCCAGGCTTCGCTCCATACATTAGAGTTGGCAATAGAACGCCATAGAAGTGGAAAAAAATTAATGTTTTTATTTATAACTCATTTTGGCCAATGCTGCGGTAAAATATTTAAAATAATTTTAAATCCTATTTGGGACTCTGGAGAAACGTAAAGGGAATTCATGTAAAGTGGGGTGATGATACAGTTACTTAAGGCTGTCGTGTTAAAAGTGTCAACTCTGCGTGGGTGGCGCGGAGAGCTAAAGTCATTAATTTTGATAAATTATGCTTCTTGTGAATGAATCGTTAATGAAAAACCTGCCCCCAGCACCTCCCTCCCCAACCTCCTCTGAGCGTAATTGGAAATACTAATGGAAGGCGTTTCCTGATAATCGCTGTAATACATCACATTATATGTTCAATGTATCGATTTTATCATCCAAGAAATAAATATTAATTTTGGTTTTAAATTTCCATACAAAAATATTAACCTTTTTTCATAAGCCGCTTGTCATTCAAAGTGTTCGTTATTATCTTAATTCTTTAATCATTTCACTACGTTTGTCAATACCTACTAACCAATTTTGAAATTTAATTTCAATTTCAATTTCAATTTTTATTTATCCCATAATATGTACATTACAAACTTTATGTTCAATGCATACATATTATGAATTTATATCTAAGAATATACATATACACATATACATACACACCCATATACATATATACACACATACATACATATACACATACATATATACATCTAGATAGATTTATCAATTTAATTACATTCAAAATATTTTTCACAGTATGGTTAATCAATTATGCGCTTAGACCATTATGCGAATAGTTTGAGCCTGTCACGTGTAGCAAGTAGTTTGCAAAATAATTAAGTTAATTATTTAAAATACCTAAAACACAACACAAACTTTTTTGTTTTCTCTAGTTTTTTGATACACTTAAACCTCTATATCCGGTTGTCTTAAAGTTGATTAGATTTTCTTGTCATTGAATAGAAGATAAAAAGAAATTACTATATTCCTTAAGTTAAATAATCAACGCGCGTACGATGATGAAATAAATTAACTTTTTAAAACGTTATTAAAATCATTTGACAAAAATATTTTTAATATATGAATCGTATTTGTGCGTTTGCATTTTATAAATTAGATTATGACTAGTGGTTATTAACATTTAAAGTATGATTGTTTATTATGTATGTTATATGCGTAATGTTTCACTTTTGACATGATTTTTACAAAATATTTCAATATTTCATTTTATTTTTTTACGTCAACGCTTCAAGCAAAATAAAATAAAGCGAATATATATATAAATATTATATTGTTATCATCGGAATATTAATCTGGAACGCTTCCTTCCGGGGATCAGCTATAATAATTTGGTCATTTTAAACAACTATGATTAAAAAAGTTTGTGGCTTTTAAAAAAAAGAAGTCTTGTATAAATGATAAATATAGTATTCCATTCTTATATTTATATTATGTTTACATATAATATTATCTAATAAAACTCCCTACCTCAAACAAAATATACCCCACCTCATCCACTACTACGTCTTTTTTCTGCGGCTAGTAACTAAGACTAAGCAGAGCGGAAAGATAACGCCCTATCTTCCTGTTTCCCTACGAATATTTTTATTATCATGTTAACTATGTATTACCATTGTAAAACCATGTATTACCATTCTGATTCTACAAAATTATGTTAAATTTGAATTACTTCTCTGCGATTGTGCGGTGCCAGGTTATTGGTATATGATTCTGTAAATTATTCGTTGTTATCTGAAAAACTTCTATGCGTGTATTGTATTGCACCAATATATATAAAATAAATTAATAAATGAATAAAGTGGAATAAAAATTCATTTCAACTACCGCTTAGCTATTGTGAGCATACAGTCTACAATAGCTAAGCGCTTGTACCATGAAATGAGGCCGTAATTTAATGGTTTTAATTTAAGGGAGATTTGCCGGGATTTGAACGGAAAAAGCCCTTCTTCTGATTTCTCGACTATATAAACTAGACAACGATTGTATAAATAAAAATATTTAAAACGTTTTGACACCATTGAGTCATAATTTAAAAGGCCAACATTTAGATTATGCAACTCGCGTAGCAAAAGGTATTTCAAAATAACAATTTTGGTCGTGTCCATCTGCCGTAGGTAGGTTGACAGATGATCGATTAAATTAGCACTTCGATTGTGTAATTCTCGATATTTCAAAATTCCAAAACGATATAACAATCATGCATACTCCATTCTTTGATTCATTTAAAATGCAAATTGACCTTAAAATAATCTAAAATTTCCATCATCCGAAGTTCATAAATTATACCGAGGCAGAAAGTGTGGTGCTGTCAGAAGTGTTTTAATGTTTGATTTAATAAATTGAAGCGCGATCTAAAAGAACGCTTTTATTCGCGTATCTCTTATTGCAAAACGTTGATAAGTTAACAAAATAATATTTCTCTTCAAAAAAATTACGTTAATAACGTTTTAAAACTATCTAAGATAACGCGTATGTAAATAAAAGCACTTTGTTTTTAGTTTTTATTTTTGAGACGCGTTTAGCCTTATGATGGCATTATCAATATCAATATTTTACATTAAACAACTTATATTTATATGAAAACTATTGAAAATAGGTGTTATTTAATATTGTCAAGGGTCGTGGCTGCGGGAGGACAAATGAAAACACTGGAAATTAATTAGCTATTTATTAATTAATGATTAATTAATTAGTTATTGAATAAGTCACTTAAAACGAATTAAACTAACTACTAACGCTTCTCTTTAATCTACACTATTTCGAAATATATCACTCGTATATGAACTCGTTGATATCACTGGGTAAACACGTATTTATCGCTTGTAGAATATTCAATTCTCAGACATAGATGTCGCTCTTGTTTATTTCGCTGATTAGGTGCTTCGCTCGATTATTCGTTTTATTTATCGCTTCGATTACCTCACGACTGGCCACACTGGGCGTCGTCTAGCGGCTCGCGGCCGACTTCGCACTGTACGAACTGTCAAACACAACAATTGAATTTGTATTTATACCCAATTGCTAATATTTTCGTACTTTCTAGATAAATTATAATGTTTACTAGAAGGCCCTCATCGCTTTTTGATTGTTCCAGGCGTTTCAAGATGTTTATTGATTAATTTCCCGAAGGTTCCAAATCTCCGAAGGTTCTAAATCCTAAGAAAGTGTTGTTTCGTGTGACAAATTACCATTTCGGACAGTGTGTATTTTTAGCACCTTGTTACAATATAAATAATGTTTTTATAATTTTTTTTTTTAAAAATAAATTTGTATCTAAGTTGACTTCCATCTCAGGGATGATGTGGTGATTATAGTATTTACTGAGGAGGATTTAAAATCAACGTTTTAAGATAACCTTTCAGTGAACGTACTGGGATTTGTTGTCACGTAATGATATTAAAATAAGCAGAGAGCCGGTAGGTACCTACCTTTTAAGTGCGCCTCGTGGTTTAAGAGTGTGACTGACCCGTCAGAACGAGGTGCGGCGGAATACTCCCGCTTGCTTTCTCTCAGAAGAACGTGGGGTTCTAGATACGAATTAAATGATAATGGACTCGTTTACACGAGTCGCCTCATCATTATTGTAAGCTTCTTCTTTTGAATATTAACAAGATGGCGGGTGGTCAAAATATCATGGCCGCACAGTACATGTAATAATGAAGTCATGTACGCTTGTTCGTTGACATGTAGGTACTCCAGCTGTTCATGCCTATGTCAGGGCCTAGTGGACTATATTGTTTAAATAAGATAAATTATAGTTAAGTCTCACAAATATGAAGCCTTTTTTCATTTTCAATTTTTTTTTTATTATTATTAATTTTTTTACAAATACCTACATTATTTTTTACAAAATAGAGCTAGTTACATATGTTGAATTTTTCTCTTCTACATGAGTGACATAGACTCGTGTGTAGAAGAGGAGTATCTTCACATTTTACATTTACAAATAATAAAATGATAAAATGTACATATTCATCGTTTTATATGTATAGACAATTTAGTTATAATTAGTAAATAATAGGTTCATATATATAATAACAAGTTAGCAATAAGTAAAGTAATAAGTTAGTATAATAAGTAAGTAATAAATAATATTAAGTAAGTAATAGGTACATATATAATAAAATAAAAATTTAATTATTTATGAATGTATTTTTTCAGGTTTTTTTTAAATGCCTCAATTATCATCAGTCCTCAATTCAACAGGCAATTCATTGAACCATTGTACATATATGAGAAACGTGTATAGAAATCTTTTATACGATTTAAATCAAAAATATGAAATAAAATAAGTGAGGAATGAACAAATAAGAAGTGAATGAAATGCTGGCTGTAGTGGGGTAGACAGAATAAAGAAAGGAGTGCTGAGATGGTTTGGTCATGTAGAACGTATGAGTGAGGAAAGGATGGTTAAGAAATTATATTTTATTTACTTATTTATCTTAATTATTTAGTACCACACATAATGTTGTATGGGCTAATACAAGATTTCACTTAAACATATTGCATTTTATCTAGTCATTTAAAAGATTTTACAATAAAATTTTTGCACTCCTGTTTAAACCTCCTTATATGCACCATGTTTTGAATTTTCTTTGGCAAGCTATCGAAGATTTTTAGACCTTTGTATATCATGCAATTTTGTGAGGTGTTTTTCTGTTTCTTCGGTAGACTTATGTTATCGCTTCATCTTGTATTGTAAGAATGAAAATCTCTATTCAGCTTCATCCTATCATCGAAGTATTTGGGTACTAATTCGTGTTTAATTTTAAATTTTTGCACCAGTACATTATACTTTATTCTTTGATTTACTGTTCTAGGGCATTCAAAATTTTGTTTATTTTTATTCTCCTATTATACTTATGTGCATCGTTCTCTTTTGAACTATTTGAAATTTCTTTTGCATTCCTTCATTGCTTATAAATAATATACTGGAACAATAATATTGTAATCTATGTGCGGGACAATCATTGTATCGTAAATTAAAAAAACTTGTGTTTTTAGTTATATATCTTCTTATTCCTCCAAGTATGGAAACTTTTTTGCGATTTTCTTCACAATATATTCAGTATTTTTTGTAAATGTTAGTTTTGAATCTATAATTACGCCTAGGTATTTTATACTGTCTACGTTTTCTAATATCTCATTTTCTAGTTTCACATTGTATTTATGGGGAGAGTGTTGAAGGCACAGGAATAGAGGGCGCCTGCGAAAAACCTGACATGATCAGATACCACAAGTATTGGAAAATGGTCCTGTTAAAAGTCTCAACAACCGTAGAGCTTGCACGAGAAGATGTATGAATGTAGCCGAAGCAAAAGTGGTGTGCCAAGATAGAATAATATGGCGTTCTATCGATGTTTTTAGCACAGTCCCTTCAAATATATGAAAGGTTTTCATATTTGGAATATATATACGTATACAACTTTAAAAAAAATTCACAATATGTGGATGTTCTTGCGATGGAATTAGTGAACATTGGATGAGTAGAGTTGATCACTTAATCCAGCTTATACAGGTTGTAAGCCATGGATCATCGTAAAATAAAAACCTCTACACAGGTTTCTCATATTCATACCTTCGTCTCTGTGAGACTACTCGAATTTATCTTAATTAAATATATTATTGATTATTCTTAGGTTAGACATAAAAAACATCTATCATTTATCTCAATTAAATAAGAATCCTGCAGTGGACAAATCAAGTAATTGTGTCCTCAGAACATATATGTAGGTACAAATGAAGATATTGTAAGACTATATTATTATTGAAAATACAATATAATAAGTTAATATTATTTACATACAAAAAAGAGTAATTTTTCGATTTCGATATCTAAATAATATTAAAATGAATTATTTCTTTTTTAAAATTGCCTTAAATAAAATTAATTATTTATAACCAATTAAAAATGCATGTAATTACATTTATTTTTTACAAATAAAACGCACATTTCAGGGAGACAATAGCAATTGTATGACCGAAGAAAATAACCGAATGAAAAATACTCCACTAAAGAATCTGAGCGTTATCTATTCGTCCACAGATGGCGTTAGTGTTAAAAACTTTACTTTGAAACAAATAATCAGAGAAACAACTCTTAACAAAAACTATTGAGTTAAAATAATAGATTTTATGGAAATGTGATACATCTTTGTGTAAAATATTTAATTTAAGATTTATTTTGTGTTGAGAAAAATATTAATATTTTAGAAGCATGAATAATAATGTATCTTTTAATGTGGAAAATTTGGTCAATAAAATTATTTCATCGTGCTCATCCTCATAGGTTTCTTCATACTCATAATACTTCATAATCATACTCATAAGTTTAAATGTAAAAAAAATAATTGCGGTATTTTTAATCTAAATATTCACGCATATTACATTATTTTTAGCAAAATATTTATGTCAAAATTGATGAATAGTTATCCAAGTTTATAATGACGAATATCCGCTATAGCTTATTTTTAACGTCAAATTAGTACCTTTAGTAATCAACTGAAGCTCTTTATGAACAAATTAGTGTGTTGTTCGACGATATCAAATGATGACTGACAGATATTTTATAATGCTGACACTGTTGCCAACTCTGTCGTATAGTAAAACTGTATATGACCGTAAGAAAAACTGTAAATGTTAAAAAAAAAAAACCTTTAAATCTACAGTTTTTGCCTGTTTTGATAAAAGAGTTACAAATATGGATGTGCGATCTTGCAAAAATAATCGATTTTGATGAAATAAATCAGACACAGGTGTTATCGTGCATTTACTACCCTGAAATTGTGCATTTGTTTCAAAATTAAAAAAAAACAGTTTAAAATCATTTATGTTAAAAAGGTAACTCAATTATTTTCATGAAATATACAAATAATAAAAATGTTAAAATGTGTGCTCTAAGGTAAAAAAAACTGTAGATTTGGGAGATTAAAGAAAAACTGAGATGACTTGTAAAAAACTGTAAATCTACAGTTAAAACCATAGGGTTAGTTACAGTGCTCCCTAACATCCTAGCCGAGTTTTTTTCATCAACCACATTTACTACAAATCAGTATTTTGATAATCATAACTTAAAATTACTTCACGTGGTTTCTCACAAGGGATTGATAATGAACAGCTATCGAAATCCTAACGGCGATATATATATATAGTGCCAACGGAATGAACAAAGGAATTTACCATGGCGGTCCATCGTCGCCAATGGTATGTGAAAGGAATTTACCATGGCGACATATCGTCGCCAACGGAATGTTAAAGGAATTTAACACGGCGACAAATAGTCGCCGACGGAATGTCAAAGGTATTTACCATGGTGACATATCGTTGCCAACGGAATGCCAACGGAATTTACCGTGGTGACATATTGTCGACAACGGAATGTCAAAGAAATTAACCATTTCGTCGTCAACAGAATGCCAAAGGAATTTACCGTGGTGACATATCGTCGCCAACGGAACGTCAAAGGAATTTACCATGATGACATATCGTCGCCAACCGAATGCCAAAAGAAAGGCATGGTGGCATATCGTCGTCAACGGAATGTCAAAAGAATTTACCACGGCGACAAATCGTCGCAAGATGAGTGCAAACGGTTAAAGATATCATTCTTTTGCATTTCAATGCGAGAATTATGTTTCTGATCGATATATTTGAATAGTTCAAGTGTATTGCCATAACTTTTGACGAATCCCCCTCGCGTTACGTCAGCGGTCAAAGACAATAAATGAATACACGATGCGCGCCCGGGCCGCCGACTGGCCGGGCGGCACGCGAAGAGGCCCGCGGAGCCGCCCCAAAGGCGGCGGGTCCTGTACACCAATCACGACTCATTACCGTAATTGCGTCCCATAAGAAATTCATTACGCCCGATGGTTAAACTTCAGGGGCTTTCGTGCTGCCGGACAGATAAGTGGCGCCAAGTACGTCCCTGGAAACGTAATGAGGGAAAATGGCGGAAAATAATCAAATTGTGACCACACGTATTTATGAAGGTAGCCACTGTGTGCATAGTTGCGTTCGGTCGAGACGGTACTTACCGAACGCAAATTGTTTAAAAAATATTCCTCTAAATATTCTTCTCAATCTCGAACACCAATGGATAACCGCTCGGAATTAAAATAAGTGCATCAAAATTTTCTCGCGTATTGACAACTCCGCTTACGAGGCACAGAATTAATGTCTAAAATATGTTGTTTGAATATTTTTATTTTTTAATGGAAAAAAAATGTATTATTAAAAGTATAATAAACCATCGCTAAGATGTCAAAAATATCGGCACTAGATTTTATTTTTAAAAAAATCTTAAAATTCATCATTTTTTCGGCGTCTTAAAGTAAATTCCCCCCTTAAGTCAATAATATTATACGTAAGTATGAATGTGCAGTTTTCTCTGTATACACAAACAAACAGAAAATTAACTTCTTGTTCTCAATTTATGCTATAAGATTTTTGTGTATTATTATACCATCCCAACACTGCACAGAAAAAATGTTAAAATTTAGTTTTATTCCGTACTCCTATTAAAAAAATAGATTTATTCCATAACTTTTTAAGGCTTTCAGACATTTTAAGATATAACCTAAACTTTAAACAACTGGGAATAATATAAGTATAGTTTCATTACTTTGCACTTTTTACTACACTGATACGTCTATGTATAATACGTACATATATACGCCGTGGATGGTGGTGTGACTTTCGGACTGGGCGCACGCTTATTTGTGTATTGAATAATATTTATTTATTGGAAGTTAATTGACTGAAGTTATAAAATGTTTACCATATATGTAAATGGTTAATTATTAATTTTATAAATTAAACGTAAGGTGAATTAAATATTCAGTATCTCATAATTGTTCTACGATATGAAGAAGAAGAGGTTCCTGTGAACTTTTACGCTTAATCGAGAACGGAATAAATTGAAAGCAATCATAATCTATTCTCAATCAATCATACTTAAGGGAAAATGGCCTCTCGAAGTCGGTGCTACGGAATTTTTTTTTTGACATTAAATATTAAATGTACATTGGTTTAACACGATTGCTTGTCAAAATTAAACAAATATGATATAAATTGTACCGAAGACAAAAGATTATATTTAGTACAGCATATATTTTCCCGGGAGAATTATACAATATTTTTTAGCTTACGGGTGATATTATTTCACACTCGCATGGGTGAAAATTTTTTAGACTTACCACAGATGTTACAGATTTAATGGAATGCCACACTTTTATATATTGGCGTTTATTTTAAAAGTTTATTTCCATATTGCAAGTTACCAACTCTTCCAGTTATTACTCGATTAACGAACTTTTTAATCATGCAACCGGAATATTTTGCATCAGAATTATGAACTTCAACTCCGATTTCACGAACTAATAAGACAAAATGTCTAAGCACAAAAATGAGTCCAACACCTAAATTAATAAAATGGCCCGAGCTATTTTATATCGTAACATGTAGAATAATTAACTTTTTTTTGGAATTTAATGTGATGCTAGGATCTTTTACCAATATAAGTATTTTATATTGATGGATTTGGCGTTAACATTGTAGAGATTATTCATGATGATTATTTAATTAGGAAACACATTAACCTTGTTACCCCTACGCGAGTTTAATAATATTTTAAATATTTTTTACTACTCAAGTTTCAAGAGAAATAGACAGATAACCTTTCGATGAGAAATTATGTTTCTCTCGAAACTTAAGTACCTAGTGAAAAAAATAAAAATATTATTAAACTCATACAGAGGTAACAAACTTAATGTTTTTCCTAATTGAATTATTATGACGTATTTTAGTTTTCGGTTTTAGAAGAGAAGAGTTAATTTAAAGAAGAAATCATTTTTATTAAGCGATGTGAAACTGAATTGAACTGACATTTTTCAGTGTCACGTTAGATTTTGAAAAACATATTTCATAAATTACGACATAAGAAATAATTACAAATTTGAAAAGACTAATTAGCAATAGAATTGTGCATTCATTAGATATTGCATTGAAAGTCATTGTGTATAACGAGATAACTTTGCGCATGCAATTTGCATTTGAGCTTTGAGTCGTCCTTCTGGGAGAGGCGCTTTGATTAGCGGTCACAAAAGCTCTCGACAAAAGCTCCCACTCGGTCGGAGGAACTTTACAGAAGTCACCAGACCGTGCTCCATGGGAGATCATTAAAATGTTAAGTTACCTCTCGCTTATATTGAATTGTGTGTATTTTATAAAATATCGCAACTAAATGAAAATATATATATATTTCTTACAACAATATTTTTGTAAAAATGCATTATTATTTAAAATTTCAATTCGATTCGTCATAAAATTGATGATTTTTTTTTCAACACATATTTTTGTAAAAATACATTATTACTTAATATTTCAATTCGATTCGTCATTATAGGTTATTTGTAAAAGTTATTAATTTTTTTTTAGTTTACGTATATTTTATGTTTGTTTTCCAAATAAAATAAATTATTACTTAAATTATCACATACCACAAATAAATACACATAACTTCTACAATAACTGCAAAATTATTATAAGTTCTTAGTTTTTTTGTAATTTTTAATGTCTATATTTCGATTTTCAATTTTTTGTATAAATTGTATCTTGATGAAGGGACCATTGGCCCCGAAACATGTTAATACTTCAGCAAATTAGTTGTTAATACAAAATGTATTCTTATTATATATTATATAAATACACATAATTTTAGCGTTCAGCAAGATATATAAAACCATGTAGGATTTAACAGTATTTATATGTATCTACTGATTGAGGTTTATAATTTAGGTAACAATTTAATTATATACTTCTTTATTTTAATAGACCTATGTGTCCTGTTCTCCAGAGGATAGCGCCTCCTGTGAGGTGGACTCCCAGCTGCCCTTCTATGTTTAGGGAGGGCGGGTTCCGTGAGGCTGATTATGTAGTGCGATATAAGGCAGTCTGATGCTGTCCATTCTCTGGATATGTACAATATCTTCTGCCTCACATATCTCTCTTATTCTGGTGTTCCTCATTTTATTTTATTTTTTTTTATTTTATTTGGGAAACATACAGTACAATTTTAATTTTTTTTTATATAATATCAAAAAATATTTGTGAATATGACCAGTAAAGTTTCCTCGAAGCTGGTAATAAAAAATAAAAAAACTAAATAAAAAACAATGATAAAGAATATGTGATAAATAATAAATATTTCAAAGATTTAAATTATGATAATGCATAAAATGGGAGGGGTGGGGAGAGGGAGGGAATGGTATTCAATTAAAGAAGTATCAAATCAATAGTCATAAATGAGATTACGAAGTTTCATTTTAAATAAACGCAAATTGACAGTAAAAATGTCTAGATTATTTGTAGAATTTAACATATTGTATTTTGAGGTGCAACGAATTACAAAGCAGTTGCACCTCAAAATGCGATCCCTCTAAGTCTTGCCTGCTTGACTACTCTCAGTTTCTTCATCTCTTCAGTGAAGTCATCTCGGAAGTCCTCAATGTTTGTTTAGTCCTGATTATGTCTGCCAATGCTTCAACGCCGTATGTCATTATGTATTTCATCGTATGCTTTGTAGATTCTCATCTTGCACTTGATGACCATATCTTTATTTTTCTGAATTGTGGATTTTAGAGCACTTGGGCTTATATTTCTTCATAAAAATCAGCTCCTCAAACCAGTTCTATGCCTAGATATCTGTTTAGTTTAAATTAGTTAAAAATAATAATGTTTTCAAAACTTGAAATCTTTTAATAACAAGTGCTTTTTGGTTTTCCAGGCTCTCTTTTAGCGAGAGGGCAATGCTCGAGACTCGTTCCAAAAGTCTACAAAAAAATCGTATTTTCGAAAAACAAATAGAATATAATGACGTTTATCAATTATTATCAAATTTCATAAAACTGTCAAAGGGTGAATTACTTGAATCTTCCTTATTAAAATAATAATCGGAAAATATCGTTAAATTATCGAGCCATTGTGCCGCGACACTTACTTGCATTTTATACTTAGAATTTAATCAATGTTGCAAAACGTTATTTGTTCAATGCCATAAAACAGCTTGAAATAATGACAAAATTACTATACAGTCTTCGATAATCCGTGATAAGGAAAATACATTAATATTTTTATTAAGAGGGTTTTGTAACGTGGAAATAATGGATTATTTCTCATTTGATTAATGTCATTAATGCATTTGTTACGAAACAATTGAATATCGATATTTCTGTATTAAGATTTTAAATAAGTTTTCTGTATTTATTTAGTAACGCTCTATTTGTTATTGTGTTCTGATTGGCAAAACATTTTTTACTATTTAAATGTATTAAATCCATTATGATAAGACCTTTGTAAATTCAATTACATATTTTGATATGTAGTACCTATATATTGAGGAAATAAACTTATGACAAATTTCGACAAACATTCCACATTTAAATTAAATTTATAATAATCTCTGTTCCAATAATCATTCGAGTTTATATGTATAATGTATAAGGTTTCGGTAACAATTGTTTTCTTTATCAGGGTGATAAAAAACTTATGAAGGAAATTATTGTGTCTGAAACCGGTTGGTGAAATAAATAGTCTCAAGTGTATTTATGTATATAAAAAAAATTATTATACATTTCATAAAAATGGATAACCACAGTTTATTCGCAGTAAATATTGAAAATAAATACAAAGCAATTAAAGCATGTGAAGATTTTGAATCTTGATCCTTCAAAAAGATTTCGATTTATAAATAAATATGAAATAGTATACTGAATCCTTATTATTTTATAGCCTTATTAATAAAAATATTTTTAAGTAAAATAGACACTTCTTCTTTTTGGCTATGAAAACTTTATTTACTGCGGCCCGGAACAGCTCTACAGTAGACTGGCCAAACCACTGTCTCAGGGTTTTCAGCCACAATGCTCTCTTTCTTCTAGGGCCCCGACTTCCGGCAATCATTCCTTGCTTTATGAAATGCACGATCTCCTACTTCTCTGGATTTCTAGATGTCTCATCATTTTATCGTCTTAATTACTAATTTTCTTTTATTCATCTAAACTATACCATCTTCATTCGTAACTCTGTCCATCCAGTTTATTTTGAGAATTCTTTTACAGATCCACATATCGAATGCCTCAAGTCGCCTTATCACCTTATCGGTAGATTATAAGCAGCTTATAAATAAAGTCAAAGATTACTAAAGACGATTTTAATAATTTTAGTACGGAAAATATTACTATTTTCGACGTGCGGGAGTTATTGAACTCATTACGTTCTATCTGCTATCTAAAATAACTTCCAACAAGGAATAATATTCAGTGTTTAATACTAATGATTATTTGTAATATTTAGCTTTAAATACTTATAATGAGTATGATATTCTCTTCTTCAGGATAAGTTGTATGTAACTCATTCTGAAGAAGAGAACATTCTTGAAACATGTAGATCTTTTAATAAAGTGTTGTAAATAAAGTTATTTGACTTTAATTAGTTAATTATGTCATCACAAAGTGAAAACCTACCTTCAGAAGAATTAAATTCGGAAAAATTAAATACTCGTATTTAGTGTGAAAGTGATAGCTAAATCTGAAAAATGTTTATTGAAACTTTGAAAGCTTAGGATAACAAATTTTTTAATGCAAACTGAAGAATTAATTAGTACCTAGTATCTTTATTTATTATAAAATAAGTTAAATGTAACTCGTAGTATATGTACTTTCAGAGATTATTTATAAATTATTCATTATTCAATTATTATGAATTGAGATGAGCTAAGAACTATCAAAGACTTATTACGAAAGGCAAATATTGAAAATTGTTACCGACTGTAATGGGCGATGCAGTCAATTTTCAGTGTGTACAGATTGGAGATCAATTTTGTATTTATTTGAGTAATTTCTATTCTCTTATTATCATAATTTTGCTTAAACAATCGTCTTTGCCTTTAAACTGTGCATGTCATGATAATATAGGCTCTTTAGACCAGTGGCGTAAAGAATTTTTTTTTGTTTAATTTTTTTTATTTATGTACATAAACACTTTTTCTTTGCAATATATGTTCAATTTGAAGAGATATTTATTTACTTCCAGTAAATTAAACATTATCCATATTAAGTAACAAAGGTGGACAGATAATTTAAAATCCAGCAAGTTATCCTTTATTTCTCCAGAAGTCCTCTGTTTAGATAGAAAACTATCTATCATGTACTGTGTAATATGTATTACATAATTTGAGGATACTAATTCTTGAGGAGGCCAAGACCCACCAGGGGTTGTAGAGCCAAGAGTAATTGATAATGACCAATTCTTATTTCTCATTATATTTCACTGGTGTGCATTTTTTTCTAAACACATATCTTAACCAGACAATACCAAAAAAGACCAGGAGCATGATAGAGCTGTACGAAGACAATACTAATGATGATTATGATGATATTTCTTCAATAACAGCAAAGTAATTTTGTGGTAATATTATTATTATAAATAAAAAGAAAACATCTTCTTTGTAGCTAATTTAGTGGTTGGTGGTTCAAGTCCCATCCCAGGACATTAGGAAGTCGCCTATTTTCGTAGCACGAGCACTTAGTTTATTTTGAAAATAGCAAGAATATTTATGCGACACGTATTTCGTGTTTGCATCTGTATTTAAAAGAGACCACTTTCTAATGATTAATTAACACAAAGTGTTAAAATAGCAATATAAACTGGTCATGCAAAAAAAGCTAGTAATTTTAATTAAAATAAATAACCACAGAATATTTGCGACAAATATTAAAAATATACATGTTTTATTATCGAAGGATTTGACGATAAGGTTAATTTCATGAATCCCTTGATGCGTAAAGGTAATAAAATGAATAATTTTGGATGTTAAAAATTAAAAGAAATTTGAACACTGGTATTAATTTGTTTAAAAATATTACTTTCATTACTTTCATTACAACTATTTCTTGAGGGTTTCCAAATTTTACATACAAATTATACAGAATTGAAGAACAAAGTTGCATAAATTAGAAATTTTTGAAATAATTTTAAATTGATTATTAAAAAAACAGACCTTTTTTTACAAAAAGTTGTTTTTTGATTTATTTTCATGTTAGTATTTTATGATTTATTCATTTCCCATATATATTTTTTTTCGAAAATGGACGGACTCACTATATCCTACCTACTATGCCCGGACGATGCAGTATTAGTGGCTAACAGTGAAGCTGATCTGTAGTGCCTGGTTTCCAGGACGTCCGATGTATGCATGCAGAGTGAACTTCTGATGAATGTCAGCAAATCGAAAGTGATGGTATTCGAGAGAGACGAAAGAGTTACTAAGTGTGATGCAATTGTAAACAATGAATGCTTAGAACAAGTGAACGAGTTTGTGTATTTGGGAAGTATGTTTAGTAGAGACGGCAAGGCTGAGAATGATATCGAAAGGTGAGTGACTGCGGGAAACAAAGTTAATGGTGCTCTTAATGCAATTATGGCCAAAGTAAACTGAATGCGGTAGAAATGCGGTCACTAAGACGCTTGTGTGGAAAATCTTTGGTCGATAGACTAAGAAATGAACAAATTAGACGTGGATGCAATGCTGGCTGTAGTATGGTAGATAGAATAAAGAAAGGAGTACTGAGATGGTTTGGTCATGTGGGACGAATGAACGAGGAAAGGATGGTTAAGAAAATATATGAGGCGAGTGTTGAAGGCAACAGGAATAGAGGGCGTCCGCGAAAGACCTGGCTTGACCAGATACAACAAGTGTTTGAGAATGGCCCCGTTAAAAGCCACAACAACCGCAGAACTTGTATGAGAAGATGTATAAATGTGGCCGAAGCAAAAGTGGTGTGCCGGGAGAGAAGAGTGTGGCGTTCAATCCTCTCTGCCTATCCCTGCGGGGAAACGTGATGGTTAGTTAGTTAGTTAGTTAGTGATGGTTAGTTAATTAGTTAGTTACTTACATACATAGTATGCAAGGGTTAAAAAGAAAGGAAATTTTTATTAATAATATTTATAATGTCACCATAAAACAACTTTGTAATTTTCGAAGAAGTTACTTTTTTTTGGACCGCAAAAAGTATGCTGAAGAATATGGCGGTTTTGGTATTTGTACCGCAAAAAGTATGCTTAGGAATATGCCGGTTTTGGTATTTGGACCGCAAAAAGTATGCTTAGGAATATGCCGGTTTTGGTATTTAGACCGCAAAAAGTATGCTTAGGAATATGCCGGTTTTGGTATTTAGACCGCAAAAAGTATGCTTAGGAATATGCCGGTTTTGGTATTTAGACCGCAAAAAGTATGCTTAGGAATATGCCGGTTTTGGTATTTGGACCGCAAAAAGTATGCTTAGGAATATGCCGGTTTTGGTATTTAGACCGCAAAAAGTATGCTTAGGAATATGCCGGTTTTGGTATTTAGACCGCAAAAAGTATGCTTAGGAATATGCCGGTTTTGGTATTTGGACCGCAAAAAGTATGCTTAGGAATATGCCGGTTTTGGTATTTAGACCGCAAAAAGTATGCTTAGGAATATGCCGGTTTTGGTATTTAGACCGCAAAAAGTATGCTTAGGAATATGCCGGTTTTGGTATTTAGACCGCAAAAAGTATGCTTAGGAATATGCCGGTTTTGGTATTTAGACCGCAAAAAGTATGCTTAGGAATATGCCGGTTTTGGTATTTGGACCGCTGGCTGTCTCGGTACGCGCCACTGGCTGATTGCTCTGAGGCAGAGCATGCAAATGCCATTTGAGGATGATTATTTCATAAGGATGATTTATTTAATGAATCGCAGTTAGGTAATGGCTACCGGGCACGCCTCGCCAAGGTCTGCGGCTTCCCTCATTTCCACGGCTGCATTCGACGAAGATGCTTGCATTTCAATTTGGTTTAATATTTATTGCGGGGTGCTCTTTATAACGGAGCGGAAGCATATGTTAAAAATAATACGATAACTGCCTGTCATTACATGTATTAGTACAGTATGGTATTGTAAATTGATAAAAATGCCGCTTCGCTGAAGTAGGTCCGCGACACAACATGATCAATAAAGATCCATTAAAATATTAAACTAAAATATAAATAAAGCTCTCTAATAGAAAAAATCACCAATTTCAATTTTCGTGGATGGACATAATGATTATTGATGTTTTTATCAACCGCGAAAATTGTGATTGTTTTACTTTTACCGATTTACTTGCCACGAATCTTAAAAACCAGAAGAATTGACACAGTGTAACATGCTCAAAGATGTACTGAAAATCGACACATGAAAAATCGGAACATGAAAAAAAAACGAGTGGAACCGGGAAAAACTGACGGTTTTCAAATCTATTTACAGACCCACCCTTACATCAAAATTGGATCCTGACGGAGAGAGTGAGAGTAAGGATCCAGGCTGCCGAGATGGGTTTTCTGAGGGTAGCGGAAGTCACACTGATGGAAAGAGTGAGAAGTTCTGACATAAAGCACACACTTGGCATGGAGCCTCTACTCCTACACACAGAAAAATCACAAATGAGACATGTACTAAGAATACCAGGGAAACGATTACCAAGATGAACCCCGGAAGGAAGGCGACCTGTGGGTCGACCCAGATTAAGCTGGGAGGAGCAACAAAAAAATATGTATGAAAACAGAACGGGTCTAGACTGGTTGAATCATGCAGAAGCAGCGCAAGACAGGGGAATATTGAAGCACTTTGTCGAGTCTTCGGAACTCCGACCCTACGACAAGGGGATGTTTTTATTTATTTACGGCTCCGAAAGAGCCTCTAATAAAGTATATAAAATATCAATAGTATTTCAAAATTACTCTGAGAAGTTAGAAGTTATTTAGAGAAGTTCGTTACAAAGATTTTTCAATAGTTGTACAGTATTTTTTATTTTATTTATTTAAGGAAACAGAAAGTACAATTAATACGTAATGTGTCTTTACATATTACTTTTACGTGAAATTTCCTGAGGTTAAAGTAATGGACTAAAAAGTAAAATTAAACATAACTTTATAAACATGAATATATAAAAATTATCTTAAGGTAAAGAAAATAAATTATATATATTAGAAAATAAATTTACAATACATAAGTGTCAAAAAGAAAGAAAAATATTTCTGTGGGGTCAACGACCCGTTTCCCCACGTTCCATAACCATCGCTGACGAATTTAATTATGTGATAATAAATATTAAACGTCACAAAATTTATAAAACTGGGAAGACTTCGGTGGCTGGGTCATGTGGAGGGAATGTCCGAGCATCAAACACCAAAGTCCCTGTTGAACTCAAGGCCAATAGGGCGAAGGAGCTCAGAAAGGCCAAAATTAAGATGGAGTGACAACGTCCTCAAAGACATCTCTGCCTTAGAGCTTCGGAACTGGAGAGAGCTGGCACTAGACCGAGATGTGTGGAGGAAGATTATTGAGGAGGCCAAGACCTACTAAGGGTTGTAGTGCCAAGAGTGATGATGATGATGATGAAATACTAAATGTGTCAGTGGTGAGGGAAAAAAAATTTCCGCTGTGACTCCCCGTTCTCCCAAGGAACTAATTTAATTCATCTGTGTATACATTTTATACATAATAATTGGTACGTTATATTAAAATTGTTGTACTTTTACCCTTCACGGCTTTCACGCCCTTATGTAAGTAAAAAAAATATGATTATAAAACAATCCAAAAGTAAGTAATAAATTCAAAGTAAAAACAATTCTAATATATCATTAAAATTTTACAAATATGTTTGTTTCTGTAAGAGTTCTTTGTTTATCTTAATGTATAAATATGTATTTACTATACGCGCGCAGGGGGGAAACATTCTACCGCTGTGACCCAATCCACTCGTCTAAATGAGATGTCTAGTTCATCTCTGCACAATTTTATACTCTGTGATGCACACACTTAACATTTCGCTGTCTGTGTTATATTGCGTGACAGTTACCGTTGCTAGCAATCTGTCGCGATGGTGAAACATTTCAACTAATCAGGATGTGCCTTGGGTCATTTTAAAAAGTTGATTCAGCCTTTTGATCGAGCTGCGTAATGGCGAGCGGGCATTGAGCACCGGGTCCCGGATTCGCCGCACAATGCAGCGGGTAATTAGCGGCCAGCGCCTTGTTAATCATCGGCTAGACAAATCACCGCTCGCGGGTCAGCTACCTCATTCCACGCGGCCGCTTGATTGATGGCGGCCGCCCGTCATTTGTTTAAATGCTTTATTTTCACGTCAAGCGGTAGCAAACACATTCTGTACGACGTGTTGTATGCAATATGGATGGTGTGTCTGCCCGGCTCTTTGATGATCATAATTTAATCATTCAGGCTTAAGCTCTCGGTTAGAATGCTACCGAATGCTCGTGCGCCGATTAGCGCGCACCGGTGTGCATTATTTATTAAATAAAATAAAAAAATATTTTTACGCTGCAACATGAAATGACGCCTATTCCGGACACGCTGACCCTGGCAACACTAAACCACCACCGAGCGTTATTTATAAAAAGGAAATGGACCACATGATGCGCTGATTCCTTTCCCTCGTACAGTCGCGATCGCACGCTTCTTGTCCTCCCTTCTTTATTTAAATTGAAATTTACGACATATTCAATAAAAAAACTTTGTAAAAAAGAATTTGTGTTTTGATTTATATACCGCTAGAGCATAATCAACACTAATTAACGTAATGTTGAAATTCAAACATGTTAAAGTAAGTCATTTTTCGTGAGTATTAGCTGAGTATTACTCCGAAATTCAAAGTACAGGACATTATATAGAACAAAACACGCGGATTAATTATATATCAACTACACTTGAGTTTTATAAGATATTTTGGTGTTTCTACATCTTTTTTAGCCAACGTTTCAGATCCCATTGCAAGGATCCATCATGAGGGCTGATGTGTTATTGACAACAAGAATATGAACGTCCATAAAAACCTAAATACATTTATATTATTGGTTAAACCTTGAATAAATTAAAATTCACAGTATTTTCCTATGCAAAACTTAATCAAAGTTTTATAATATTTATTTTTAATCCTTAAAATGTCATACTGATGATAACACAGGGATGCAATAATACATATAAACAATATTTGCAATATATTTAATATTATCTTTGTAAAACTGATTGTGTGATACAGTTTCCATCACAATTACTTTCCTCAAGAACTGTGTACGAGTATATGTAGTGTAGATATCAATAATATTTTTTTATAATTACAATATATGTAATAAACAAATGAAAATAATGTTGATGAATATTCGAGATTTGTTTGAATTCATCTTGCAAAAATATGTTCGAATGCGAAATATTGTGCACGGATTTTGGACTAAATGATTCATTGATGCTTCGTGAGTTCTTCTTAGAATCTTTCATTTATGAAAAGACACCACTGACGAGCATTTTTTGTCCACACTTGAGAGATTGGATGCTTAAAGATTAATGTAAAAATAAAAAAGAAGTATGTACTCATTGAGGTTGAAAATATACTTTTTTAAAAGCACTCCTCAAATTAACCTCACCTTAATGTTGCAGTAACCGTTGCTAAAGCTTATTAATTAGAGTTCAAGGTAAATCATTTTTCCTTACATCGTAATTATTACTTTCTCACTTCCGCTAATTTAAAGAGTCAAATGTTATACAAAAATATTACAATTTATTACTATTTAAAAACCTAATTTGTGTTGAAATTAAAAAAGTTCTGAGTGGTTATACTTCTGATTATATTAAATCGGTATCAGGGTAGTAGCGATTGTAATTTTTTTTCATGAATATGGTTGAAAAATCCGTTTATAAATGTTCAGCCTTAGCTTAATAATAATTTATATGTTTTTATAGACAGCCAGTGGTGTTTGAGTTTTGGGGTTAGTAGCATTTGGAAAAAATGCGTATTTGACGGAATTTGAACTTATAGTAATTAAATCATTTTGGATCAACAGCCTTTGTATTATGATACATTACAGTACATATATACCTATTACAATGGATTAAAAATCATTGGCCGTGTTTTTCCAAGCCCAACAATTGCTTGCATTAAATAAACTGTATATTCACAATACCATGTAAAACTCTCTCATCACAATTCTATTCCATAAGTTATGATTAATTATATTTAGCACATACCATAAATTGCTAAAATTTACCCCACCCTCCTGATTTTACTGACATACGCATATACTGTAACTCCTCTTAGTACTGTGGCTGTTAAAAAATATTGTTTTTTTTTATTTTTAGTCATTTTATCACGCTGATATAAGCTTCACCTGTTTGACAGGACGAAATCTGGTAATCGATATTTTACCCGCTACCAAATATTACTCAAATCCAGCTAAAATTTTGCACACGTATTTTTGATAACAATACATGAATCAATTCTCTAATTAATCAATTAATCTATCATAATTAATTAATCAAAGTTTTCTACGGGAATATAATGAGATCACCAAAAGATATATTATATGTTGGGGTAATTTAAGACTAAAAAGTAGAAAATTATATTACACGAAAAAATAAATATTAACTACGCTTGTATGTAAAAAAGTAAAAAATATATTATCGACTATAAAATTTTTGTCTTACTCTGTAAATAAAATTGTGGTCGCTTTCCCTCCGTCAACAACAGAATTCATGTAGCTATAGTTAGCGCTCGCCGTTTATTTGGAGCGAGAAGCAAAAATTTTTTGGTTGAAAATTATTTTTTTAATTTTTGTATTTAAATGCTTATATTTAAATGGCACCTACATTTAAATATAAGCGTGAAAAATAATTTATTCGTATAATTTTATAAAAGCGCATTTTTTTAATATAATTTTTTTAATACATATTAGGAAGTGAAGCCTGGAGCTGGCATAAGAGGAACGAAAGTAGACTGAATGCAGCGGAGATGAGATCCCTTAGACGTATGTTTGACAAATCCGTTTATGATAGAGTAATGAATGAAGATATTAAGAATGAATGTAAAGCTGATCTTAGCGTAATTATTAGAATTAAAAAAGGGTGGCTCAAACAGTTTAGGCATGTTGAGCGAATGAATCAGGAAAGAATGGTAAGAAAGATATAAGTATTTATCTTTCTTACCATTCTTTCATTTGTCCTTGCTTTTGTATTTAAATTGCTATAATTTTTATTCTGATGTATTATATATTGTTTTTCTAATGCATTATATTTTATTGGACTATGTCCATTAATATCAATAAATAAATAAATAAAGTATAATGCAAGTGTGGATGGCGCCAGAAAGAGAGGGCGACCGCGGAAGACGTGGCATGATCAAATTTACCAGAAACTGGAAGATGGTCCCGAAGCCTCAACAACCGGCTAGCTTGCATGCGAAAATGTATGAATGTGGATGAGGCGAGAAGAAGACAGGACATAAAAGTGTGGAGCTCTATTTTATCTGCCTACCCCCATGGAAACGGCGTGATAGTAAGTAAGTAGTTACATAGTTTTTTAAGGTTGTCTTTATTTCGTGCGGGAAAGCCGAGTGAAGAGTACTCTTTGATATTTTTTTGAAACGCACAGATAATTACGGTAGTAATCAGTAATCAGCATCCACACATTAATGACACTCACGGTAAATAATGAACAGAATTAATGTGAATCATTCTTCCCTCCACCGACTGTGGGGTCAATGAACTATAATGTGGTTTTGGACCCAAGACGAACGGATGAAAGAAGAGAACTTGTAATTTAATTACGTATTGAAAGGATGTAGAATAACGAGATATTTGAAGCGTTTTAATAAAAAGGTTATGTATACTTTACATATTATATATATATATTTTATATATTTTACGCCCGTCCTACAAAGCAGTTTACGACTGGAAAATCGATATTTGTCTCTGGGTTAAACAAGAATAATCTAAGCAATATTTTTGTATGTAGGTATGTTCTAAGAACACAGTTACTAGATTTTGTCCCCAGAGAAGATTTTGTCTCTAGCATAGTCCATTCAAATTAATGAAAGATTCTCAGATTTGAACATATACCTATAAAAGTTTCTTATTTTACGAACGTTGCATTGTGTAGAAGTGTAGAGTGATCACTTAAGCCAGTTCGTACAGGTTGTAAACCCTGCGCCATTATATAAAAAGACTTCCACACACGTTTTTCATATTTATAGTCTCTGTGAGACTTCTATAATCTATCTTAATCAATGAATAATCTTGCTTGGAGAAGTAGCTTTCTCATTTAATTTTTGATTTTGAATTTCCTTATATTTTTAATATAATTGAAAAACTACCTATATGTACCTGTTTGAACGTGGATCTTAAGTTTCCATTGGAGTGAAACTTGACCTGTTTTTGATAAAGGAATAGTAAAAAGTGACGCGAGTTCATTGCTTTGAAATATAAAAAATGAATTATATATTTTTATTAACAATTATATATTTTTACGTCTTCAAAAAGAGCGAAATGAATTTGTAGTGACATTATTCATATAATTAATAGAAACGTACTTTGTTTTCACCACTTTTATATTGAGAATATCAATTTGTTTCAAGACCAATAGCCCCTTTGTCAGGATACAATGTATTGACAGTCAAAATATAAAAATATATATATAAATAATCAAACTTCAAATTCAATAGTTTAAAAAACCCGAATGTTATTCAACGAGCTTTCTATACCAATAATAAATTTAAAAAATACATATTAAATAATAAGGATAAGTGTGATTATTAAAAAAAAAGTACCGAAGGATCTAGAATTATCTACAGCTTTCGAGAGACGTCTGAAAATTTCCAGAAACACCTGGAAGTCACGAGAATTTTCTCGTAAACACTAGAAAATACTAGAGGATGCGGAATTCCAAGTGATCGGGTATAAATACACAAATCCAGGCCGCGGAGCGCAAATGTTATTCTGCCGTTCTTACAACGAATTAGCGGCGAATCACGAAGCGAAAACAGTGTTTCTATCGGGCGTGTGAACCAAGCGACAGATAATTAAGTGAAGTGCTTACTCTTTTGCGATATTTGAACGGAGATTTCTTGAAAGAGTATTCCGTGAAATTAAAGATTTATGGACGAGTGATATATATAGAAGATTAATAGTGTAAAGTGTCGTTTTACATTGAATATTTATTATTCAGTAATTAATAAATCTCTAATTGTATTCCACGACAATATATTATTATTACAGACATTATAATTTAATAATTTATCCTAACTTTACTCCAATTGTTAATACAAAGTTGTTAATTAATTAAAATTGACAAACATTTTTATTCGTACGTAGATCCAGTTCACGTTGACTCCTCCGTGTTACCTACACTACATGCATGTGTAAGTGGTGTCGTGTCGCGCACACATATCGGTGGAATGGACGTCTCGTCTACCCTATCCGAGTGTAGTTGAGGAAATCGTTTTATGGCCGTGTTATGACACCAAACACGGATTTCCCGTTTATACCCCACATATAAAACAGAGTTTTTTTCCGCAGCATTACGTACACTTTACATTCTTTTGATTTTGGGAATATTATTACCTATGCAATTTTTATATATTGTATGTACGAGGATTATATTTATTTTTATTTTCTATCGTATGGAGATATGATGTTATATCTGAATAACGTTAGTCAATAATATTTTTCACGACTTACGACAAAACATATTTGGTGAATTATCTTATACCACGTACAGGTAAATCAAAACAAGATATGTATTGATGATCTACCGCCAAAAAAAAATTCTTATAAAGGTATACAACGACAGACGCAATATATTAAATTATAAAAATAATAATAAATTTCTCCATGTTTATAGATTTAACTTTGTGGTTGGACATAATCATTAATTTTAATTAAATAACTTTGTATTAACCACTTAACTAGTAACTCTACGTCTACCGGTTTCGATACCAATGTATCTTCATCCGGACGGACGCAAACTAAGTATCCATTATGCCCCAGTTCAAAAATTGATTTGTTTGCTAGAATAGACAATGGATAGTAATTTTGCGTCCATTCTGAAGATACAGTGGTATCAAAACCGGCAGACACAGAGTTACTAGTTAAGTGATTAATACAAGTTGTTTAATTAAAATTAATATTAAAATCGTAAGTATAATGTAGTATATCTTATTATACCATACTAGTTGCAACCCGTCAAAAATGACGGAACATTGGTCCGCGTCTTTGCTAATCCCTAGTATATACATTTATACATGCATGCGTTTATCGGCCGGTTCGGGTTTGGTGGCCCGGGCTCAAACCCTATCGCCGGCCGTTTTATTAGCCTTGAATTCAAACAAAATTACGGACAGATAACGAAATTATTATGTTTGATTATAGTTGCTCATAATACAAGGTAAGTAATCCAGTGCCACACATTTTCTACGATTTTTTGTTGTTGATTTTGACACTTACTTACCATCAGGCCGTTTCTCCGCGGGGATAGGCAGAAGGGACAGAGTGCCACACTCTTCTGTCCCGACACACAACTCTCACCTCATTCACATTCATACATCTTTGCATTCAAGCACAACTCTCACCTCATTCACATTCATACATCTTTGCATACAAGCACAACTCTCACCTCATTCACATTAATACATTTTTGCATACAAGCGCAACTCTGGACATGCCACTCATGTCCTCTCTTTCTGGTGCCGTCATATATTTTTCTTACCATTTTTTCCTCGTTCCTCGTTCTTTCGCTCAACATGCCCAAACCATCTGAGCGACCCTTTATTCCATTCTATCGACTATGATAAGATCAGCTTTATATTCTTTCTAACATCTTCATTATTTAATATTTTATTATTTTATACAGCATACGCAAAAATTATATTGAATTTTTAAAAAGGATCTAAAAAAAACATTAAAACCATAGTGAATTCCGAATCTCTCCAAGGCATATTGAAAATTTTATAGAGATGTCTGTAGCAGGTAAGTAATCATTTCCCATGGTAAAATTTGATTTAGAATTCGTAGACTACGCGATTCTTACATTATTCCTATTGTTGTAGTACCTTGTTGGTCTTGTAGTTAGGACTCTCGCCTCGTGATCCAAAGTTCGCGGGTTCTAATCTCACTCCAGACCAGCAAGTTAGTCCTATTTTCATAGCACAAGCGTTTAGCTTAGATTGAAAATAGTAAGAATATTGATGTGACACGTATTCCGTGTTCGCATCTCTATTTAAAAAAAAAATTCGTCATCGATTCCGTTCAAAGGTATCAAACAAAATAATTTCGTTGTCTGTCCGTCCGTCTGTCCCCGTATCTTTGAGTAACGTCCGTAATTTTCGTTCGAATTCACGGTTAAAAAACGCAATTAAACGTCCGGAGATGGGACTTGAACCCCGGGCCAGCAAACTCGAAGTGGCCGCTCAACGCATGTTGCTATGCCGCCTCTCCGTGGCTAAAAATATACTATAAATATATACTAGGGCTTAGCAAGGCCGCGAGCCTATGTTCCGTCATTTTTGACAGATTGCAGCTAGTATCAAATAACTAGTTATCAATATAATTTTGATCTTACGATAAAAAACAGTAGTTGCGTTTTTCGATATAAAATGTGGTTAATTTTTATTTTTACTCTCCTGTAAATTTATATATTTTTATCTAGACAATTTTCATATATTAACAAGAATTGTGTATATTATTTTAACTTTTTCATTTTTTTTTTCATATTTTCTCTTATTATTCATATTTAATGAAATTATATTATGTTTTTTTAGAATGGGAATAAAACTATGTTTACTCTTAACTTGCGTTCAATTATACATTTTGTCTTCTCGATAGTAATAAAAAATCGTAGAGGCCGCCCCAGATCAAGTTACATAGACAAGGTTATCAGAGATGTGCGTTGTAGCACTTACTAAGAAATGAAGAGGCTGGCAGGTGACAAGGAGGAGTGAAGAGATCGAGATCCTTGGATTTTGACCCAAAAAAATAATACACTAAATACTTAAGACGTTGATGAGTGGTTCTGTTACCCTCTAAACTCGCGTAGATTTTTTTTAAAATTTTTTCAACAGGCCAAAAGTCCAATAACAGAAGCGAAACACATCACAAAACACCAAGGCTTGAGTAAATCGTACACCTACATTAATTGTGTCCTCACCGGGAATCGAACCCGGAACCCTCGGTGTGAGAAGCCAGTGTCATGCCCACTGAGCTACTAAGGCCATCGTATGAGTATGTATAATATAGCTCAATGGATGGAATAAAACTATGAGTGAACACATTTTTATTACATCCATTCTGAAGATCATCATGAATAGAAATGATATCAATTTAAAGAAAACTCACTAATAAATAAAACTATTCCTTTTATTATCAACATGTTTCAGGATCAATAGTCTTTTCATCCAGGATACAACGTATACCAAAAATTAAAATTGGAAAAAATTGGGCCATTTGCCCCGAAACATATCGATAATTCAATAAATAGTCTCACAGTGACGACTATTTATATGAGGAAACTATATGAGCTAGCTTAGGTGATCACTCCACACAATGCAACGTTCACCAATTCCACCGTGAGAACTTCCACACATTATAATTTTTTATATATGTATGTTCCAAAGCTGGGAACCTTCCGTGTATTTGATTGGACTATGCTAGAGATATTTGTAGTCCTTTATAATGTAGTCTATGAAACGGTGTACACAGATTTATATGTATACAGTATTTATATTACACAGTATACACATAAAAATATTATTAGAGTGTCAAAATTTTATTAATATAAATTAGAAAACACCTATGAAAAATCACGGAACATGAATTGGTTCGCGTATTTGCTAAGCCCTAGAATATAATATACTATATTTTTTACGGTCTACGGAGAAGAGCCCGTAGAAGCATGCGTTAAGCGGCCGGTTCGGGTTTGCTGGCCCGGGATCAAGCCCCATCTCCGGCCATTTAATTTGTTTTTTTTAACCAAGAATTAGCTTTGTGTAACTAAAAGTTACACGAAGTTACGGATAGACAGACAGATAACGAAATTATTATATTTAGATAACGTGACCAGAAAGTTATTTGACTGTTATTAAAGAAGAAATTATATTATTCAAAAACTTGATAATTTAACGTTTACTTGCATTTTTACATTCGTAAGGACCCTTGCACTTGGACAACCCCTAACGTAAGGCTTTGTATTCGTCCCGGGGGCGCAGGCGGCGCTCCCATCCCCAATTGGCATTCACGCCATCCCGTCCGCTCGACCTGCGCCGCAAAATTTTACAGGAATATTTCAAAGTTCTGACTTATAATCGGATTACGTAAAGGTGGGCAAAGTGATGCCTTTACGAGTTTACATTATTCGAGTGGAACGATCGAGTACCTTTCTTGAAAATATGGATACATTGTACCAACTGTACTGTTGTAGTTTCTATCTATTCGAAAACATTATCCAATGTCCAAGATTAACATTTACGTCTTAATTTTTTAAAGTTTCGTAATGTTTTTGAATTAAATTAATTTAAAAAAAAATAACACAGGGGTTTTACAAACAATAAAAGGTAAGGTATTACAATTTCAAGCAATAACACAAGCTATAGTTGCTAATAGTAGTATGATGCAAGGGTATTATTATTATATATTATACAATAACATTTTCTATACACACCATTACAGATCACATCAAATCACATACGCCACATCACATTACTTCAAATCAAATTTTTAATATTTATCGCAAAAAAGTTGATTTTTTCGATGACATGTTAAACTTTGTTAAATAATTGGTTTCGGAAAAAATAACTTACTTCAAGATGTATAAAATACCTTGCCGGGGGAAATGTTTGTGAATTATATGAACTCAACTGGTTATTGATAAAAACAAAGTTCAATACTAGGTACTTCGATTTAAATCATATAACCTTTTTTATAAAGTCAAATAATTTATTATATATTCTTTATCTTCTCGTCGCGTTTTTATTTTTATTCTGTCAGATGCTATAATTTTTATTTAATTGATTAAAATACAAATGAATGGAGCGAACAAAGGTTAATAAATTTATGTTTTTGGTTAGATTTTTATCATCTTAAAGAAGAAGAGGATTGTTTTCGAAATCCGTTTGATAAAGGTATAAACATAAGTGATTATATAAATTAAGTTTACTATTTTGAGTCAAATAGTTTAAGTTAAATGTTGTAAATCCAAGTTTATAAATACGATTGATATATAATATTTACGACCATTTATAATAAATATGTATTAAAAATATAATAATGAGTGTACAGAAAAGAAGTTTAAGAAATATTATTAAAAAAAATTTTTTTTTCTCCATTCAGGATATAGTAAATGCATTTCCATGTTTAAGCACATTACTTCAGAAATCGACATTTTCCATGTAAGCGAGAGTCAGTTCAGAAAAGAACTTCTGCTGTAGAAAGTCCTGGCTCTCGATTTTTTCTTCTTTTTAATTTAATATTGCATTTTCATATACTAATATATTATTTATATGCTTTACTTTTATGTATAGTGTAAGTGGCGTGCTTTGATTTGAAGCATACATTAATTATAAAAATCATCATCAATCTATATATACTATAAAATTCTGAACAACATATTATGCATGTATATATTAGTTCCTGGCATAAAGAAGTTCACGGAAAAGTAGAAAAATATATTAACAATATTATTATTTAAATAAAAATACTGATTAGAATATAGATAATTTTTACTACATCATTTAAATATTTTTTTTTTGAAAAATAGACTATGTAATAATAAAGGAATTATGCTATGTTAAATACACCTTACTGTGAGTGGTTTGCTTGAATCACTAGACGAAATAAACATTAAATTTTAACATCAAAACAACAAAATTAAATTTTTGCACACGTTTATTTCGTTTACGTGTTCCAAAATTACATCTGTTAGGAATTTTTTTGTATTATTATTGATAATTAATATTATAGACAGGGAGCCCCAGCAAGTAAAAAAAAAATCGGGTGCCTTCTTTATAATTAAATGAAATTCTCGAAAAAAATTGCCAACTTTGATATCGCTTATCATAGTATTTCACCCAAAGTGTAAAGTGAAAAGAATACTTTCTATACAAAAATGAATGTTAAAATCTTCTCCGAATTATTTTTTTTACTAGATACTAGACACCCTGTACAATAAATATTATTGTGTATTGGCATATATTGCATCATACTGAGTTTTTTTCAATTGATATGTGGTAAAACGTAAATTTGTAAGATAAGATGTCCATGTAGCCACATTAATACACGACCGAGGCATTTGATATAATATTCGTTTGATTTCCTAATCTGAAGTATGTGTAATCATGCAGACACCCTCCAGCGAGCCCGACCTTTGGTGAATCTACCCCACTAGAAATAAAAGAAACAGGAAACTTAAAATTTTCGCATTGGTTGAAAGTTTCGTCCCCCGTTAGTTTGCGGGGTGGGGACTCGCGGGGTGGTGGAGGGAGGGTGGGAGTGACGCCACAGCCTCCGGTTTAATATGTACGCTCCGTCCAGTCTCCAGAGATTGGACCTGGAGAATGCCAGTGTCCGTGTGCCGTTTTCATGAATTTAAATTATTTTCTGGTTTTTATATTGTGAGTGGATTTTGGTTTAGTTGTGCCTTCCGATTATCAAGAAAGATATTACTTAAAATGAACCACATCATCAAGTATATAAAACTTCTCTTAAGGTTTTGAAGCACCTCTTTATTAACAATATAGTAAGAAGTGGAGGAATACTGCATTGAAAATCATATTACTATCATTTATCGAAGCTCAAAAATATGTATAGCAACAATTCCAACGAACAAAACAACAAAATATCAACAAAGCAACAATTATTGGTAATTGTTTTTTTTTGTAAACGCACGATAATATTAGTTTATAAACCAACTCTAAATATATACTGATATTTCTCTGTATTCAAAAATATAATTTTCTTAGTTAAAAATAATATTTCTGTCCGTTGGCCCACGGGCACTGTCTTCTCAAGACCTCTCCATTTTCCTCGAGGACTACGGTATGCAAAGTCCGGGAAACTCTCCCTCACCCCTCGTTCTCTCCCTCCCCAATTCATCCCCTGTCTTAAACCACCCCATTTCTCAAACCTCCTCGCATGGATCACTTCCCATATCCAGCGAAGGGGTTAGCTCAAGCGCCTTCTGTAGATACTTTGTTGTTTGGTTATTAAATAGTTTGTTTATTAAATTTTTTGAAGATTATCGACATTATGCTGTAAGGATTCAAAGTAAGTTTTATAACATTACTTTTTTATTTTAATGTAGAAAATATTTATAAACTGTTTTAAATATTTAAAGTATTTAAACTGGTTATATGTTTCATATATTTTTTAATTGACTCGTTAATTTCTTGTTAACTGTAAGGAAACGAAGAGGAAGAGTAGTTATGTTTAATTAAAAATTTAAACTGTCATGTAATTCATTCATGTTTATAAACAAAATTGTTAATCGATGGTATTATAATAATTTTTAACACGACGAATAAAATTCAAAATTGAGTACTGGGAATAATTGCAATTATTCAATAATAATTGTATTACATTAATATTCCCATCAATTTGGGTGATTTCACTCAACCCGATGCAAAATAGATAATTTGTTAAATGGTTCAATCTCAAAATTCATAAGAATCTTTTTAGTTGTTAGTTAAAATTGGGCCAGAAAACATTTAACATATAATTATAAGTCTGACAAAGTATATTTCACATTAATCTTTCTTTAACTTTAATAATTATTATTCGAAAAATATTTATATTCTAATATGTTTTAAACATAAATTGGACATTCATTGTTATTTTGTGATGTAAATGGATATTGTTGAATAGATGTTATGGACATGATTTTAAAATAAACTTTATTTCTATTACTAGCTGTAACCCGTCAAAAATGAAGATACTTTTACTTGACACTTTTACAATTTGCAAAAAATTAAAAGATTATGTGTAAAAATAAATTAAATTTACGTTAAAAAAAATCGTTATAAATAATTAAGTAAAAAAATCGGAAGAAAAATTGTAAAAAAATACTATAAAAAAGTTACGGACGTTACATGAAGTTTCGGGGACAGACAGATAACGAAATTATTATAATTGGGATAAGTTGTCATAAAAAATTAATGAAATTTACAACATTTGCGAATGGTTTTTATTGTATTTATTATTGTATTGATTTATGATATTATTCATCAACATCATCATCATCCCTTGCCAATATGTTGCCAGATGTAGCTTTTCATAATCCTGCTTACTTTCTTACCACGCGGGGGCAGACAGAGAGGATAGAGCGCCACACTCCAATATCTGGTTAATACCATTCTCATAATCCATTCTGCTCATGCCACGTCTTACGCTATCGTCCTCTCTTTCTAGTGCCGTCAACACATATTTATCTTACTATTGTTTTTTTATTCGTTAGCTCAATTTCTTTTCATTCATTTGAAAAACGATCCATAATTCCTCCTGTGGTGAATTCGAGTAAATCAATTGATTGTTAAATAATTTTTTGTAAATGGGCAGAAAATTATGTAAATGTTAATGTTAATCAATATAGGCGCGTGCAGTGAAAATATTTAAGCATGACTTTTACGTAATCATATATTTTGGAAAAAATATAGAATTTCATAATTTATCCAAATATTGTGATATATGATTACTATGAAAATAATTGTAAAAGGATTTTATTTCAAATATTTGCTTACGTAAAAATATTCAATGTTCCCAATGCACGCCTTTGAAAGCACCGACTGGAAGGGGAAAGATAGGGAAAGTGCTGGGGCCGGGTGGGGGGGGGGGGCGGGGTTGGGGGGTGGGTTGCTTGGAAGAAGGGAGCGGTTAGGTAGGATTGGCAAAAGCGCTCTGAGGTGACCGAAGTCGGGTGAAATTAGTAGAATCGGTAGGTTTTTGGTAGCAAGGAGGTCTACGTATTGGTGTTCGATGGACGGAGAACTATTGAAGACCTAGACAAAAATTCCGTTTAAGAGCATGAAAGATGGCGATACTGCGGGGGGCAACATGAGAAGTGGAAAACTGGTTGTATTTGGCTTTGGAACTACACACACACACACACACACACACACACACACACACACACACACACACACACACACACAATATGAGTTATTAAATATAGTTTCGTGAGGAGCAGTCCCTCTCATAATCAGGTGTAGATAATAACTAACTTAAATACAAAATTTATCAATCTAATCTTGTAGGTCGTGGGGGCGCGCGGTGGGGGAGGGGTATTTTTTTCCGAAAAAAGCTCTAGGATTGGTGAAGTGAACTGAAATGTGATATTATTTATTAGTGTGTTTTTAGTTTTCAAGTTTTTGAGCATTTCAGTGATTATTTATTATCCATCCTCTATGAGCAGAATTGTTTCTATTTGTGACTATCGAAAGAATGATTATTGTTAATTATAAGATTGGCAAATTTGGAGAAATTGTTATTTTTTAAGCAACGGCGATGTGGCCTATATAAAAGCCAAACCACGAGAAACTTTAATAAATGAATAAATATAGTAGTAATTTAATAACTTATATTGTGTGTGTATATTACAAGGTAAAATAAAACATATTTTAAATTATAATGTCCGTTGTTTAACAAAATTTTCAAGTTGATCATGATTAACGTTTTTTAGTAGGATGTAGGTACTGTACATCGTTTTTCTTGCCTTGTATTCATAAATAAATACATAATGTGATTATTGGAAACAAATAGAGCCTTTTAAAATATCACGCAGGGAAATAAATATTGTCTGGATAAACAGACTATAGAAGATAATACAAGATTTTAGCAAAAAAATTTGTGAGAATGTTAATATCGCTTTTCTAAAAATTTATTAAAATTAATTTATACGAACGTAATGGCCGAAAATCAATTTGTCGAATTTATATTGCATCATATTATATTGATACCTAAATAAGTGTAAGTTAGGTTTACTTAAAAAGGTTAAATTGATCATTTTTTATATTAAGCTAATAATCACAATTGCTCTATGATAAATTGTGGACATAGGAAAATAATTAAAATAATAATAATTTTATTCCAGCGTAACCAGATTGAGTGTGCTAGACCTGTGTCCATATAAGTATACATAATATTACATTATGCAGTTATGCATACAACAATGAAGAAAATCGTATAATATAATTTTTGTATGGTATTTTTGTTGACAGAATTTTAAAATTTTAATATTCATCTCTTGCCAAGATTATTTTGAGCAAATTAATCGTGATTATCTTTACGCCGATGATACAATTTTAGATTTTGTTTGAATGTTCCACTAAATATAATTATTCGTCACGGTATCGTGGCTGCGGGAGGAAAATAAAACACTAAATACATTTTTTTTAAATTTAAACGTTTCAACTGGCCATTAGGCATAATTAGAATTAATTAATTGAATCGGAGCACTGTTCTTAATTTCACACTAAATGTTTCTAGAATATTTCACACACTTTTTACGTCACTATCCTGCACTTTTTTGTATATCGCTACGTAGATCTCTTCTATTTCGCACGTAAGTATCGCTATGTCGCTTAGTCATTTCGCGAACCTTCGAGTTCTTTCTAATATACGCCAGATTGTTCGAAAGACTTTGATTATGTAACTCCTATTATTTTAGATTCTTGTGACTACATAATGTAATAAAATATTTCATTTAATATTAAAATGTCCCAGTTTTTTTTATACCTTCCATATTTGCGCGACAATTCAACGTTCCGGATAAAAAATAAAATCATTTAACCATGTTCGCGCCACCAAACACGTGTGTGTAGGTGGTACACGCGCACAAGTAAAATACATCCACCTGCGAGTCAGGCATCTCACGGCTTTCCCTAGATTTAGTTTGTATGATGAAAGTGTTCCAGAAATTTTGTACCAATTGTGCCCCTAGTGAGGGGGCGCAGGGGTGTATTGGGCGGGATTTATATAGGTACCGATTGTGATTATTCTTATTTCCAACAGTCCCTTTGTTCTGTCGCCCGCCACCACACTCCGCCACTGGCGATGCACGGTCTCCGCGGTAGCGTACCACGGGAAATGTAGAGAATAAACAAAAAAGTATTGATTCAGACCGATTTATGCAATTTATGTATTGGGCGTTGATATAAGTTGTATCTGTTTTTTCAATATGAAGAGAATAAGAAGACATAACAAAAAAAAATAGTCAATTGACAGACAAACACTTGAAATTAATTATCTTTTTATTAATTTGCTTCAGTCAGTGAATATGAACTTGACTAGAGCATTATTATGTGATTCGGACTAATTTATTAAGTACTATACAACAGTGAAGAGGGACCAACCATACACCCAATGCCGTTTTATGATCAGTAGCTCCAATATCGGCCCTACATTTTCGCCACTCAATTTGGCATTATTTATGGCTAAATTGGTCATCCTCCCCTCGCTACTTAAACTCATATGAGTGCAAGCGGCTCGGGGAGGCGTCCACACAAAACCGCTTGACTGTCATCATACAATACAAAACAATAGAATGAGCACTACACAACACTTTATACTCATTTTAGAATATTCATCCGTCTGGGATCGTACTTATTCACCATCAAACTCAAACAGTAGGTACTCTCTTAATGTATCTCTGGTCAATCGCCCGCTTTCTGTTTCGCTCGTTACTGTGGAATTGCCGAATTGTCACAACTGTTGTGAACGTCTCGGTGTTGTCGTCCCGCTTAGGTTAATACAGATTCGGGTTTCCAGACATTTTGCGAATCTAGTCGTCATTTCCACAGTTTATTCTGGACCCTTCTTGTAATTTCCAATTTACTCTAAAGAGTCCATAGTGTTCAGAAATCCTCGTTTACGTGTAATTCCTTCTGTTCTACAGTCACGTGACAGTATTCTACGTTATTATTTACAGCTTCTTGCCAACGGTCTACAACTTCTTGATGCATCTACAACATTCGGTTTTGATTGGAGAAATTTGTCATTCGAACAGAAAGAGGTGTCGAAAATGCTCACTTTAGTCTACTTGAAATTCCATTTTTTAGGCCTATAGTTGAATAAAATAATAGTTGTAATATATAAGCAAACACATTATCTTGTAGAGCAGGAAATTAAATCGTATAATCTTTACTAATTTGTTTAACTTTTGGCTTGAATTTTACAATTTGAAAAAGCGGATTTGATAAAGATGTAGGTAATCAAATATTAAAAATAAATTTAATTCAATTTTCAATTCAATTTATTTATTTTTTATAAACATTTACATTACAAACACAAAATTTAATTCGTAAATGTTATAATAAGTTAGAATTATCTAAGCATATATAAACAAAAGCAAAGTTTAAACATAATAGGTATATAAAATAATTCACATCAAAGGTGTAAGAGAATCCTGCTTCGGAATGCCCTCTCAGAGACATGGAACAGATCGACATCCAGAGTAATATTATTCAGCATAGCAGTAGCTCTTCCAACAGGCATAACCATTGGCAGGTTGGTCCTGTATATTGGAATGTGAAACAATCTATGCTGACGCTGTCTTAGGTAATTATCGGGAACATACAATATATATTCTAAATTTTGAATCTCTGATTGATGAAAATGTCCTATTTAACGGTGTAAAATAAGTTTTGTTTTTAAGTTACCAAGATATTTTAAGGCAGACCTTGTTAAACAAGTGTAATATTTCAAGTCTTCAGATATTATTCAGTTTAACAATGAATATCGTAAAAAAAAACAAAGTAGGTATGTATAAACTAAATAATTTATAAAATCTAAATATGAAAAAAAATATTTTTTTTCAATTCCATAATCGATGAACTTATTGGAATTGGAATAATTGTTTTACTTTTGGCACGCCTTTAAAAAAAAAGTATATCATTTGTGTTAACACCGAATACTAACTAGACTGGATGAAATAAGTCTTCAATAACTAAGCTAAACGCTTGTGCTATGAAAATAGGACTAACTTGCTGGTCTGGAGTGAGGTTCGAACCCGTGACCTTTGGATCATGAGGTGAGAGTCCTAACCACAAGACCAACAAGCTACTTATTATTAATTAATTAAATTAATAAAATGATTAAATAATTGAAAAATTAAATAAAAAAGAAAATAAAAAAAAGGTTTTGGTCTCTGTACACTTTTTTAACTATATTATGAACAAATTGGTCATTTGAACATGCAGAAAACATAAAACTAAAAAAATTGGTTCTGTAATATAACCAAATTATTGACATCATCGTTTCAAATATTATTTGGAAATAAAAAGGATTGTAATGGTCTTTAATGATGCATAGGTGTCTCGTATATGGGATCAAAAAGTTAAAGCGTAGCTCCTCGTTACGGGCCGCGAGCCGTGTGCTAGCATGATAGCAGCTACGGCGCTATCTCGTAGGAATTTTAAATTGGAGAAATCGCTCAAATGTAAACGATTTTCTTTTATTCCTTCACTCCCCCCGAACCTCCCCCTCTCGGTGTCGCCGTCACACTCGCACCTGCAGGAACTCTCCCTCGATGTAGTCACTTTGTTTCCACTTCTGTCCCGCTCGCTCCCTTCCGAGGAAGGATTTCCTCCCTTATTATTTTGCACGTAAAGACGGCAATTCTTTTCACGCAAATATTCGGTGATTTTTTCCTCCTCCTTTCAGAGATGGGCTGACGTCATAATAAGGATAATCGTTTTGTTTGGTTGAAAAATTGACACTTCTTTAAGGGAATTTATCTTTTTCTGTCGATTTTTTTACTTTTCTCGTAGATAGAGCGAGTAATCGTTATAACCGTAGATTATTGCGAGTAATATTGTTAAATGTATTTCATTTAAATTAAGATTCCGTAAATCTATTAATGTTTCATCATAACCACTATAGCCGTGATTCATTGAGAATCATTGAGAATTTTCCTTCCATGCAGTAATTTTCACTACTGCCTTTCATCGTTACGGGAAATACTCCAGTCGTTGACACAAAATTTTTCGTATTTCTCACTATTATCACCCCAACTTCTTTAAAGTCTTCTCCATGGTCTCTTCTCTTTGGGTTACTGATACAGTGCTATATCTCTTGTACATGTACACTTTTAATGGTTACCCACATTATAACAATATTATTACATTATAAATACAATATGTTAATTGCAGATTATGTCTTTAATTACTGTACGAAGAATATATGTATGTATATATATATGTTCAATATCATATTGTATGTATATACATACCTACAGTTTCACATTTTTTTATGCTTAAATATTATTATTATTTATTTATTTTTACACAAGATAACGTGATGAAATTTTAGATTGTCGAAAAATTCCAATTTCCTGCAATTTTCCCAGCGAGGTCAAATGCAATGAAAGACGCAACAATCTGGCGAGTCCCGGGAGATGACGGTGAATCGAAAGATATTGTGAAGGTCGCCAGAGAGGCTGTGTTACAGGGGCACTTATATGGTTTGGTTCTTCACACACAGCCTTCTTGGGGTCAAAAAAGTCAGGGAACTTGTGTCCAAGACTTTTTTTTAAATAACAAAGGTAACAAAGGTTACTTCTAAACTTATACATCAGTCTGTTATTATCTCTGTACAAGGTATTTCTGGTCAACCATCTGAAAATGATGCTAGATATGAACCAACCGAAAAAACACGCCACATTTATGCAATGTTTTAGCATTATGGAATACATAGAAAGAAATCGTAGAGCACTGCCACGTGTTTATTATTTCTTATTTATCATATTTATTTTTCTTTCATATTTTAGTAATTGTACGACATATTTATTGTTTTACTATTTCTATGGCATATAAATGTGCATAACATATTGATAGGCAATATAAAATACTATTTTTGTTTTTTTCATTAATTTATTTTTGAATATCAAAAATAGTTGAGTTGAGGTTCTCTCAAATATTTTATTCATAATTTTTAAAATAGATTTTCACAATTAAACACCACCACATTCAATTATTTGTGAAATTGAATCTTCGCTATTCGTATTTCGGTCAAACGAAGTACAGAATCGAAAAACTTCCAGATGATTACATCGAGGTCATCAACCATCGTAAAGCCCTTGTAACATTAATCAAGAAAGCACTCCACTAATATGCGAGGCCAAAAATATCCAGCAGCAAATTAATTAAACCAAGTTCACTCCTGCTTATCTTGTAAGTTTGTATACCGTATAACTAACTACTTTAGCAATTTACTTAACTATCCACCATTTTCTTATTTTCTTAATATCATCTCTCGCCCTTCTCCCTCGCGCGCGTTTGTCTGGTCGTCTCGCTGTCCCCCTCCGCAATGTTAATATCTGCCTTTCATAATAGCTTAAGTTTGGTACAAAACTTGTTGTTTAGCTTCGTGACGCAAGCATCAGAACGGCGAATACTTTACCACTTGAAGCATTTTCTTAGCCAAATTAATCAAAAAATAAATAATAAAAATGGTCCCGAACAATATTATGAGTGAGAGGGGATTATGACGAAAATTATTAGTATTTTGAAGTGGGGGAAAGGAAGAATGGGCTGTGTGACATATTCTATTTCCCGAAAATGCATAATTAATGCTTTAGAAGTAAATTATACGGCGTATTTTTTATCTTTTATATAAATCCTCGTTTGTTATGCGTAGGAAAATTTGAGAGAAAGCATTATATGAAATATGTAATTTTCCTTTGAAAAAAATTTGTTGAATAGGTATAGGTATAAAATTTTTGTTCTGAATGCTAAATTTTATAGTAAAAAACAAAACAATTTCATTTATATTGTGAGAAATTTGAAGATTGGAACTTTGTTTGATTACGTTAAAATCATGATAAATTCAGTTATTTCTCCTTTTTCATAATGTGTCCTACGTGTGGTTAGTCTTGGATAAGAAAGAAAAGTTATGTAATATATGTAATATATAAGGATAAAAAAAAAAGAAAAAAATAAAAATAAAATGTAAGAAATTAAGACAATCTATAGATATCTCAGAAAGACAATATGGGATAATGGGTATAGTAGTTTTTTTAGGGCGTTTTAGCTTGCGTCCTGTTTTAACTAGCTGGCTTAAGTGATCACTTTACACAATGCTACGTTTACAATTCAACCCGTGATCGACCACATAAAATATGGAAATATGGAAAGTTGTAGGTAATATACAGATATGTTATTTTGTACCTCGCTTTCTTTATTAAATACAATTACGCTATCGCCATGCGTGGTTGAAATTTGTCATCCCTTGAAACAGCGTACAGATGTTGCCACTGGTAATGAGACTGCTTTATTTTTTAACTATAGTATGGAGCAACATTGGAGATTTATATATTTTTGACTATTTTGATTTTTATGTGACATTCATTGGTACATTAGAAGACGCCTCAACATAACTTTAATATTTTACTCCTTTTTAGACCAAATGAGTCACTCATCCAAACAAAGTGACAACATAAATTTCATGCCAGGTAACATATTGTTTTAGGGTAATCATGATTCTATGTAAACTATGTTTAATTGTGGCTGAGTGTAGACGACGATTAATATTTTTTAAACATATTTGTATAAAATTTACTTGCATATAAGTAAGTTATAATTTTAAACTTTGCCTGTCAACACAGAGTATACTAAACAAAGTATTGAATAAATAAATAAAATGATTAATTTTTTTATTAACAATTGTTATTTTAAAATGTAAAATTTAAGTATTCTATTACTTCTGCTACAAATGCTAATAATAATTATTTTCATTCAATCTGGTAATTTATGTATAAATCACTGTAATTTCGGTACGTATTCCCATTTTACTTGGTTAAATATAAAAGAGATTAATTTTTAAAAAATCCGTACGCTGTGGCAAGTTCGTCCAGCGTGGACGACCGAGAAATCTTAGATTTTGTGGGTGCGAGCCAAAGCCAGACCACATAAGGTTCTTTCTAGAAAATTAATGTCCGCGCTCACTTGTATTAGTTAATGCCTTCCACAGGCATTAGCGAATAACAAAAGTTTGGCGATAGCAGGGAAACATTGGCGGGTTAATTTGTAAAGATTCCATGAGATATGACCTCGCGAGCTCCTGCGCCCCACCACTCGCGGTCGCCCTCAGCTAATGAAAAATCAGACCATAGTGTTAGGGGTGGATTGCCAATACTACGTGATACAGAGTGTCTAAAAGCTTTCACTAGAGATCACATAATTAAAACATTTCAAATGAAATAAAGTCTGTAATTTTAAACCGCAACATTAAAATATTTTCTTTAAATTTTAATGTATATTTTAAGTATACAGGGTGTAGTCCTTAATATTTAATAGGTTAGTTTCTGTTAGATATTAAAGACTGCACCCAGAAGTTCTTACAAAATGTTCAAGCAACAATGTCCTAACATCAACAGTAATGAGTATAAGCGATTTTTCAATATTTTTCACTTATCTTCTATAAAACGACGGACTATCATGAAGTTTACTAATAATATGTCAAATGCAATAATACTAACCTTGCAGAAATCAGAAGTTTTTTTTTATAAAAGTTTTTATTATTTTATTTCACTTGTATTAAACCAAATGAATTTTTAATAATCAATATAAGTTACTTTATTGATAGTTCAATATAATATATGTCAAAAATACTGAAAAAAACTCCATCACTATTGATTTTAGAACAAAATTATTTAAACATTTATTGACTCGTTATTTTACACATATATCGTCGTATAATTTCATTCTCTAATTTAAGTTTAGGTCACGGCTACAAAATACCTTTTCATCCGGAAGATCGCACCTTTAGTTTGCTTTATACGATACTAGCTATGCCTTTTATGATTTTTAGAAGACTGTTTGGATCGTCATAGAACTTTCGCGAACCTTCTAGAACATTCTTCTTCCAGAATTTTCAAGAAATTCGAATGTACAGGAACTTTCTAGACACACTCAGTTTAGAACCTTATAGAACTTTCGGGAATTTTCTAAAACCTTCTCCTTCCAAAACTTTCTAGAGTAGGTTTTTCCGGAACCTTCTAGACTCACCGACAAGGTTAGCGCGCCTATTTTGAAACAATCTGATGCATTTGCGGCCCATAACAAAACAATGTGCTAGAAAGCACATTTTCTTCACCCACTCCCACCCACACAGCCACTCCCACCAAACTCGCATACTTTTGATGTGACACCAAGGGCTATCTACCACCATAACCACCGGTGGGTGGTTGTGGCTGGTTATGGAGAAAACTTGGCGGGTAGGGAAACACGGGTTTCTTTATATATATACTAGTTTATATAGATATTATATATATATAGTAATATATATGATATATTGATTGTGTCATTTTCTATAGAAAAGTCCAACTTCTAATTTATTCTGCATCCAAGGTATTATTGGCTACCCTATAAATTTTTGTTTAATTTGCTAATGATCATGTATTTTGTCTTGCTTGCATTAAGTTGAAGACCATGTGCTTCGCTTGCATTAATGACTTTTGTGGGTAGAACTTGGAAACATTCCATGTAGTCTGCTAAAATTACATTATCATCCGCGTAGCGAAAGTTTTTTAATTTCTTCCCATTTATTACCGAGCCTTCAATTGCATCATCAAGGAACACCTTAAATATTTTTACCGCATAGAAGTTGAAGAGCATCGGCGAAAGAATGCAATCCTGTATTACTCCTCATCTTATTTTTACATCTTCAGTTTATTGGTCTTCTTCATTAATTGATGCTCTTTGATGCCACCATAAGCTTCCTATTATTCGGATATCTTTGTTTCAATACCAGATACTTTGTGTGTAGATGTCTAATTGAATCGATCAGCTCCTTTTATTATTTTCATATTATTTTATTGCCCATCGTTCCTCATCTTAATATGACAAATTAAAGTAAATTGAAAATGCATACTTAATTAATCTGCATTGAGCTGGTGAAATGTACCACATGAAAACAATTCACGTACTACATTTTACCAATTTTAAAAATATTTTTATATGTATGTTCTGAGAACACAATAAAAAAATTATGACTTATGTGTAAAGTGCTTAATATCACTAAAGCCAGCTCACACAGGTCATAAGCCCTGGGTTACCCTGTAAAGGCTTCCATACACGTTTCCCATCTAAATAGCTTCGTCTGTGAGAGACTTATGTAATTTATCTTCATTAAAAATATTTTTGTTTGAACAGTTATTATTTTTATTACGATAACAAACATGGAGCAAAATTAAGTGAAAAAGCAAGGATGAATTTATTTAAATTGTCAGATGTTGATTTAAGGGCGGGGTAAGGTTAATTCGTACAAAAAAAGCACGTTTTTGTGAATTTTTTGTGACGATACAGTTAAAATCTCTTTATTAAGACAAATAGTACATTAAAGTATGACATTCGAAGAATATTGTGTAAAATTTTCAATTAGAAATATTAAAAAATACGGCAATGGCAGCAATTATTCGGACGTGTCTCGGAAAAAAGTAGAATTGCGGTGTCCATCAAAACTTGGTGCTAGGTCATCTGAAATCAAAAACTCAAAGTTCATTCGTTAGATAATAGGTTTTCCCAGGTAACGCTGGGAGCGTTTTCTGAAATTTCAATTTTTTGGAACACTTTGAAGGGAAAAACGCGATTTTTTGCGAAAAAAATCGACTAATTTGTTATTAAAAAATATAAATTATTAACAAATTTGAAAAAAAGTCTCCAGCGTTACCTCGTAAATTATGCACAGAAATAGTGTTCAAAATTTCAAAAGGATCGATGCAGTAATTTTGAAGTTTTGATGGACACCGACTTTGAAAAGGTGAGATGTGGGGAAAACGCTTTAAAGTTTTGCACACTGTAAAATTCAAAATAAAACTCGACACTTATTTTATACTTACACATAATCGTCGATGCCATGTTCACACAGCAAAGAGCTTTCATAATCAGCATCTTTTTGTCCTTGTCAACGCAAAACTCTTCCAATACAATAGCACGTCCGGTAGTCCTCAGGTGAGCACGACTCTTAGCTGCCCGAGCAGGTATAGAAGATCAGTCTGAGTATCGCTCAAATGTTCATAATTTCGTCAATTTTGCTCCGATTGACTTGAAATTTTGACACAATATTCTTGTTAAACATTCATTTAAAAAATTAAAAATAAAATGCAAAAAAAAAGTTAAAAACCTTACCCCCCCTTAAGATATTGCCACTTCAATGGAATGTGAAGTATTTAAGGGAATCAAACATAATAATTTCGTTGTCTGTCCGTCCGTCCATTTGTCCGCCCCCGTAACTTCGTGCAACGTCTGTAATTTAGTTCGAATTCACGGCAAAAACACGACTGGATATGGGGCTTAAACCACGGGTTTAAGCCCCATATCCGAACCCGAACCGAACCCCAAACACGAACCGCCCGTTCAACGCATGTGGCTACAGCCGCCTCTCTATGTAGCGCCAAAAAATGCTATTTTTATTTTTAATTTTTAATAATAATAGTAACCCAATAATAACGCAAAGTTTATCTAAATTATTTTGAGAATCAGCAAAGCGTTTTATTTAATGATATGAAAATACTTACATTACCAAATTACTTACATTTAATACATTACAATAATGTGGATGCCTTGCTAAATACTATACACTGCTTTAATCGGTGATTTTTTAAATATTTAAATCTTTGCTTAGAACTCGAATAATATACAGAGAAATTCAGACTGTACAAATATGCCGAGTTTCTTTTTGGGCCGTTCAAATACAAGGGTTTCATTTCAATACTATTCATGCTTCTCTTTTCATTATTTCCCTCTCATACACAAATTCCTTCCCTAATGGTTATAATAACGGCCCACCTATGCCTAGTAATTCACGTTATTGTCACCAACATTTGTAGTTCGGTCTCCCTCGCTCCCGCCGGGGGCCGGTAAGCGCGTCCCGCTCGCGCGCGCCCAAACGGTCCGCGCTCACACAAATCTCGGCTAAAACTCGAGATATGACAAACGCAAAAACCATAAAATTAAATTAATGCTTTTTTTCTCTCTTCTTTTTCTATTATTCTATAACATTTCCTTTCCGCCGTGTATTGTAAAGCGGGGAGCAGGGGCGGCTCGTGACATTATTTGGAAATAAAAACGAGGTGAGAAATTGTACTCCTTACTTCATAATCCACAACAAACATTCAGAATCGATTTGTTATAAATACATTTTGAAGTTTCATTAATTCACATTTATATTTTTAATATCCTTAACTAGCTGTAACCCGTTAAAAATGACGGAACATTGGTTCGCGTCTTTGCTAGTATATATTTATAGCTACTTTTTGGCGGCCTGCAGAGAGGGGGCCCTAGCCACATGCGTTAATCGGCCGGTTCAAGCCCTATCTCCGGTCGTTTTAATACAGGGCAACAAATTTTACACAATAATGGACTAAACAATCTGGAAGCATTATAAATCAATAAAGCTGTTAATAATAATATCCAAATAATAAATAAACAAATAAATGTATCTAATAGTCCGATTTTAAAGTTGTTTTCTCTTCGCCTAACCCCTCCCCGTTCCTCCCCCCACCTAGTTGACATTCTGTCTCTCTCTGATTTTCTTTCCCTATGTAAATGTCTGTACTTAGATTAATCTACATTATATTGCCCCGATGAAGGTCGAGACCAACCAAAACTAGTTGACGAATATATAGTAACAAGTGGTTTAAGACTAAGTACTTAATTTTAATTTATATCAAATAGATTTTTTACATTAATTAGGTGGAAATACAAATTTTAAAAACTTCAGCTCATTTAGTCAGTACCTAATCGACCCATTAGAAGAATTGATCTTCAGGCTATGTGAAACGTATCAAATATACGAAGGCTTTTGAAATTATAAAAAATCTCCGTTATTCGACGGATTGGAAGATTTTATTTTAGTGAGACACAAAATAGACGAGACATACGCGTTAAATTTGTATGAGAAATGTGAATAAATCTGTCAAACGTCAACATTGACGAAGTGTGTAATGTTATATACCGTAATAGCGTTCAAAACAAGCGTTTTACATTATATTGTCATCTTGAGAATCAACCCGGATGTGGGGTAAATTATTATGTATCCAACCAGCTACCTAAAGTATGAATTATGTATTAAATATGGTTTTCCATGTCCAGAACGGCCTTACGAGAATAGGAAGAAGAAAAAATAAATCACTTAATATCCTTGGAGAGTTAGGTTAACTACGTGAATAAATGAAGTCAAAAAGAGTGAGAAAATTTCTGAAATTTCCAAAGTGTATAGTTATATATATTTTTAAAAACTTATGTTAAGTTCCGCCGCCACTGACGGAAATTTACCTATATATCTCACTACTCTCGCACGCCGTTATCAAGAGAGTCGTAGTTATCCTTTATGTGCCCTTAAAGAATTGATTTAATACTAAAATATCTCATGACACAGCCATTGGCTAATGTTATGGAACTACCCCCGTCTGGTCGGGGCCCTCTTAAGGGTGCTTTTATTGCAACCCCTAAGAACACCCCTTTCCATCCAAGAAGTTCATGGTAAGTGGGTATCATCGCATTACGTTACGTTTCCATTCAATTTTACCCAAAAATGAAAAATTATGCTGATTAATTTTAATATTTTTATATTATTCAACTATCCACCAATCTAGAGTAGATCCAGAATTTTTGTAGAAGTTTATAATATATACCATATGGTAAAAATGATTTAAAAAAATATTTTATTTATTGGATTAAGAACACGAACGTGTGTTAAAAAAAACACAAAAAATATATTTAAAAAAAATGCAAATTTGAGTAAAGTATGCCAATATATTCAAAATAATCGATTCTATCGCACATAACATTATTTATATCGAGTACAAAACATGTACACAGATGTTAAACTAGTTCTTTAGAAGAGAGGAATGGGCCATAGCGAAAAAATGTCCACCCTCGTGTACGTCTAAGGCCCGGTTGTTTCAAGATAGATTTATTTTATTTTATTTATTTCATTTAATTTTATGTATAAAATTTTGTTTGTACTGTGCCTGTCTCACTAGAAATATCTGTGTTGAGACAGGCATAGTTTACAATATTATGTAAGTTCAAAACATAGTAAATAGATAATAAAGTGGTTAAAGTAACATAATAGAAAATATATCATATATATGAGGTTAAATTGTGTTAGTGTGTTTGTTTAAGTGTCTCCAATTTTATCTCTCCCCTTGTTTCGGATTCACTTTTTTATTTTGTATTTTATGTTAGGGTTGTAAATTGTGGTTAACCCGGATTGTTTTAATTCTTCAAGCACGCAATTAAGTAATTTTGGTCCAAAATAGTTATAACTCCTTTGTCCATACATGGTATGTAACCTTGGGATTTGTAGATTGAGTTTGTTTGACCGTGTGGTAATTATTGTTTGAATTGGTTTAAACTGTGTATTTTTGTGTTTGTATGCGTATTTAAGAGTAGTATTCGCATAAATTTATTTTATATCGAATACGTCGAATTTGTTGAATAATTCATCTGTCCTTGTTAAAGTTGAGGTTTTGAGGATTACTTTTATAGCAATTTTTTGAGTTGCAATAATTGGATTGGGTGGACTCATAGTTGCTCCTCCCAAAGCAATTACGCCGTGTTCTATAATTGATTGGCAGATTGCGAAGTATATCATTTTAGGAGTTTAAGGTTAAGAAAATTTCTAATATTGCGCAGAAAAAAAAGGCTTTTTTTATATTGTTTGAGATGTGTTGTGTGTGGAGATTCCATTTGAGATGAGCATCGATTATAATATCTAAATATTTAATTTGATCAGTACGTTCAATGTAAGGTCATATACAATTTTCAGTGTTGAAATTGGAGTATTGGAGATAAAAACAAAAGTTCGTTTAAAGCAAAGATTTTTACGGAAACGGATCATATATAAGAAGAATGTATATTGAAGAATTTATATTTTTATTTGCGATATCCGATGTCTGAAATGCATTTTAAAAAGGGAATGATTTCTCCGATGCCTTCTTATCCAGGCGGTCTGGTCTGACAGAGCTTCAGACGAATTACCGAAGTACCCATCGCAAACATAACCTCACAATTCTCACGTTTCAACTAAAATTACATTAAATAAGTACTTACGCTGTATTTAAAGCTTATAGAAAAAATGTTATTTCATATGCACTTATTAATTTCTTCTCCCCCATAATTAATGCGAGTACAGATTTTTCTACACAGATAGAGTGATGACCCAATAGATATATCATCACTGTAAACAAATTTAATGTCGGTAATTGGTGATTACTTCTCTTAGGAACTAGGGGGTAAAAATACGATTTATTCCAATCACCACAAAAAAGCGGTAATTGAAAAATAAATGAAAAAGTGCTAGCGTGGTGGCGAGATGACAATACAAACTTAATTAATTTTGATTCGCATAGATTTAACAAGCGCGAGGCAGACGTCCATTAATCATCTGTGCTGGTGAAATGATAAATAACTCCAAACAAAATATGCAGACGGTCTACATTAGCATCAAAACAATTACTAACGTACCGTAGTTAATGCAATGAAATATTCAATTTCGAAAAATTACATTTAATGAATCGAAGTGTATCAAAAACAAAACCAAAATAATTTTTTATTTTAACCGAAAAACTTTAATGATTTCTCAATTCTTCTTCTTCTTTTAGTGCCATCCCCTTTACGACTCTTACCGCTGCACGGAACAACTCGGTTGAGTTACACTAGTACCAGTCCCTCAAGTTAAGAAGCCGTAACGTGCGGCATCTTTTACGCTTCTTTTTTTACTAGCTGTGCCCGCGCGGCTTCGCATGCGTAGATTTTTAGTACATTGTTTTGATCGTCATACAACTTTCGCGAAACTTCTAGAACTTTCAAGAAATTTATCGAATGTACAGGAACCTTCTAGACATATCAACACATTCCGCCACTCAGTTTAGAACCATATAGAACTTTCGGGAATTTTCTAGAACCTTCTCCTTCCAGAACTTTCTAGAGCAGGTTTTTCCGGAACACGCACAGCCACCCCCACCAAACTCGCATATTTTCGATGTGACACCAAGGGCTATCCACCACCATAACCACCGGTGGGTGGTTATGGAGAAAACTTGGCGGGTAGGGAAACACGGGTTTCTTTTTATATATATATTGATTTTCCCCTGGATGACGAGTTAAAAATAGCGAATTATGTATATATCACATATACGCTAAGTTCACTTGTAAAAGACCCATACTTCGAACACGCTTATATTTAAATGTACTAAAAAGTAAAAAATAAATATTCGGTCAAAATTTTTTGTCTCACTCTACAAATAAAGGATAGGCTCTTTTCCACCATCAACAACAAAATGATGTAATCTAAATCAATATCGTAAGTGCCCACCTTTTATTTTGAGGGCGATACGTTTTTTTTAAAACTTTTTAGTATATTTAAATATACTTTTTTAAAAAATCTTTGAATACTTGCTGTAGATTTTTTTTACACTGCAGTTATTTTTGCGTATAATGCGTATATCAGAGCTAGTATGGCCATATTTTTTTTTACAAATTCACAACAAATGGTACTAATAGGTGTTTATTTTACATTTTAGTACATATACACAACAATAGGTAATATACCTATATGTTTGAATATAGATTGTGTATTTGTGAGTTGATTGCAAGACAACGCAATGTTAAAGTGCTAATTATAAATTTAAATCACATTTTTTATGTCCGATTTCATTTTTGTATTTATTTTTCAAAATTTGGTGCAGATAGCTATGACGTATGAAAGTGATAAAAAATTAAACAGAGAGAATCAATAAATGATTGGTTACATTGAATGTTATAATGTTACGGTTGATTAAATTAAAATTGTGTACCCCCACAACAATCCCACGACGAAAGTTTTATAAATGGTCCTCATTAATGAGTCGGATGTTTCGTGGTGTGACGTTAATATTCTCTTTAATTTGTGTTTAGGTTTAAATTGACATCACTGCGACCGTTCATTAGCTTCAATTAGCCCACTCGGCTATTTTACGAGCCTCGAGCAGCATTTATGAACAGCCATATAAAAATGTACACAATGCATCTAACTGTGAATTACAGCCAGCGTTTTCAATTAGTATTCATTAGGATTGCGTTAATTATGAGTCGTTAAGGCAATTAATTATTAAAATCTCGGCTCTCCAGGACGAGACAAACAAAATGAGTAATAATGACATCCTCTACTTGTCTCCTATCCTACGTACTCACGTATGACCTTTTGAATTAAATAGATATTTTTAATACCGAATATGAAGAGTATTGTTACGTGGCGTGGCTCGCTCGAAAAATGAAATGGCACAACTCGTAAAATAAATCTTTTATTATCGCTTGTACATTATCTCTGACATTTTACAATCGCTCGCAACGCAATACTAAACTATTTTTTTATTCAAAAGAATTGCTCTCTTTTGTTTTTCTACTTGGGTAAGAACGCTTCCATTTCTTCGTTATTTATTTAATCATGTTAGTTCTTATTTCAACCACTGGGCATACCGGCCCGCCGTTCTGCGCATGTGACACTTTTCTATGGAACTGTCAAATGTCAACGAACAGCTCGTTACAGTATGTATCTTCGTATGGCGAGGCAGATACGGAAAACTCGTCACTCTCTCCGATAATTTTTTTATTTTTATTTTTTAATTTATCGACAGGTCAGAATGACCCTAATGGATAGTTAATTAGGACAAGGTGATTAGTACAGTTACGATTTACGATAATACATTAAAATAAAACATTAATACATTATACAATATAAGTATAGTACAATAAGTGATTACAAGATGAACGAAGTTCACATTCTCCGCACATAATGGGCATGTAGGCTCCCAGGTCAACTAAGTCAGAAAATGTGTACCCGCGCTTTGTGGCTATAAAATTTTTGTTTAGGTTGATTTTCGAAGAATCCGTCTTACACGCTCAAACTATTTTCGATTAGGAGCGATATAATTTCTCTCTTAAACTGAGGTTGTGTCATGTGAAATATGTCGATGTTGGGGTTACATGACGTGACCTCAATGTGCATTATGTATATATATATATATATATATTATACGCACTACTAATTATTACTGTTTATTTTCACTTTTCCTCCTTAAAATCACTGAGTTTTATCAGTGTTAAAATCATATTTTCATGTTTAAAAAGTAAGTTAAATAAGTTTAATTTATGTAAAATTTCCAATGTCTTATCTGTGCAGTCCTATAATTGTGGGAGACATATATCATCATCTTCATCTCCTTGTCCTAGCAGGGTCGGGGGTCCAGAGTCTCGACAAGCTGTTTCCATGTTCCCCGTTGTTGCACTGCTTCTGTATGAATTAACCAGCCTGACCCATTCTGTTTTCATACACATTTTTCTGTTGCTTCTTCTAGCTTAATCTGGAGCGACCCACCGGCCGTCTTTCTTCCGAGGTTTTTTATAAATAAATAAAGAAATTTTGTTGAGTTCTGAAGGAGGAACAGTGAATGAACCTTAGGGCGTCGCCCTTACACGATGCCGCACGGGAAGGGCCATTCGTGAAAAAATTGTCAACCTGGCGACATATGAATAGGACCGATATAGGAGCTTGTACTCATAAAATGGTCCTAGGAATGCAGCGGGTGTCCATTCACTGTGTTGCACTGCTTCTGCATGAATCAATCAGTCTAGACCCATTTTGTTTTCATACACATTTTTCTGTTGTTTCTTCCAGCTTAATCTGGGGCGACCCACAGACTGTCTTCCTTCCGGGATTGCCAGGAGGATTCGTGTTGGTATTCGTACCTCTGGTTTTCTTAGTACATGTCCAAGCCACCTCATTTGTGATTTTTCTATGTGTAGGAGTAGGGGCTCCATGCCGAGTGTCCACCTTATGTCGGCACTTCTCACTCTGTTCATCAATGTGACTCCCGCTACCTTCCTTAGAAAACTCATCTCGGCAGCCTAGATCCTTGCTTTCACTCTCTCTGTCAGGATCCAAATTTGATGGCCATATATTTTTCAGGATTGTGTACACAAACAATCCTAAAGAAGAGAACATTGTTCTCGAAACATGTGGATTTTATATCTAATATAGTGGTGAAAACAAAGTGATTTGTGTTTTATTTTAGTATATGATTTCCTAAAAATCAAGCTTCAGTGTTCTCGCTGCTTGCGTCTGAATTAACAAGCTGTATATTGACTGTAATCATGAAATAACCCAAATTTCAGTTTGCACGGTTAGCCCAAACAAAATCAGTTTATAAATCACAAAAATACATATTAAAACACTATATTTATTGAATATTTTCTGCGTCATATGACAATATCGTGAAAGAAGTCTTTCACTGTCAAATCACTCCACATTTAGCAATAGCGTGTGAAATGAACAAAATAAAAAGCATGACATGAAATATAATTATTTTTTTTATATGACACCCTTTTTGTCGAAAGTCTAAATTTGTGGATATTGTAGCGAGACGGCATTCCAACTGACTTGTGATAGATACTCTAAGCTAATTTTGAAAACTCCATATGCTGGAGGCTGATGGGGCGTAATGGTAACGCACCTTCCCTGATAGACAGGAGATCCGGGTTCGAGTCCTGGTAGCAGTCAAAATACTTTTTCGTTGATTTCTAATTGATTAATAAATGATTTTAAAATTCACAAAACTTTGTTCTGAAATTGCAACATTACAATAATAATGTGTTCTTTAATATAATAATAAATAAATGTTTGAATACATTTTTGGACATGACTGCTTTAAGAAATTTCTCCCGGAAGTTTATTATTTTGGACCGGGACAAGACCATCATATTGGTATTATTATATTATATTTTAAAATCAATTATTATATTTTAAATATGCCGTAAGTTTAAGTTTTTAGCAAATTGCTCAATCAAATTAATTTATTAAATCAGGAGATTATAATGATATATTACGAAGAAAAGTGGAGATAGTATTTATTGTAACACGTCTTACCCTCGTGGTATCGTCTTGTGACAAAACTACCCATTACTATCTCCCCCTTCTTGGTTCAGGAGGGTGCGAAATATAATGGGGAATGGAATGCGTGTAAAACAATGTCAGAATTGGGTTGGGAGTTGGGATCTTGCCTCATCTTCTTCAATCACCAGCAAGAAAGTCACTGCACACTTATTATTGAACTGTTTCTTAATTCGGACTGGTTAACAATACTTCTATCGCTTAGATCACTTTTAGTAAATCCCGATCAATGTTCGTTCGTAGAAACCATTAGCTTCCTTTATTCCGCTGAAATCATTGATAGACGCACTGCGTTTGCTTGCTTACTTATATCGCATGTTGCAATATCACAAATTTACGTTAATGTTATGGAAGTGAATTCCTCACTCTGCGTTGTGTGATGCCTTGTATAGATAGATTCCTTCGAAAGGTTTGTTCCAGAGGTAACGAGAGGCCTGTAGGGTGTTTCTAGACTTTCAAATATAGTATTTTAGGGCGTCGTGGAATGTCATAGAATCTTCGAGATAGATAATGCGGTCATGTTTGACTGACTCTGCTTTGCGTGCGTAATATTGAGAATTTGCGGATCGTTGACCCTGCTTTGAGAAATATTGGTTGTATTGTTGTCAGCATTCAGTAGGTGCACCATCTCGCTACAATATCGACAAATTAAGATTTACAATAAAATGATACAATTTTATGAGTAACTTGTTAGAAGAGAGTCATTGCAGCAGAGGGACTATATTTTAAATGTGTTTTTTATTTAATTTTTATTTGGAAAACAAATAAATCAATGATTTCATTAAAAAATAAACTAACCAACACCGCAGGGGTAGGTAGAGTGGATGGAATGCCACACTCTTCTGTCCTAGCACAACATTTTTATTTCGACTACACTCATGCACGCTCTTCGATTGTTGAAGCATTTAACAGGGTCATGTCTTTTTCTACTCTCTACTCTTTAATCTTTTTATAAGGTTTATCTGATCGTGCCAAGTCTTTCGTAGACGCCCTCTATTCCTGCTGCCGTCAATACTTAATAAGTGAAATTACTCAATAATCCTATCATGTGTCAATCTGAAAAATCTCTCGTTACCGATATACAACGTTAAAAATAGTAAGATTTTCCATTTTTTTAAAAATAAAGTAAAATACAACAAAATAATTATAAAAAAACGTTTTCCCTGATGATTAAATATATCCCATTCGTGTAATTGTAAGGCAGAATAAGGCCTAGGTAGGCGGATTCAGTAATTTAAAAACAAAAATGATTTGCTTGCAACTATGTATATATATCGTTCACGCCTACATAACAGCCCACCCACGAAAGTCAAATATGTAGGTACATATAATAATAAAATATTTATCATTCTGTCATATCTTGATTGGAGAAAGGATCTAATATTTAATAAGTACCTACATACATATACACACATATATATATATAAAACCTCTAGATAATTTCTATGAATCGCACGCTTTGGTAAACAGATTGTACTGCTTGATTTTAATAATGTTTGATTGGATGTTTTTATTTTCTGTTACTGTATGGGATTTAATTATAATTGGCTGCAGTCATTATCGTTTGTATGGGTTGTTCTGTGCTCCGGTAATTACAATTAGTACTATTCATTATTTTCTTCTTGTGATAATTTTCTGCTGCGTTATACGAAAATGTAAATTATCTCGGCATGATTCAAATCAGTTGAGACATATTTTAATTTTACAGCAAAATGTACGTATGAAAAAAGTAATTGCTCGGTAGAATACACTTCGAACCATTTGACGGTGAAAGACAAGTAAAACGCTTTATTAAATTGATTAAAGTTTTAATTAATCACCGATTCACTGGAGAGGAGTTTAATTGAAGCATAATTCTTTAATTCGCAATAATTTCGCACTAATCACCCGTCTGCGGACTTTTTATTCGTCTTTCGGAATATTCGGTGTCTCTGGTCGCACTTATTCACTATTGAACGCTCGCTAGATACCCTCTAAATCTATTTCCGCTGGTTACTCGCCGCTACGTACAAAATATTCCATGTCGTCTTTTATATACGTTTTCGGGTTCCCAGACGTTTCGTGAATCTAGTAGTTAATTTCCAGTACTTTCAAATTTACAAATTTTCAGTAATTACACATATTATCAAATTTTGAAAGATCTATACATAAGAATCATTATTTGAATGAATTGTCAAAAGTCTTTTCTCGTGAACTAGTATACATATATACCTAGTAGGTAGGTAATAGTATATATATTATATATAGTAAAAATAGATGTATCTTTTTATTTTATATAGATTATATATATCTTATATATACGATATATATATTATATATAAAATGATACCTCTATATTTTTTAAAGTGCAGTAATAAGCAATATGCCAAATATGAAAATATTATGCAAGTAGTACCTACTTACTTATTGTATTTTTGTTGATTTTTAACACGAATATTTTTATTATATTAAAAAATTAAAACATTTGACATAAATTCAATATATCTGTGTGTAAAATAACATAATAAAATGGTATAATGAAGCCAATACTAGTCGGATGCCAACGACGCGTCCAATCTACCTACCAGGGAAAAGTCAGTTATTGTATTGAAGACATCTGTTAGAAAATGAGTCGCGCAGCCACCTCTCAATGTACCCTTTCTGATGCTTGCACAATATATCACCGATTGAAAAATAAACAATTAACACCGACGCCATCTTGCTATCGTATATCTCCGCCTGATGTGATGGATCTAACCTGAATCCCGGAGAAGCTATGCATAAGTACACAAGTACAGCCCCTGGGCACATTATTTGAATCCAGAATTATTTTTTTCAGGTTATACTTAATTAGGCCTGTTAAATTTAAATATACAATGAAATGTGCACTTGTCATGCGACGAAAATCACACACCATATAGTTAGGCGTCAAAGAGAGTAAGGTGTGTATATTTCATATCTATATATATATATATATATATATAGACTAAGATCACTTTTAAGATATCCAGACTACAACTTAACAGGAAGAGGATGAAATGCGCGTGCGCATTCTGTCCAGCTATGTTCCGACGCAAGCTATACAACACAGTACGTGGTTTATTATGCATGCCAAAAAGTATAACTTCTAACCCGCGCACATAAGTACATGCACCTATTTTTTTTTACAGTATATAATTTTATATTATAATAATTTCGCTGTCCGTCTGTCCGTTTGTCTATCGGTCCGTAAATTTATAAAACGTCCGTTAAATTGCTGTAATTAAACTTTAGATAATTAGAGTGTCACAAGCAATCAGCGCGCGGCTCAAGCAACACGGAAAGGTCGAAATTACACGATCTTGACTTTTTCATATTGTTTATATTTTATCGTATTTAGTTTTAGGTTTAAGCGAATACTCAATTTAAAGAACAAATGAATGTCTTTTCATGAATTTATGAGCTTCAATCTATGCCTCAAAATCCAGCTTCAAAATCTTAATACAAAACATCTAAAATTCCGTGCATTGCTGACTGAATGGCTATTCAATATTGGGAGAAATCAGCTGGAAGAGATGTTCAAATGAACAATACTCCATTTACTGAACATTAACTCTATACTTTGTTCTTATATTATCAACCTTAGAATTAATTTACTTTAATTTACTTATTTACACTTTTGTTTGTTCATATATGTATATACTTTTTACTTAATTTACTTATATTTTTATTCTTATTTACTTTATTTCTTATTTCTTATTTACTTTATATACTTTTTACTCTATTTTACTTTACTTTATTTTTCTTTTACTCTTCTAATTACGTAACCATGAAATTAAATATTTAAATGGAGTCTCAATGAATGGAATGGCTACTTACCTCAGAACAGGTATTTTTATATACCTAGCGAGGTAGGTAACGATAAAGGCTTGCATACAAAAAATTGCATATTGTATTTGTTGCTATCTTATTCATAAACTCTGCAAATATTCTTAACATTAATTATGTTTTGATGCAAGCTGTTATAAAAGTTATTTAGCTAATAGACGCCGATTTATCGGCACTGAAACTGAACTGAACTGAATTCAATGCAAATTTAGCCAGTGTAAGGAACTTCTTGTGGATCGAATGTAAATAATTTAAATAAAATATTTAATTAGTATCCAATAATAGTCGATTAAAAAAATGTATTCCTTGCATGTAAATATGGTATGAGCAGTGACTGTACGCACACCAACCCAGCCGGCCACAATAACAATGTAAGAGGTGTCTACCATAATCGATGTTATAATTAATGATCTCTGGACCCAGACTCCACATGATGTTGGAATATTATACAAATACTATTTGCGTTAACTAACCCCGATCGAGTGTATGGAATAGCTTCGAGGAATACCATTGTATTTTCTTTAAAACATTTTTTAAAATTTTATTTTTCAATAATATTTTCCACGTTAATATTTTTTGTTTTCATCCTACCTACTTCTGATTTTTTTTTTATATCGCATGTGTAAAATAATATAAAATTGATCATAAAATGTGTTATAATTATAAAAAATGTGTTATATTAAATAACACATTTTTACTCCCTTTACTCGTAGTGTCTGCTTGCTTGCTTGAAGAAACTTTGGATCGATTTTTAACACTTTTCCCGTGATCCAATCGAGCTGAAACTTTGCAAGTAAACTCGTGGCGCCGATAAAGAAGATCTATCAAATTTTCGTTAAAAAAAATAATTATAGTATAATTTTGGATTTTTCAAATTTTTAATGGTTTTTTCAAACAAGTTGTATGGAGATTCCGACGCATATGGTAGACACGAAACCCGAAAATGAGAAAGGGAGTATTGTAAAAACTTGGTTTTAATGGGTTACTTTTTTATGTTATTCACTCACGAAGTATTTAGTGCTATGATATTTTTTAGATGTAACTAGTTTACCAACACGTAGTTTCGGGGGTAGGGGGAAAGGATTCGTCTATTCTGGCATGCAAATCATGCCACTTCCAATAGGATTTGTCGTCTCTTAATATGTAATTTTATTTAAAATATATTTCGAACATTCCTTACATATTTTGATAAATAATTAAGATTCTTAAAGAGCTCATTTTTGCTTTCGTGGAGATATAGTACTGTATTTTTATTTAAAACGTATTTGTATACTCCATTATTAAATAAATTTTACTCTTGAGTTATTATGCATCACAAAATTTGCCTGTGATTTCTAGATTTTTATATAATTATTTTTTTAATAATTAAATGATATTGTTATCTTACTTTTTTGAGTTATCGTCGTTTTCCTGCAGTTTTTATTATTGATTGTTAATTTAATACCTCGAAATTCAAACTATAAAAAACTAAGGAATGTGATCAAATGAACATAGGTACCAAAATATCAGAGTTGTATTCGTGAATTAATAATGTATTGCATAATATAATAATATTAATTATCATTGTACATTTAGTATTGGAGTATTGTTATTCTTTTAGTCAGAAAATTTAAAAAGGAATGGAGCAAGTTTTATTATGAATATATTTTTTTTAAATAATATTTTAGCTTACTTTTGCTGATTAAATCATGTTATTTTTTAAGCAGCCGCTTATATTATTAATTTTTATTAACATATTAATGTTATATAGCTTCAAATACTGTACCTACGTACTGTTTACAAAAATTTAAAAAAATAAATATTACATTCATTAATATTTGTTTTTTGCTATGTAAACTAATACATTATGTAGCTTAAAAAAAAACATATTCGTTTAACCAAAATCACGGTGTGCACTAAATATAAAATGAAAGTGAAGGACTAGTCCATCATAATTAAAATCCCCGATACCTAATCGTGTCGATGATTTGGGTCGAGCAACCCTCCAAATCAAATTTCACCGCGTCATCCGGGCGCTCGATTCCCGCGTCACAACACGCCACGATCAGTCGCATTAAGTATTGCTGATATCGTTCAATTCGAATGCAATATTTCAGTTAATCCCTTCGAATAGCTTATATCAACTACTGAATATAATATGAAATTTCTCAACATGACTGAAATGTGAATTTGGTCCCCAAAACGCTCGGTATTATATGTTGAATTATTTAAACGAAGTGATTTTTATGCAATTCGTAATTTTTTATTTCTTGACGTTGATTATTTTGTCAAAATGGAAGAATTTTTGCGACGATAAACATTTTACAGCCTGAGAACGAGAAGAGCCTATCCTAACAGCCTATCTAGGCAATGAGTTGGTTTTTGAGATAGTGCAATAATGAAGAAGAAGAAGCTAATATTCTTACATTTATGCCAATATTTTAAATCAGTAGATAATTTCTTTAGAAATCATTGTAGATATTTATCTAAAAATAGCCAATAATCCTATATTTTAGCCAATATTTTAACTCACGTCATTGTTTCAAAAGGTTTAAAGACAAGTGGAAGTTGTGGTATAAATTAAATAGGTTGAGAAGCATCTTTCTTACATACTAATTGTGATCTGATTGGTTCTTCTGTTAGAGCTGTAAGTATGGAACCACAACCCAGGAACCCAACCATGCAGTACTTTGTTAATGATTTTCCACCGTTCCCGTTCCTGCTCTGAAAGAGCATTTAGTAATTCCTGAATCCTGGAAACTGTGGCTTAGTCGCGAATCCTGCACTTGTGGATTTATATAAAAAAGAAAAAGAAGACTGCCAACCAATGATAAATAATCAATAAATCGCATAATACATTAAAAATATTACACTTTAATGTTTAAATCCTATATAATGACATTAATTATGTGATATATATTTTACCATTGTATTTTTTGATAGATTATATATTAGATTTGTTTAGCACCCAAAAGACACAAAAATTTACAAATAAAAACACTTGTTTTTTTAGATCTATTTGTTTAATTTTTGTGAGCCTCGTTTTGCCTTTTGGGAGCATTATCAATCTAATTATTTTATATTCAACAACTTGTATATATATGAAAGGTATTAAAAGGAACAGCTTTATAACTTACATATTTTACAAACCTTATATAGGCTTTTATATTTTGCCACGATTCTAAGAAATAATATTGTTCAAACCCTTCTCATTGCGAGGACGACGTCTGCCATGTTTAATTGATTATTGTTCAAACACCAATGATATTTTAACAAAATGTAATACACTAGCCTCTTTTATATAGGCTGGCTATATAATTTGATATAAATGAGTAAATTGATAATACCCTCATAAGGCGAAAGGTGTCTCACAAACATTAAAGAAATGGAAGTAAAAAAAAGTGTGGTTTTATTTTTATACTGGCTGTAACCCATCAAAAATGACGGAACATTGGTTCGTGACTTTGCTTAGCCCCAGTGTAATATATTTATAGTATATTTTTGGCGGTCCACGGAGAAGCTACCGTAGCAAAATGGTTTTGGGTTTGCTGGCCCGGGGTTCTAGCCCCATCTCCGGCCGTTTAATTTGTTTTTAGCTGTGAATTCGAAAGAAATTACGAACGTTACACAAAGTTACGGATACAGACAGATGGACGGACAGACAACGAATTTATTGTATTTGATTATGGAGTTTAATAGACTTACCTTCAAAACAATAAACTTATTGAATGATGAATTAAGAATGTTGGCATGTAATTCCTTTTCGGTATATGAAGTTATAATAAGTCATTCGAAAGTAAACGCAATGACAATATGTCCGACCCAAGATTTATGATCACACTTGATGTTTAATTCATCGCTTGCTACGAGCGAAAATTAATTTGGACGGTATTTTCGACGTGCGCCAAATTGGAAATCGGCCCTCGGTCGCGTCTCTTAATAGTGTCATTCTTTTAGCTCCAAGATGCGGGGCTTTATGCAGAATCATCGTGGCTTAGTGGTGCCCCCCGCGGCCCCTGGGGGCTCGGCCCCCCGCGGCCGGCGGTCATTAATATTGATTTGTGGTCAATCAAACGTCTGTAGGGTTGGTATGCCATCGAAATATTTTCCAAAGGTTAAGCGTTTGATGTTTAACCTTACGCGTCCCGACCGCTGGCGCTGTGTGGGTTGGAAGCGGGCTGTTTAACATCTTAGCTGCTTTGTGTGTATCGTATTCCGTTTCGCAGGATTGTTATCGTACTTATTTGTATTATTATTTCTATGCGACAAGTGTTTTGCCTTCTAAACGCTGCGTTGTGCCGCGAATATTCAGAGGTTTTCAAGGTCAATCTTCTGTTTTGTGTCTTCTGAGGTATTATGTCATGTTTTTAGGACCTTTCTGGCCGACGTTTCGCGTCCCGTTGCAGGGTTCATCATTACTGATATTTTGTTGCGAAAGTATTTTCTTTCGACACGGTATTGCGAGCCAATACTTAACCACAACACAACAGTACATCAGCCCTGATCATGAAAACAGTGGAAGAAAGGTCGTAAAAAAACACGGCATAACACCCCAGAAGTCATAAACCAGAAAAAAGCTGCGTTGAGCTTTTGGCAAAATTTTATCTTTTCTGTACTGGGGCAAGTGAAATACCTGAACATCGTTGTTGAATAATAAATTTAATTTAGTTTTAAATTATTTCTTCCAAAAATTGGGTTCTGCATGATATTTTCAAGAGAATATTTTTTTATTTATATGCATTTGAATGGCAGGTATTTTTGTAAAACCTTGCTGTGATGTATATGTCTATTGTAATTCATTTAGCAGGATTGTGCGATATTACAATAAGTGTAACCTTCTAAACGCTGTATTGAATGTTGATAGTATTTAACCAATTGTGTCCCGCTGCACGTGCAAATTTATTGAAATATAATTAAAAATATGTTTTTAATGCTTTATTCCTGAAAATGTTTTCTGCTTTCAGCAGATATTTTTTATAGATTATTTTTTGTCATACATAAATGCATTTAAATGACAGTTATTTGTGTGGAATTACATTTTAAAGTTGAAAACATAAATTATGATTAATAAAAGAGATGTGATCTATATATCAAAAATATCAACATGATACAGTCTAATAAAATCATTTGACGCCGACAAATACCTACCCAATCAGAGATGTTCTTAAAATCATTTATATGTATGTGTAGTGTAACGTTTCAGTGGTAATAAGGCGCATAGCCACCACGTTTTATGGCCAAAAATCGACTGCCTACACCGCAGGGGGACAGATTTTGTGTTCCGCCTTACGTCATATGTTTAAGATTATTACACAATATTTGATGTAGGACAGAAGTGGCAATCATTTATGAGGGAATTAGGAGCAAAAGTGCCACTTTGCATAATATGAGAATACATATAAAGGTGTCTCATAGCTAGTAGCAGTAGGCAGGAATCCACCTGTAATATTTTTGCTACTAGCTGTGAGATAATATATAAGTACCTATTTACTTACAGATCCTTTTTTTTTTCTTAAATTTTATACGTAAAAAGTCATTATTGCTTTGCCGGTAATCTATTCTTTAATAATATAACATAAGTTCATGCACAGGTAGGCCCTATTGTAGTATGTGTGCGCATTCTTTGGGTAATGGATTACAATAGTGATTGCGACTATAGAAGTCATTAATTACCTGACATGTCAAATGACAGATTGGCCGGTGTGTACGGTTGACCAATCAATTTACTAACGTAAAGTCATTTAATTTACATTTCAATACGTATGCTATTTTTAAACAATTTATTCATTAAAATATTATATATTATCTGCATTGTACTGTTAGAAGTTCTCAATTCCTATTTTAAAATAAATATAAATAGATAGAAGATTTAAACAGACCATACTAACCATAAATCTAACTATCGGTACTGCGTTTCTTTTACAATTATATAAAGTAGGATAACAGCGAGTCTTTTCTTATATTTAACAGTAATATTAATGCTCGATATTATAGTTTTTCATTAAAAAAAACTATATTCGGAAAACATATAAAGGTTTAATCTTTTAGCGCAAAATTACTACGTTTATTAAATCCTAAAGAATTTAATTTCTGAGATACGTGATATAATTCGTATTCTCAGATTTATTTTAAATTTTGAGAAAATGCTTATGAATTATATCACATTGAAAAACACTTCGCCGATATTAGGCTTGTTTCCGCTGAAGCCCTAAAAAAAACCCTCCCCACTTGAATTGATTAACGTAATTCTTAATTGAATTGGACTGCTTCTCTAGAAACAATAGTAGTGATAAATAACTCAAATAATGTGTATATGATGTAAATATGACTATTTTTTGTAATTAAAATTTTGCACCACTTAGTGATGCAATATTAAAACAAAAGTTATACAAGTGTTCTTCTTCTTCAGCCTTCATCTCTCCACTGCTGGATATAGGCCTCTTCCATATCCTCCCATACTTCTTTGTTGTTGCTAGTTGTAGCCCCCCCCCCACAGCGGCTATATCGTCGGCCCATCTCTTTTGAGGCTTTCCAATGCCTCTTTTATTCTCTCAAGGTCTTCACTTCGGAACTCTGGGAGTCCATCTTGTAGCATCCTGCCTTGCAACATGCCCTGTTGCTGTTTTATGCATGCATGCTCCATTGCCGTTTTAGCTTCGCTGTACGGTACGTCTAATTCAATAATTTCTAATTCTATTACTTAGGCTTACACTAAGCATGGATTTCTCCATGGATCGTTCGGTGCATTTGAGCTATTCTATGTTCTATAAATGTTAGTGTACTTAAATAAAATTTAATAGACATATTTCATTGATAGCGTCGGTGTACGCGGCTCATTGGGAGGTACGAATATCAAACCGATACAGAAGAACGCTCCCACACATTGCGCCTTATTCATAAACTCGGTTTAGGCAATAAATATTACTGAATGTCAAATAACGTCCGGCGAGAATGAGATAAATCTCCAGTTTAAACACCTCCGTGAATACGCCAGCCACCGTGATCAAAGTTTTGATAAAATGAGTGCTAATGAAGTAATGGGACTGTCGAGCAGCTCTTCTCCTCTGCCTTCCTTCTCACTGTTCACTGCGTAACACTAAAAAAAATATTATAAAAATATGTACCCAAAAAAAATAAGTACAAACATGTTTTAATTCTTTCAACTTTTGAAAATTCCTTATATAATGAAAATAAGATTTATTTCGTGTGCAAAAAATATTGAACAAGAAAATTTTAATCTTGACCTATATATTTTCAGGGTGAATTTCTACAAAAAAATTGTTTTCTTCTATCAAAAGGAAATAATTGTTTAATATACAATATTAAAACATAGTCTCGTTAAAATGATTTGTAATAAAACATAGTCATAAAAAAACCTAGTCTCGTTAAAAGATTTATAGAAAAAACTAGTACTGTATCACAAATAAGAACATAGGGATGAATCACAAATGGAGCAAAATAAAATTTGAGATTAATTCTGCGCGTCCTCAAATAAAGCGGTAAAGGTCGATGTACATGGTTGGGTCATTCTCGTTTCTAAAACAAAGGCTTCATATTCTCTCCTGATGCTCATCCATTCATTCAGTCAAAAAATATAAATACATATCTTACCATCACACCTTTTCCATATAGGAGCAGAAAGAGGACGCAGAGTAGACCTCCTTCCATTTAAGAAAGACAATCGAATTAGTATTTGTGATCCGTGAGTGCGAGACATATTGTTTCGTTGTGTTAATGTTTATACATGTAAATACCAACACAACGAAACAATGTACGTCATACGCACGGCTTACACATACTAATTTGATTGTCTTTCTTAAATGGAAAGAGGTCTACCACAATCTTCTGTCATGCCTTTCCTCCCATGACCTCTCATCTTATATTTATGTATGTTCGTCGTTTGTTAATACTTTTCTAAAACTCTGAAATGACCAAACCATTTGATGGAAACTTTTCAAAGTTTTTTATTTTTATATATATATATTTTATGTATATTTATTAATTTTTTTTTGATATTTCTTACATTAAACATATGCCAAATTGCACAACAGTTTTACGGCTTTCATTATTCAATAATTCAATGCATTAGAAATATTACAAATATAATAATAATAATAAAAAGGCTCTCGGCAGCAAAAATAAGCCGATATAAAAGGACATCAAAAACTATACATATCTATTATATTTTTAATCCTGTTTACTGCTTACTTTTTACTGCATGACTTCTTATTAAGCTTGTATTCAGTTTACTTTCGTCCTTCATTAACTGGATACAAGAATCAAATTCATTAAACGGTGATGATTCCAAGACCCCAATGTGCAATACTAAGCTTCAGCTTCAAATGTCTTCTGAGTTCAGTTTCTAGTATAACTGCACTCAAGGCACTATTCACTTAATTTCCTGCAGCCACCTTCCTTTCGATATACTTCTCAGCCTTATCTTTTCTATCAAACATAATTGTCATATTTTATTTAACATTTTTTTTATATAACATAAACCGCGAAACTAGAAGTCATGCAGGTTTTGCCTTGGAAACTGCAGCCACCAAATACTTTTTAAACTCTCCACTGCAAAGGCTTCCTACTAGCAAACAGACACGAGCAGCTAGATCACCAATACTACTGCATTCAAACATATTTTAAAAAGTGTATTGAAGAACAGCTAGATTTCGTCTATTAGGACTTAAAGAAGGCGAGTTTACAATATCAAGGATTGATTTGTGGTAGGCTCTTCCAATTATATTATTAGCTTCAATTTTATCAATAGCTCCAACATCTTGTTTGTTTTTGCTCACCACAAAATTACTCAGCTGTTTTTTAAGAAATTATTTAATAATTTGTTAAATTTGAAAGTCAGGTAATACAAGTACTTAAGTGCACGGGTAAATAACAACTGGGATCCATATCAAGAAGTAAAAGCTCGAATAGAGTTGGTGAGAAGCGCGTTTCTCAGAATGAGATCGCTAACCTAACCTAACCTAGGCCTGCAACTAATAAAGTGTAGGTTTGGTTTGATTTTATATTTATACCATTCTCTTATATGAGGTGGAGGTACGGACACAAAACCAAGAAATAATCCTCAAAGTCAAGGCTTTTGAGATAATAATAATAATAATAATAATTGGATAACTTATATAGCGCCGTTTTCGCGAATACTCACCTCAAGGGGGCTTTACACAGAAAAATTATTATCTTACAAAATAACTTACCGCTAGAAAAGAAAAAACTTATTAACTATTACTTATTCACTAGGTGGCATACAAGAAATGGAACTAAAATTGAGTACTATAATAGTTGGGAGTGCCTGAAAGATTTGGTGTTTTCGCGGAGTGCACAATAGGAGTGGAAAACTTTAGCTAGCGTTGTTGTGGTCAGATGTTGATCTATAGATGCATATTGAAAGTTTCCTGGGTGGATGGAGTGAGAAATATGGAAAAAGACGTAGAAGTACTGCGGACTATCAAGATAAGAAAGCTTGTGTATCTTGGATATATTATGAGAGGACAAAATTCTAGTATAAATAAACTCATCTTGCAGGGAAAATAAGTGGTAAAAGAAGCGCAGGAAAAAGCTGCAATACATGGCTGCGTAACTTGAGGGACTGGCATAAGTGTAACTCGACGGAGTTGTTCCGTGCGGTGGTAGATAAAGTCGTAATCGCCAGAATGATCGCCGACCTCCGATAGGAGATGGCACAATAAGAAGAATAAATAATTTGTCAATTTGAGAAATACCAAATTTGAAAAATTTGCCTTTAATCATTATTTTCCTCTTTTTTTGTAGTACTTTCTACTTAATTTAATATCATCCCAGTTTAGTATACATCATGAGGTCATTCTCCTTAGAGACATTTTTCTTATTAACTGTAAATATCGATCACTATTCGCCATCACTGACTCATTTGCATACCTTCAACAAACAGCATACTGGTAAACAGTTTATTGGTAAGGCCCGACTGATTCGAATCATTCTTACGGGCAGCTGTCACACTCGAGGAAACATATAATCAAATCACGAATTTTCGCTCCTAATTTGTAGACTTTTTTCAATACAATTAACAGTATGCATATTACACATAGTAACGTTACGTAGTTCTATGACATCAAACCACGGTGATTCATCGATTCTTACACACAAGTTACATCCTTATATGGTAAATCACATCTTTGCGCCTAGGATAATTGTAGATTGTCTGCATAAGTTTACTTTTTACTCTGTGTCCAGACAAAACTTTTTATCACTTCTTTTAAAGATTTCTCGGCCCTCGTAGCCCAGCGGGTAAGAAACTGGCCTCTCACACTGAGGGTTCCGGGTTCAATTCCCGGTGAGTTCACAATTAATCCATGTGATTTACTCAAGCCTGGGTGTTTTGTGTTGTGTTTCGCTTCTGTAATTGGGCCTCTTGGCCTGTTGAAGCGTAAATAAATAAAAATTAAAATTAAAAAATAAAAAATCTGCAAAACACAAAAAAAAAGATTTTCTATAAAAAATTTTGGGGCAGTCACGCGCAAAGAGAAGGTCTGATCCGTGCACCCTCTAAAAGGCTCTTTTACGTCGCATTTCACATACTCTTTTTTAGTCATCGACTCACCCTTTATACAAGATGTTTTTTAGAGTTATAAAATTTTAAAACGAAATAAAAAAGAAAAATCATGGCTATGGCTTTATTGAAAAGTTAATTTTATGCCATTAGTGCTTAAATATGATTACAATATCACGATTTTCCAAATAAATTTGAAAGTTGTAAAGTTGCAAACTCTATTCATAGTGAAATGGCAAACCAAACGGAACACAAATCAATCGTCAAACTGCCTGTCGCTGGAAAAAGTGTTGCCAATCCAAATAACAAACTAATTTGATTAGTCTAGTGATCTGTTGGTCGGTGGTTCGAGCCCCGTTCCAGGACAGTACTAAGTTAGTCCAAGAACAGTGACGCGACACAGTATTCCGTGTTTGTATCTCTCATTAAAAAAAAACAAAAAAAATTAAAAAACATCCCATATTTAAAATTATCTTCCCAATAAAACCAATACTATGGCATTATTAACACGATTTTGACGTTTTTACTATATCTTAAAAAATACTCTATATTATAGTCCTTTCACGTAAACTTATATTAATATTCTTATTTATTTTTATTTTTCTTCCTTCTTGCAACTGTCGTAGCTTTTCACTCTGAGTTCGATTACCGGTGAGATCATAACATATATATATATATATATATATGATTTTCTCAAGTATGGGTATTTTTGTGATGAGTTTAAATATATATAAATATATATTTAAATATCTACTGTAAATGAGCCTCATGGCCTCTTGTTGCATTAAGAATAAAATAAAATACAGTTTCCAAATACATTTTAATACACCAATATCGAAATGGACTCCACTCGAAAACTATTTATAAACGATATAACTATTTATATCGTCAGTTCAAATTTAATTATTATATAGTTTTCCGTAGACCCTTTTGGAACATGTTTAATTTTCGTATTAATGAATCTTAGAAATATAATCATATTCCAAGGTCTGTCAAGTGAATTTCTCAACTGAGTATAAACTCTCAATGAATCAATCGTTCGGAGTACGTTGGTATGGTGTCAAACCTACTGACATAGATCGCAGTGGAGAGATATGTGTAAATATTAATTACGATAATTTGTCTCACCATTACTGCTGGACCGTCACAATTAATTCCCGGATCAAAAGGTCATTAGAGAAACACGACAATCACGAAACAGACAAAGCGGGCTGCCTATTCAAAAAGTGTGATATTATCAAATTCCGATTTTATAATTTGAGTATTGTGCTGGAGATGAATAATGCTGTGAGTCACCGTAATTAATCGACAAGATAGGAGGACATTAGGTTCTTTTAATGGTCGGTTCTCATTCCTTGTTTGTCATCTAACCCGCTACTTGCCAACATGAACTGAGACTGCATATACGAGGGCGGGTCAAAAACTACCCCACTTATAAAAAAATAAATAGCTAAATACATCACATTTAATGCATTGTGTTTTAAAACTAATTGACCACATTTTTTTCGAGATCGGTAAGTATGTAGTAAAAGAGTTTGTTTAAAAAAAAATCATGTTGCACCACAAAATAACTGCCAATAAATAAATATATCACAAAATAACTATCAATAAATAATATATGACATTTATTTAATTTATTCAATCTTTAAATAGCAGTGAGGACATTTATTTATTATATATAAATTATACAAAGCCTTGTCCAACGTCCAACGTCCATTGTTTTAATTTTTTTTTCACACCATAAATATTATTGATGGATAAATATTTCAATTGATTATATTATAAACAACTTTCCATTATAGCTTAAAAAAAGTATTTATGGAAAGTTTTATTGTTAATCACCTCCGTAATATGTAATTATTATACCTGACGTTGAAACAAATTGTGTATTTAAGCTCACCACACTTTTCTATTTGTATCAGTTGATAATGGCCTAGACAGCCGAAACGATCGTCCATTTATTTGGAAAAGTTTAATACAGAAACGAAAAAACATATTTGATTATTCTTGTATCGATTAACAATGGAGCTCTGTAAAATTAATAACGTCTGTATTTAAAAAAAATAGTACCTATAACACTGCTTGAAAAATTATAATTGCAATATTGTGTCACTTCCATATATCTGTTGGTTCCATTTCTAAATTATCTGGGTCTTCCGCTACCAACTGAGGGTTAAATCTCGACGTCAGCCATTATCGTGTTGCGGCCATCTTAATTATTCATCTTCCATACGATCCATAAATCATAATCAAGGGAAAGCAATTATTTCCACACTCTGTGGTCCCGATACAAATGTGATAAATTCTTTCATTTAAATGACACCAAGGAACGAGTCGAGATGGTTTTTGTGATTCCCGACGCTAATGACACTTTTATGCGTGTGGCCTTCCAGTATATCTGAATGGTTATTCTTTAAAAAATTACACTCGCAAGAATAGCTGTAGCCCATCAATAATAATGGCAATAAAGAAAAGTAATAAAAGTAGAATAAAGGATATTGGAATTTCCATAGATGTGTAAATTCGGATCTTCATTTTTTGCCGACGTCCATTCACTGTTATATTCGCTCCTCTCTCTGTACCTTCTATCTTCTGCATCCAGCTGCCTCCTGCAATTATTTTTATTCGTCTGTTTAGTGCATTTGAAGATGGCCTAAACTTATTTGTCCTCGATACTCCTTACATTGCCAAATTAACTTTATTTCATTTTATTTAGGATACTCACCGCTTGTATGATATAAAATGAATAGAATATATCGTAAAACTCACTAAGTGACATTGGAGTAGTTTTGAGATAATGAGTTTTAAGCATTCAACGATATTAAAATTGTTGAAAATGATCAAAATATGAATTTTACCACTCAATAACTGGGACATAGAATAGACACGGAATATTTTCTTACTGATTTTTACCTGCAATAGAGATTTACTCCTTTTTCTACAATTAGTATTTCAGAGAGCCCTTGTAGTAGGATAGTCAGTAGCGTAATTGATCTGGTTGGTTCATCGATTTGGAGATCATCTTCTGACTCTGTAGTATTTCACCTTTTCCGTCACTACCTATATTTCTATTTTTCTGCAAGCATTGTGTCCAAAATATTAAAGCATTCATCTCAGATACATTGTGGTCAAACTATAGTGGCATGAGTACCTATACATTTTCAAGAATTTTTCATAATAGTATAGAGATATTGCTTACTAATTATTATGTCTACGATTTTTGACCTTTTTTGCATGCAAGTTATGTCTGCATGGAATTTTCATTTGTATTCATATTCATTTGTATACACTCTTATTCTTAGTAGGTACTGGTTATGTGATACAAAGTAACTGCTAAACTTTGACCCGGTGCATATTTATACATTGTTGAACGACAGAACAGTGCATGAGAGTTAATTCATTGCCTACCCTCAAAGCATAAATTAAAAAATCTTCTCGTAGGTCAACGAAGCCAAGAAAAAGATGATATTGCATCACCAAGCCATAAAGTAATAATTATCAAAATGACCCAATACTCTTCTTACTATACGAGTAGTTGATGTAATATTTATTTAATGTTGAAGTCGACCGACATCGGGTGACTGTTCGTTTTACAAGAAAAAATAAAATTATTGTTTGTTTTTTTTGCTGTTGCTGCACTATACACCCAACTGAGATTTTGTTAGTCACGACTATTAGATTTAGGGGGTGTAATGTCTCTCATCAACATATTCGTATGTAAATAACAACTGTATTTAATTCTGTCTTTCTTTAATCAGTTTACGATATACATTTCGTTCTTTGAATGTGGCTGTTCTTGACTATTTATTGTACCATACGAGCGTTTTTCACATAAGCCTCCCCTTCGAAGGCGTCTTTTTCATTCAATTTGAGGTAAAAAATATTCTTTACGCTTTGGCGAAAATGAAATGAAATTCTTAAGGAGATAAGCGGCGTTGTAGATTGCATTTTATTTAATATTTATGACTAATCTTCTTCATATCATGCAATATCATGAAAGTTACTTATATCAAATACTAAAAATTTATTCTTAATATTTATTTTATGTTTGCAATATATAATTAAGTAAAATGATTAAAACAGTGCAGAATTATACTTTTTGCAATGGTAAGTTGATACATTGTATTAATCTTCAATTAATTTTATGATAGTCTAATATTTCACAAAAGATAATCCTGAAATATAAGAAAAAATGCAAATTTTTAATTCGTTTATCTCCTTTTTTACACTACACAATTTTCGTATTTGCTCTCGATTTGCTAAATTTAACGTAAACTTATTAAATCATTTTGCGAAACCCATAGCTAAACAGGCTTTTAATCAATTTTATTATGATAGATCCATTTACTATTGAAGCATTTCTTTAAAAACATATGAACAAATATATTGCTATAACATCAAAAAAATTAACGAAACACTATTTTAGTTTTCATGCAATCAACAATTTCAACAATGAGTTTTCTTTGGTACACTAATCTCGTATATTTTCAAATAAAGACCATATATTTTATTAACAAATTCATTGTATAAAGTTTGAAAAATAAGTGGTGCTATTCAGATATATATTTTAGACAAGTTGTTAATTATATCGTTTTAAAAAAGACAAAAATTAAACGTTTCCTATATTTCAGTCAGTATCCATAAAACCATTAAAACATCAATTATTGTAATTAAATTTTACATGCGTACTAAGAAAATTTCACTGTCATTAATATGAAAATATTCAAAAGATTATACCTTAAATTCAAGAACTCTAATTAATTAAATCGTGTAGTCTGTTAAAAGATCATTTTTCTTTCAAATCAGACTTCGGTTGGACTCGAGCGAGCTCGGCTCTACTCGGGCCCGGCAGAGGCGCCATAGCAATATATTTGTTCATATTTATTTAAGGAAATGCTTCAAGAATAAATGGATCTATCATAATAAAATTGATTATACGCCTGTTTAGCTATGGGATTTGCAAAATAATTTAATAAGTTTACGTTAAATTTAGCAAATCGAGAACAAATACGAAAATTATGTACTGGGGCCTCTTAACCGGTGACATTTCACTCAAATTAAAAAGAATATTTTCTATGCAAAATTGAAAAAGACTATGAGACACCTTGTACGCATATAAATAAGTTAGTTACTCTACTTTTTTAATCAAAACATAGACTTCATCATCTATGTAAATAGTAAGATTACTATGCGAAATTATAAAGTATGCAAGTATCTAAAAGTATTTATATAATACTGCTATTGACATAACGTGCAGTTTATCATAGAAAGTTTTAAAATTTTCACAGCAAAGTTCATGTATTTACCTTCATATTAAACAGGTTGCCGTTTGCTGATTTAAACTATGCAACATCTATAAAATCAGGAGTTTTTTAGACTTTTCGCCACATTCTCACTGAATCTGTCCCTACAAAAGAGTTGTAAGAAATAATGATTCTAGGGTATTCTTCAGAATTGCTATTTCTTATATTTTATAAATTACTTTTTATATTTCGCTTGTGACATAACGTAATCAGGATACACTTGTTCTCAGTAATCTGGTTTAATTGAAGATGCGTCATACCATATATTTTTTAACTTTCCCCGTTAGATATCGCTATTTGCTTTTCCCATTCAATTACATATTCTCAGAAATCAATAAATCTGCCAAGTTTCTTTATACTCGCTGTATATTTGCATAGCTGCATACTACAAGACGTCAGTTTAATTAATTAATTTTAAGCGCTTAATTTAATTAGTTGTTAAGGTGTTTTCGAAACGACATTTGTGAAATCGGAAAGTTGTTTAATAGTTATTCATGATTTTGCGAAAACAAGTAATAATAATTACGTCGGGTCTTTATTAAATTCAAATCTTTATTATCCTACACAACGATGTAAATTTATTGCTTACGATAAAATTGAGCAAGTACATGAATATAAAAAAAGGGAAAAATAAAACAATGTTAAAAATGGCCTTCACACCCAACCAGTTGCAGTGAAGGTGCTCTGAGGAACCCAGAGTGAAGTTGGCCTCCTTTGGTGCTTTGTGTTGAAGACATGATGCCACTTAATAATAACAGAATAATATTCAACTGCTGATGTATTCAAAATTATAGATTCCCACAATTTTTGAATATTGTTAGGGGGTCGCGGCGGTGGAAGACACACGAAACACTTAAAATATATATATTTTTATTTTATGCACAAAAGTCACCGGAGTATTGATCTTTAATTCACTCTAATTCGCAGTAGTCACTCATCTGTGGAACATATTTATTCGCTGTCAAAGGTCCGGTAGGTACTCTCTGAACGTATTTCGCTGGCCGATAAACGGGTCTCCTGAATTTCACTTCTATGGTCAAAATAATGCTGTCGATTTTTTATAAAGAACAGATGTTCTTAAAGTTTTCGGCATAATTTCACCTATTAGAATTATTTCTAAATTCTGCTAGAAAGTTCGGAAGACTTCGATTATGTGTAGTTATTTTAAGATTCTCGTGGTATTATGTATTAAATTTCTAAATTTTTTATGAATTTCAAAATACCGCAAATATGTATCCGTCACATAAATCAAGAATAGCTGTATATAACAATGCTTTGGACCCGATAATAATGTATGGAATAGAAGCCTGGTTGGGGCGTACGAAAACCTTTAAATATACCTATTTACGTAGCAGAATTAAAAAAACTTAATATACTTAAAACAATTACTCTCATCATATTCACATTTAAGCGTATCATAATATTCTTTCACATAAATATTTTCTATACATCTATACAAGAAAGTATAGATACATCTATATAGGAAAGAGTGAAGAATGAACAAATTAGACGCAAATGAATTTAGATGACGCTATTCGCAATATAGTTGATAGAATAAAGAAAGGATTGCTGAGATAGCTTAGTCATATGGAACGTACGAGCGAGGCGAGTATTTCTATTTATTTTTAAAAAGGGCAGCGCGCAATACATGCACACAAATATTATATTTAATTACATAATGTAAATAATAAACCATGTACCTTTTATGATATATGCTAGACCTACCCTTCTTTCAGATTCTGAGAGGAAAATCTTTCTCTCAGAATCTGGATGCATGCGCACAATTTGTGGAAGCGTGTGCGGTTCTAGAATAGGGCTCCTCAGCCAATCTCGGACGTATAGTTAAAACATGACAGACATCATTCTCGCAACGAGGGACTTCCAAAGAAGATTATGATATTCATTTTTACTTAACGTTTGATTTTAGTATATTTTTGAAGATTCAAGTCAAAATAATGTCCTAGTCTATAATTATATTACAGTCATAAATAAGAAATTATTTTCCTTGAATTGGAACGTTCCTAGAAACTTCATTTTGCAGCTATTGCAATAAAAAAGTAACGTATGTCTTGTGTTGTATGAGTATTTAAATTGTTGAGTTGGGAACACAGGGTATCCGCGAAAGACCTGGCACGATCGGATAAGCCAAATATTGAAGGACGGCCCTTTTAAAAGCTTCAAAAAATAAAAAGCGTGCATGAGAAGAATATGTGTGTTAGGGAATAGTGGTTTGCCTGAACAGAAGAGAGTGGCGTTCTATTTTAGCAGAGAAACGGCCTGTTAGTAAGTTAGTTAATTAGTCTATTGGACTTGTATGGACGAGAATGTTTATAAGCCAAAAATCTCTTTCAAGTATTAATTAAATACCGCAAATACAATACAATGAATATTTTAATTACCAGATCCAATCCAAAGAGCTTAAATGAATATAAATACTTGCAATCATTAATTAATTCTGTCTGGATTAACAGACACCTTGGCGGGCATTTCAGAATGACAGGCAGATTCAAACAATGGCCCAAAATGAACTAACTACAATCTCATAAATGTATCAAATCAATGTTGTTTTCAATTAACAGAATTACATCAGTGGATGGGTAATGATTTCATAGACTCGATAGAATTATGTGCTATTTTTTAATTAATATTTTAAAGTGTAGTGTTTTTTTTTCAATTATAGTAGAAATAGTGAGACAGAACCGTCAACTACTATTTAATAGAATTATACATAAAAAAAAGAATAATAAGAATTATATAAAATGTAAATAAAAATTACAACAAATGGACCAATTTATATGAAGCTTATTATATATACTTAAAGCATGGAAGAATAAGACAATGAAATAATTAAAAACGACCTTCAAATAGTGAATAGTACCGAAGGTGCGGAAATGAGGAGACCAGGAAAACATTGATTTCCATATTTGTAGAGATCATGCACAAAGAGTTAGCAGATTGCATAACTTGAATCTCACAACAAACTAGAATTAATTAAGATAAATCATAGAAGTCTCACAAAGACGAAGCTATTAAAATGAAAAACATGTATGGAAGTCTTTTGTACGATGGCCTAGGGTTTACATCCTATATGAGATGACTTAAGTAATCACTATTCACATTGCAGCGTTCACCAATTCCATCGCAAAAACATTCACACATCGAATTTTTTAAAGTTATATGTATGTTCCAAATAAGAATTTTTAAAATTTTATTTGATTTATTATGGACCAAAAACATATGGTTACTTTTTTATGTCATTGTAGATATCTACTTGATAAACATTATCAAATTAGATAAATATATGTGCCTAATATCATCATAATAAATGACATCTGTTGTTGTTGGTAAATAGCTTCGTCTCTATTAAAATTCTATGATTTATCTCAATTAAAATAATCATCCAGCAGTGGATTATTCCAGTAATTGTGTTCTCAGAACATACATATAAAAATGTTGTTAAAACTAAGTAGTCTAACCGAAACACCTATAAAATCTATAAATATCAAAGAGAACAGCCACCAAAGCGATTCAGCATATCGAAAGTAATGGCATATATCTATCAAACAATACATTTTAATGTTATTGAGCAAGATAAATTTAATAATCGAGGTATAATTTTTTAAGTTGCTTGATAGAAAATTCAAAAAAAAATCTTTTCTGCAATTTTTGGTAAACTTTAGTTGTACATAATATAGGAAAGGCAAGATATTTTATATATGTTACAAAGTGTAAATTTCAATAATGTATATATTTACCGGTACCTATAGTGTATACATTAACCCATAACTAGTACACACATATATTAGTTAATGTATACATTATCGAAATTTAACGCTTTGAATGTAACATACATAATAATTTAAGTTTTATTAAGTATTTAAGTAGTATTACAAAGCAATATATTTCATTATTTGGGAGTCTGAGTTTTCTGTTACTAAATTTAATGTCAACATCAATCATTGCAAAGACAAAATATCTAGCATACCAAATCTATTTACCAAACCAAACCAAACTGACCAAAAATGCAAGGTAGAGAAATTGAATAACCGTTTAATATCAATGATTTGTATTTTGGGCCTGCAGTTCGCTTCAATATGCCTTTGTAACTAATAATTCCATGATTCAGCGAGATTCGTGCGAATTAATATATTTTTAGGTACCGGTTCAATAACTAAAATCAACAATTTTCAAAATTTTACCATCCAAAAAATCCTCGCAATCACGACATATTTTTGTAAGAATAAAGGAAATAACGTAAAAGAATAAATAGTTCCTATACTCGTAAGGAAAGATTTTTCGTTTCGAAAAGCACACTCACCAGATTAAAGAATATAATTATGAAGAACTCTTAAAACTCAATCTTTACGGTTGATCAAGTCCCACATTAATTAAAATGGTGAACGGGACAACCACAAGGCGTCGCTTACTTAGCAAGTTAAACTCGCCAATCAGTTAAGCCGATTCATGAATATGAAGTTTTTGATTCGATCACTTGCGTCAGTTCAGTCAAAGAAATGCTAAGGAGAGGGGTTCAGGCGGAACACGGGGTTTCCAAAATATTAATTGAGGGACCCACACAAAAAATATTATTTATAGTATATTTTTATAAACGTAGGTAAAGTATACGACAGAATTGGTCACGATTGTGTGATTTTTCACTTTGAGATGTCAAAGTGACTAAAGAACTATTTTTGGTGAAATTCGGGTGCAAATATAACTTATTTATAAATATTTTTTAGTTTACTTATTTATTTCCACACGTGCAATTACAACCTGCAATTAATTAAAATTATTAAAATATCAAATAATGTATCACACTACTAGCTGACACCTACCTTAGGGTAGACTTCATGTACATTTAATTGCAGTTACAACAGGCAGATAAAATTAAAATGCATTTTATATTTTATTAATATAAGGAGTAGTTATAATAAGTATCAAGTATACTAAAATAGCTAAGTATATATGAAGAATTGCCTTTATGGTTTTATCCAAGTTTTTGTCCAACACGATCTTCATCAGAGAGAAAAAGACATAATTATATTTGTAATTCTTTTCTCTGTGATATGACAAGAATTACTACTTACTATGTTTTGAACACCTACAGCAGTTTAATGTATTTTTAGAAGAATTAGTTTAAGCCTTGGTTAAGTTTTAGTTTAAGTTTATAGTTTAAGAATTGGTTAAGAATTGGTTTTCTGTTAGTCATTTTCTATTTTTTATTAATTTAAATAATTGGTAATTTCCATTATATTTATTTTTTGCAAAAGAATAACCCACCAATACCCTAGACTGGCTCTTTTCTATTGACACGGTAAAATAACAAAATAATATTATTTTATATACATTAAGAGTAAGAAAACAAGTAAATTAATTATCATAATATTCGTAATTAACAAAAACAATACCAAGATAAATACCTCACTTTATTAGTATAAATATTTTTTACCTATAAGTAATTCCATTAATTTTTCTTCCAGGCCTTTCTTAATAAATTCATATATTTTAAAGGGTAAAAGTTTTGTAAGGATTACCTTGGCTTTGAATTTTATGTTGTATGTATTTACGAAAATGGCGTGAGTTTGAAAAATGTGAATAGATTTGATTGCTCGGCATGTCATGGATAGGGTAAGGTTAACGTTACTCAAAATATAGGTATCTTTAGTTAATGAAACAAATTCATCAACATGAAGCATTTTAGTCCAGCATACTCGATCCCCAATCTCCCCGACCTCCCCTATTGGGAGGTGCGCCGCTGGTGTCGTGAAGGGAATTAATTAAAACAGAAACACAATGAGTGCATCGTGATTAGCCCCGGTGCTGCTCGACCCCCCGTGTCGCCCAACCCTGACCCTCGGAACCTCTCTCACTTTCATTCCCTACAAAGCCTTTACAGCACAAGAGCACTGGACTTAGAGGACTTAGGTATATTCAAATTTTATTACAATCCTTTTGAAAGAATTGAATAAATGAGTCGTAGAGTCGAAAAATTCGATGTGAACGAATTTTGAAAAATATGAGATTAGAGTGTCATACGGGAGAATTTTTAAAATTTATCAAAATTACTAAAAATTCCTTCTTCATTGCATTAAAATATTAAAACAAATATATAAATGAGTTGAAAAACTCGCTCCGAATCAAATGTGAGTTGCAAAATCCTCTCTGGAGGAACTGAAGTGCGTAGTTAAGAAATTGTCAGAAATCTCCCCGTTCGTAGCAGTGCGTAACATAACCCGCTGTGTTTAAACGTTGTTCTAGATGTAGATGCAAAATTCCCTCCATGATTTTTTTTATCAATAAAAATATTAAATGTTTTATGGCACGGTGTTGAACAAAAATAGTTTTATTTTTGATGTTTATACAGTTAAGTTTGTGGTTGGACATAATTATTAATTAAAATAAACTAACAAACTTTGTATAAACCACGCTGATTGTTTTTAAACGTCTACCGGTTTCGATACTGAACTGTATCACCGTCAGGACGGACGCACAATAACTTCCATAAATTAAATTGGTAACGGTCAAGTGTTAGGTTGCTAGGTTGTTAGGTTGCCTCATTCGGGGAGTTTGACAGTGAGGCATTGAAATAGGAAATATATTAAATACTGGATTATTCATTAAATTTAGTTGGTTGTTAATTTTATTAGATTTCGTGTTTTCATTTTAAAAGTATGGTCTATCTTCAATATGTTATTTATACATTATTCATTACATATATTTTTTTATTATTTTTATTATTATTAGTATTTTTTTTTTTAGGTGTTCTTTTATTCTAATATTAAAACAACGCGCCATTTTATCGATATAAAATGTTAAGCAGTCATTAGGATTAAGTTTACATATGCCGGTATAAATCAAATTTATTATTAGAGTTTATTAAAAAATTACATAGGTTATTATTAGTATAAAATGCGGATCTAATGCGGTTGAGTAACTTTTTAGTTACTTTTTCACAAATATTGTTTACGTGTAACACCCTACGCCATTTTTTATGTTTTCTATTGAAAGAGGATACACATATTTATTGCGTATTAATATTTTTATTTTGTATTTAATATTTTATGTATAAAATTGAACAACAATAACAAATGGTCATAAATAACCGTTGTGTCTAAGTTGTTGTGTATCCATCCCAACGAAGATACAGTATCGAAACCGTTAGACGTTTAAAAAACAATTAGTGTGATTTATACACAGTCTTTTAGTTTCCCAAAATAATAAAAATACTTCATGTGGTTTACTCATAAGCAGTAAAGACCTCCAGAGCGGATTTGCAACTCTTCGATTCAAATGAAAAATTTAACGTAACATTGTTGTGTAAATTCATGTGCAAAAAGGTTTCTGTATCGTCCAGTATTTATATATTTTATGACATGCTATCGGAATATTCAACTGTTTTTTTTTTAATTTACATTGCCGAAAATATGAAGCTTGTCGAAAAAAAGATTTTTTCATTATATTTTTCAAAAACAAAAAAGTTATATGACAGAGAATTATATGTTTGCAACATAGTAATTCGCTGATCTACTAAACTGAATAAATCATTTCTTTAGAATGCGTATGTCTCGTCATTTTATTACTTAAGTAGAGGTTCATTTTAACATTTAAAATACGCCGATTGAATTAACGAAATATAATCAAAATGAAACCACGTGACAAAATGTAACACAAACACCGTCATGTTATATTTTTTAGATATTATTTAAAAAAATACGGTGTATTTAGGTATCAATTGAAGGTTTCTGAATATAATAAATTTCTCGTGTTTTTGTTCATTAATTTGGATTAATTGAGAAGTTTGTATAAATCACTTGGAGTAACTTTAGGTGTACCGGACAAGTAGACACTTAAATGGGGAATATCAAATAACGGGTTATTTAACTTTTTTAATTTAACTGGTTTTAAAATATTATAGGCTTTCATTTTATTTATAGAATTGTAATATTTCCAAGATATCACAGACCACATAGACACTACCAAGTCTATGATATATCAAAAAGCTCCTAAACATTATTAAATTTTTCTTAAAATATATTTTCATTTATCCATAAAGGACGATTTGATCACGTATCAAGACTTCATGTGCTGCTTTATTTGTTGGAAATATGGACGTGTCATATGATTAGAATTTTAAACACTTGCTAATCTTTATTTATGCGGTAGTTTAAGATTCTGGTTTATTTTACTCAATTGTCCAATTTGTAACATAAATTTTATTTATATTTTTCAAAGTATTTCTAATTACTATAAAAAAATGTATTAACACTTTCAATACTTCCCGTCGGCAGTCTGTAAGCAAGAGCTGGATATTTGTAGGGAAAGGGACATTAAGATCTGCAAGATCCTGGTTTTTAGATTTTTAGAGAGTAATTGCATTGAGCTGTAATGTTTATGTCGATGACCTATTGACTAGTTTTTGGCAATAACATCCTTTTACTGGGTGACAAGCCATTAAATTTAAAAAAAAAAAAAAAAATGTATTGCCTTAGTTATCTCGTAATATTGTACCTTTAGTACTATACTATGACTGTCCAGTGTCTATCACGGCTATTAAAAATAAATTAAAATTATTCCAGAATTGTATTACTAATCTATCTATTTCTTCATTAAAAGATTTTAAATACACTATGCTTCAATAAAACTTAACATTACCAGTATTACAAAACCCAATGTCATTATTTACCTAGTAAAATTTACATTGTATAAATGCTTTTATATTTCTCCCCTTGAAGAAATTATATTCTTAACCACATTCTTGGAATCAATCAAAACTTTTATATAGAAATTTTCCCGGGGACAAAATATGGAAATGTATATCAAAAAGATTCATAAATTTAAATTATTTCCTAGTAAGCCGGATTACACTTCCGAACCCTTTTAATTTAATTTTTTGCCATTAAAACCATGTCAGTCACTCACTAGACAGATTTAACCCTCTCATGTCTAGGTGCAAATTTATGGAATATTTCATTTAAATTAACTTATTCACAAGCCAAAGCAAATGTCAATATTGGATTTCACACGTAAGATTCAATGTAAAAATATTTGAAATAAAAGTTATATGTTGAAGCATACTTATATGCAATAGAATTGAAAAAAAAACATAATATCACATATGATCACCTGTCTCTCAATTTTAAGTGAAATTTAAAAAATATATTTTAATGAATGTTGAATATGAAATTAAAATCATTAATTTACGTCCCGAGACATACTCAAATTGATTGTCAGTTTTTATAACTGGTAGTTATTTAATACTATCGATGTTCAGCAAAACTTGTAAATTCTGTTCAAACTGTTACATTCTAATTAAAGTAAAGGAATATTTTAAATATTTATAAAGTATTTCAACAATTACATATATTCAGAATATAAGAATATTTTTATAAATTTATTATTTTTAATATTTTAATATTTCATATATCTTTTTGAATTATTTTTAATTTACTTCGCGTATGCTTAATTTAGCATACTGTATGATGTAAAATTATTTATTTTCAACCAAATTTTTAATCATTTATATACATGAATAATTATTTGTGCCTTATTCTATATTCTATATAATTCCATACCTATATTCTTGAAAATTATCCAATTTCTTTATTATTATTTTAGTTATATGAAGGCACATAAATTGAATTGATAAAAAATTGTATAAATATTTACTGAATCACGCATGAACAGGTGAAATGAAACATTTTTAAAAACTATTACTTTATTATTTATTACGGCTCGAAATTATAATTTTCACTTATTGTATAATAGTAGACCATCATGAGATTTTTATGTTTCTTTGTAAAATATATTAGTTGATTTTACAAGATATTTAACCAGTCGGCCAGTAACTCAAGGGTTAGAAGAATATTGAAATGATTTCTAAGAAATCCGTAGCCCTTAGTGTCGTGTGAATAAGGCATACACAAAATGCTGTAAAGCCTTTTAAATTTACCTTTATTCCCTGTGATAACTTTTTCAGTTTAGCATTCGCGCCTGCGCGCGCCATAACATCTACAATTTACTTTATATCCCCCGATAGCGTAATGTGTGAATTTTAACGTTATTAATAATCTCTTGTCGTGGCGTATAATGGACATTATTTATTCTTGTGACAGTACTGTACGTGTGAAAAGTGGACATCTTTAATTAAGCGCGTTATCTCGATTGGATGTTCCTTCCACAATAGATGATATTCTTTATCTAAAAGGTTTTCCGTGTTTATGTATTTTCCAATTAACTTTTATAGAAAGAAGCGTGGACCGACACTCTGAAAATTATTAAACATTTTATATTATTTAACGATTTGAATAAGATAAGGAAATTAATTATACTTTTAGGTGATTTGAAAGTTGACAAACGCTTAAGTGAATAAGAATCATATTACCTGTATTCATAATTAGATAGTACCAACTACCAATAATTTAAAGATTATAAATGTATTTATGTGAAACGTATGTCAAAAACATGTATCTTGCAGATAAGAATATCTCACAATTGTATTAAAGTGTGTTAAGATATGTTAATTTTTATTTTTAATAAGACAATATGTGAATATCTATCTAATCGTATTTTTTTATATAATTCAATTTTTAGTTAATTATCCAGCCCCTTGTTAGATAAACTTCAAAGGGATCAAAAATAAATATAAAATTTCTTCAATATAAGCAAATAATAATACTAAAAAAACAACAATTGATTGATGCTTAATGTTATAAAATATATATATATTATATTATTCGCTTCCATTGCTTATTGTTGTATTGCTTATGATATTGCTTTATGTATTAAATTTATGTATGCTTTAGGTATTAAAAATGATATTGCTTAATGTTATAAAAATATTTATATGATATTATTCGCTTCCAAAGCCCAGAGGCCTAATAATGAAGTCGTTACACCACAAAAACAACCAAGCTTTAGTAAATCACATAGATGTATTGTGACCTTATCGGGAATCGAACCCAGAACCCTCGTGATGTACGAGGGCCGCTCATATATTTGAATGTTTTGTTACTAAATAAAAATGTTCATATTTCTACTATGCGAATGAAATCATATCATTTTCGTTGTGAAATTGCAATTTAAGACCATAGTCGATTGAAAAGAATATTAGGTGAAAATTTTATAAAAATACATCCATCTTTCGAAAAATATGTGTATAAATAGATATAGATCTATGATATTTAGCGTTAATTGTGCGATTAAACATAATTATTAATTTTTATTAATTAAGAACTTTGTATAAACCACTCGGAGTAGAGTAGATATACCATTTTCATTCACGCAGAATTTATGTATGTGTTCCTTCTAATTTAAGGAGGCATCTATTATTTCCTGTCAGAAAAAAAAATTAATTGCAGAGAAAGTGATATTTCCGGACTGTCAATAGATATGCATTTTTCAATACATATTTTTTTCCTATGTATCTAATCATATGTTGTGCCTAGATGTCAATTTAATTTTTCATTATAAGTTCTTGTAATTTTCTCTTAGTCAAGAATAATGTTTAAAGAAAGTTTACAAATATAGGTTTGTAAATGTTTGAGCTAGATTCCATGTAATTGTAATAATTTTGTTTTTTTTCGACTTAATCAGTTATTTTACAGAAAATTGGATCGGTTTTAAATTATTGATTAATTTGACAGCCGTTATGTTAAAAGTATTTGTTTGGTCCGATTCGATGTTTGATCACGAGAGTAAAAAATATTTAGAATGATTCAGCTTGATTGTGTTTACAATGATTTTAATTAAAAATCATCGCCATGTATTTAACAGGCCCGGACTTGCTTAATTTCAATAATGCCAGGCGTGTTCCGGCCCATATTACAATAATGATTCACACAAGTGAACAATGAGCATTGGAACTCGAGTGATGACTTGTCAAAATCGTTTTTTCCTCAATGGTAGGTACCAAGCGATGACCGGTCACGACAGAGGCAGATTTTGACTTATAATGATAACTGTAAAAAGACAATTAATATATGATTTATTTTAAAAATAATTATTTTAAGACTGTTATAAAAACTATTTTATTGGGGCCTTGGTACATTCCAGGATGAAATAAAAGTGTGTGTAAAGCAATTTACAATAGATAAATTAATAAGGAAGATATACAGAAAAAACAATCTGCTTCATCTTACTAGCTCTAATGCATGCACGTGACATAAACACTGAACACAAAAAGATTCTCCTGGTCGGATGGAAATTCTTCTCTCCTCTCAACGACCGCATTCGGGGATCTTGAATTCACCAATACGGTAAGTAAATAATCCCCAAATGAGTCATATTTGTTATAAAAATCATTGAACTATGTTCTAAAAATTTAAACTCAAAACACAAAAAAAGTTTTTCTTAAAACTTTATGTCTTTCTTAATTTGGTATAAATACATAGGTATATGTATATATATTTTAAGCGCCGAAGATTATGACCCCTCTATAACTGCCGTATATATATATATATATATATATATGTTAGTTCTAACTACTTTGGGGGTAACCCGCGTCAAATTCTGGTCGTCAGGACTAGTCGTCTGCCGACGTTTCGAACAGATCTCACTGTTCATCTTTAGGGCGCCTTGTCGATGAGCTGCTTCTCCAAAAAGCATACAACCGTTTGGGTCGTTGAGAAACCCACTCCTCCACAAACACCTGACGCAGAATTTTTCAAACTTTCACTTGACGGTGAGCTCCGGACCCAAACGGTTGTATGCTTTTTGGAGAAGCAGTTCATCGACAAGGCGCCC